>KZ111167.1:195767-211849 GCA_002077045.2 Rachicladosporium sp. CCFEE 5018
GCGCTGCAACATCGACCTCAAAGCATCGAGTTCAATCAGATGCGTTATCAGCCACTGAGCAAGTCGAATCAGCAGGATCAGACCGGTCACCTGCCTTATGTGGCGCAGAACGTCTGGCTGAACGGCAACACCCAGGAGGCGATGACACCTGTTCATCAGTGGCCGGGCTTCGTCAATCATTGAAGCCGTCAAGTAAATACAGATACTACCACCCGAACAGGCTTATGGCCTTCTGATCGCCACTATCGAGGGTTCCCCGGACTTCACGTCCGACAGAGTCTCGTTTCATTACCACTGCAGCGTTCAAGCGAACAGCGATTGATAGATTAGACACGGAGCAGGAAGGAATGCGGGCGCGCAGAGGCACTGCGCTTCCCGCCAGGAGCAATCTCACAGGCGTTGCATACAGCGGACGCCGCCGTGCTGGCATGTGCGAGACTGGCGTGGGAAGACAGGACAGAAAGTCGTGTACATAAATAACCAACAACTTTCAAGCCAACGGCCATCCGGTCGATTTCAATTCGGGCACTGAGGCGAGCAAGGTTCCTGTTTACATCTTCCTGACCCGCAGCTTGCGTTGAAACTCTCATCCAGGTACTTATCTGAAGGATTCGCATGGAGCGGCACGGGCTGTGATACTGGTCAAGGGGTGGAAGTCCAACGCACCGTCAGGACGGTTGGGGATCGAAGTCCTGCTGGCAATCTCGACCAGTGCACCTTGCTACCTGCTCTGGACATTAGCAGCCCATCGGCATGCGTTTGCCGTCTCGGTATCCTGCCTGATGCCTGACCACGTGAGTGACAAAAGAAGCGGATCACTCAGCAATTTACCATGTGCGAGACTGCTATTATATGCCGCACCGCACGTGTACATACGTACCCTAAGCTATAAGAGAGAGTGTGGTCTCTTCCGACAACTCTCCTAGGCAGTGCTAGCAGCAACTTGCTGTAGCGATGCAGTCTATACCAGTATGATTCACCGCACGGAGCTCTTGGGTGGTCGGCTTCTTTTGTCATTCGGATGCTGAGCAAGGAGCGTTGGTCTACCAACTGGAGACCAACACCTGGCCAACACTTTCGATAGGACGCAGTGCTGATATCGATCTGAAGCGCTGGTCTCGACCTTCTTCTCCGCTATTGGGCTTTCACTGGTGTACGTGTTCTATTGGATCACGTTGAGCAAGGAAGCAAGCCTGTTGGTCCGTCGGCGGCGGTCCACCACACGGCGGAGAGCTCGATCATGACCTGCACATAGCTGCGAGCAGCGACGCCTCGTTGTTGGTAACCAGCCTGGGCGCAGCACGTCCGTAAAGAATCTCGACATGACTAGCTCGGAGCCTACTCCTGGGCGTTGGTACTCTCGAAGCCAACAGGCACGGCTAGTGACCTTGCCCAAGGCACTGAGTCGAGAAATGGGGTATAAGTACACGAGCTCGGCAAGCCCCTGTTCGCTTCTTCTCCTCTATCATCCAAGCAAGACTTTCCACAAGCTACTAGACACTTCCATTACCAGCACAGCAACATCAACTCCAGTCCGCCACGATGCAGTTCAACGCCGTTGCCCTCATGGCCGCTCTTCTTGCCCTCAATCCCCCCTTAGCCTACGCTGCTGCAGGCGACTGCGCATTGGGTGGCAAGCACCTCGGAGATGGTTGCAAGAAGGCAGCAGACAAGGGGCAGAAGTATGCCTGTGGTACTGGCCGTGTTGTAAATCGTCAGACCATTGGTCTTATAGCAGACTTACTGATGCTACGATAGCTCAAGTGCCAGGACAATGTGTGGGTTCTTGACCACAATTGCAACAGTGACAAGTAGTGCGCGGGCTGCGGGTGCACCGCGACATGAGCTCTATCAGGGATAAAGATGTTCGGTCTGAGGATGGTTATGGTACCTAATTGCGCTCTCTTTCGTGGGCAGTGAATGAGACATGATGGCTGTTTCTTTGGCCCTGATACTGTAATTACGTTCTTTACCGACAGCAATAAAGTGACACTAGCCAGTGAACCTATTTGCATCCTCTCGCAAGCCAAAATTGTTCGCTGTCCTTAGGCGTTTCTCTTGCGATCCAATGGTGAGCTACCTTTTGAGATAAACCTGTGCCTTAATAGTGTGGTCATTTTGGACGTGACGCTCCTCGAGGCATGACATCAGCGGCCTTCTGCTCTGAGCTACCTCGAGGTACCGAACCGGAAAACATTACACCTCTATAGTGTGTTATCCTCCTTGCGATATGCTTATGAGAACTTCCCGATGCCCGCATATAAGCCCAAGATGTCTTCTTCCGCGCCGTCCGCAGGTTCGCCTCGCTTCCACCCACACCAGCCCTAGCCCTCCCCCTCCGCCCCCGTCCGGCGCAGCCCACCTCACGAATCGCCGCCTGCTCTCAATCCATGGCCCTGATGCCCCAAAGTTCCTTCAAGGCATCATCACCGCTAACGTCCGCCCCGATACCCGCGCAGGCTTCTATGCCGCCTTCCTTACAGGCCAGGGGAAAGTCCTGAACGATGTCTTTGTGTATCCAACGCTTGGTTCTACTTGGCACAACGAGGCACACGGAGACGAGGATCCGGGGTTTCTGGTGGAGGTAGATGCTGCGCAGGCGGGGGAGTTGGAGAGACATGTCAAGCGGCATAAGTTGAGGGCGAAGATCAAGTTGAGGTTGCTTGAGGAAGGGGAGATGAGGGTTTGGGGTGTTTGGAGAGAGGATGAGAGATGGACTGCGCATTCACAGGGCGGGAGTGTGGTGGATGGAGAGTTAGGGTTGGTGGATTGTAGGGCGCCGGGCATGGGAAGGAGGGTACTCGTGCCTGCTGGGAGTGCTGGAGGGAGTCCAGTAGGCAAGCCGGGGTCACTGGAGGAGCTGGAAGGAGCGCCACTGAGTGCGTACACTATCAGAAGATATCTGAGAGGCGTACCTGAGGGACAGCAGGAGTTGAGGAGGGAGGATGTGCTGCCACTGAATGCGAACATCGATCTCATGGGCGGGATAGACTTCAAGAAGGGATGCTATACTGGACAGGAGCTCACTATACGGACACACCACACTGGCGTAGTGCGGCGAAGAATTCTTCCAGTATCACTATACGATGTGACTGGCGATGTGCCAGAGACGTTGGAGTACAGTGCTACGGCACAACTTACGATCCCCGACAGCGAGACGGATATCAAGAAGCAGGACAAGCGCAATCGCGCTACGGGCAAGTTTGTCGCTGGCATCGGCAACATTGGACTTGCTATGTGCAGGTTGGAGCAGATGACAGATCTTATAGTCTCGAGTGAAGGCAGCACCGTCTCCGAAGGCGATAAGTTCGCTGCGCTGAACGCCGATGGAGCTGATGTCGGCGTCATGGCATTCGTACCGGACTGGCTCAGAGGTCAGATCCGTGCGCCGAAGATACAGAAGCGTGTGTGAACGACCAATGTACAACCCACGACGACTGCGATCCACATAGAGCAGCTACACCTGCTCAGCGATCCAGCCCTCGCCACTTCCAAGGACCTCAGTGCCGGTGTCTAGGTCCTTAGTCTGGCGTTCGCCCAGCCACTGAGACCGAAGTCGGATCTTGCCCTCCTCTAGCTTCCAGCCACGCCCGCCTTCGACGTAAATGGCCTCGCCAGTGAGGGCTGGGTCTGCGATCACGCCGAGCATGATCTGAGCGACTGCTTCGGGGGTGTTTGAGGGCAGCCCTGCGGCGTCCCAGAGACCTTCTACTCCAGCTACCATGCGGGTGAGAGTCATCCATGGGCAGATTGTGTTGGTGCGGATTGGATATGGCTTGTACTTTCCAAGATCACTGCATGAGTGGCTGATCAGCTAGAGATGAATCGACGCGATGAACGATCTACGATACCTCCGCAACGACCTCATGAGTCCCATCACACCATGCTTACTTGTTACATATGCGTAGAGGCCTGGGTCCTCGCGAAAACCTGCGACACTGGATGTGAACGTGAGGCTCTTGTCCACGGACATCTTGTCGTCGCCGGATGCAATTTGGCAAAGATACACGCTCGCGATCCTGGCAAAGTAGAGAGGGCCTTTCAGGTTCACATCAAGCACTTGGACGCTCTTCTTCGGTTCCTCCCGGACACTCTTGAGCGTCAGCTGGGGATCAATGAGATTCTCTTGCTCGCCTATGCCAGCATTGGAGAAGGCATGATCGACTCGTCCGCACGTCTCGAACGCCTTCTCGAAGAGCTTGAGATTGTCGGCGTATGATGTTACGTCGCAGTGGATGAAGTGCAGTTGTGCATCATCGGAGTGGAGTTCCTGAGCCAGTGCCTCGCCTGGCGAGGCGAGCACATCGCCGAAGAAGACATGAGCTCCTGCTGAGTGACAGAGGCGGACCAGGGCTGCGCCTATGCCGATGGCTCCCTATAGTGATACCTCATTAGCTAGCTCCCGGCTAGTGCCTCCATAGACTTACTCCCGTCAAGACTACCACCTTGCCCTTGAGTGAGAGCTTATCGGGAGGGTGGAATTGGTGAGACATGGCTGGACAACTGCTGAACGAATTTACTCATACTATGTATCCAATGAATGCAAGACGCGCCACTGCTCTCCAATACATCCTGCTATGTACCTTGCCTGACTTACTGTCGCCAGGACTGGCAGTCCGGCACTTGCATACGGCCGCCATGTGCTCTGATGTGCCCCACCAAACTCCCCGCATCAGAATTCCGGTGCTCTGGCACGGGTGAAACCCAAGTTGAGGGCCTCAGATGCGACCATCGCTAGCTTCACTAGCCTCTGAGCGAATCATAGCATCGTTTTGAACTTCATCTGGCCCTTGCTGAAGCTGCATGAACTTCCAGACTTCAACACACGGCTACACTCATTCTCGACCATGTCTTCCCCAACCATCGTCCTCCCCGGCCAAACCCTCGGTCCCTCCGCCACTAAAATCCCCGGCGCCGGCTCCCACATCCACGCCGGCCACATCTACTCGTCCCTCGCCGGCCCTCTCTCAAAATCTTCCACCTCGAAAGCCACTCCCCAGGCTACACTTACAGTCTCCCGTCCCTCCGGCATTCTCATCCCCGAAACCGGCACCACAGTCCTCGGTCGCATAACCCGCACCAACCCCCGGCAAGCCAATCTCTCCATTCTCGCCCTTGGGCCCAGCGGCGAGCATACCTGCCGCGACTCCTTCCCAGCCATCATTCGGCAGCAGGATATCCGGGCTACGGAGATTGACAAGGTCAAGGTAGCTGAGAGTTTCCGGGTTGGAGACGTAGTGAGGGCTACGGTCATCAGTTTGGGGGACGAGAGGAGCTATTTTTGCAGCACGGCAAAGAATGAGTTGGGGGTCGTGATGGCTGTTAGTGAGAGCGGGAATCAGATGGTTCCGGTGTCCTGGAGGGAGTTTCTGGATGAGAAGACTGAGGCGAGGGAGTTGAGGAAGGTGGCGAAGCCAGTGTGAGAGGTGCAAAACCCTGCTTGGCGAGCTCAATCAGGGCCATCTGAGTTCGCTGGACTGCATGCTACGTTCCGAGCATCTTGCTGCCCAACGAAATTGCGCTCTTACAGGTCTGGAGACGATTGCTGGGGAACACTCATCTCGGGGAAGTGGCCAGAGCTGGAGAGCAGTGTGAGGAAGCGTCCAGTGATCTGGGGACCCTCCCATTGTAAGTATACGGCCTTCATCATTCCTTGACTCAGTCCTAGAGACATCTTATGTGCTCGTCTAATCACCGCAAGCCGCCTCAAAGACGCCACATGATCTGGCTCTTACCTTCCGTCAGCGAGAGACAAACGGGAAACTGAAGCACCTGGCACATATAAGTCACTGTCACGCCCCACTTGCTGCGCCTGCAGATCTCATCTCCCTCAATACTCTATATACATGACTCATTACCGGATCACCAATGAGGGCTCGGTGGCGCATGGGTCTCGCAAGTGAAGGCAGTGTTTGAGAAGCCCGTGCATGCAAATTTTCATGCCAAGGTTTCGAAGCTGCTTGAGCTCACGCGGCGCTCCAGAATACATGTGACACTCAGCATTGTCGGCAATATCATCGAGGACGGCCTCAGTGCTTCTGGACCAGCAGGAGGCGCGCATTGAAGCATCGGAGCATCATGGCTGTCCCGTTCGGTCTCGAGGACGTCAAGTTCCGTGTCATTACGCTTGCGGACTCACCGGTCGAGGATGCGAAGCGGACTGAGACGGCATGGAGCAAGATGAGTGCTTCTGACGCGACTAGCATCATCGATGCCTTTCTCGACTCGCGCTCCGCCAGTATGAGACAAGAGCGCAACACGCTTGAACGAATTCTGGACCGGCACATGGCTACCGTTATAAAGCGATGGTCGGGCAAGAACAAGAAGCAACGATGCGCCATCCTCGAGAAATCATGGGACGGAGATATGCATTCGACGAATCGCGCAAGCTGGATCGACTCGTCCGTCAACAATGCGCGCGTTTTGTTACATCGCGATGCCCGGTTGTGGCCAGAGATCAACAAAGAAGGTCTTTGTAACAAGCAGGACTTACTCACGTTCCTCGAGGCGCGTGCACGACATGACCCTCTTGTCTTCACGACAATGGATGTCAACAGCATGGACCTCATCGGCTCTGACGTTGACAGTCACATGCCGACCTCGATCGACAATCATTTCGTTGTGTTTCGTAGCTTGGACGACCCTCTTGGCTACTGCGCATTGACTGCATTGTCCAATGGAGACAATCGGTACTCCATTGCGACAGGGTTGCTCTTGTTGGAGGTGCAAGAGCGCAAGATGCGCTTCTTAGTCGAGTGCGTGATGGGCATACTGCATGACATCAAGGGCAATGCCCTGATGGATTCTGCCCTAGAGGTCTATACGCTTGATGTATCGACCCACAATGCCGAGCAAGAGTCTCTAGCCAGGACCGTAGCCCAGGTCCCTTACCAGGCGCCCAAGGACATGGACCTTGCCCGCCTGAGGAGTGTTCTGTCGGCTCGATACGATGCCACTACAGATCATATTTGTAGCTTGCGCGAGGATCCTGCCTATTATGAGGAGTCCATCCGGGAGTCCGCGTCATACAGGTGGGAGATGATCCCGGGTCAGGATGGAGTGTTCCCCGCAAGAGAGTCTCCAGATCATGCACTCTGGAACGCTGCGATCAACGATGACGTTGTCGGTAGCTGTATCGCGTTGGAGCAATGGGTAGAGTTGAAGCAACAGGTCAACGACTTACAAGTCCTGCTCGAGCAACGCAGTGGCGACGAGCCCTCTCAGGCTTACGTCCATGCGCTTTTGCGGTTCAGGCACCATGTCCTGGAAATCGCCGCAAAGCTCATCGTCGCTATCGAGAGACTGCTGGGAGTCTCCGCACCCTTCCATGAGTATGTGCGCATGAACAGTGACCGTACGCGGCCTCAATCTCGCGTTGGTCGCCAACTGGAGAAGGCCAGAGAGTTCTTGGATCTCTCGTGCACCGCCATCCGGGAGTGGGGAAGGGTGACCCTAGAGCACGGAAGAACTGGTGTTATCGACGAGCTGCAACTAGCAATAGACTCCGATGGCCGGCTTCAGGCACTGATCGCACCTCTTGTCGCCGTCAAATTAGCGGATCTGGGCACACTCACCGAATGCACACGTGTGCTCCAGCTGAACCAGCCTCTTTGCTCTAGCTACATACAGCGCCACGAAGACATAGCTACGACGCTCAAGGCAGACTTCGCAGGCTTCGAGAAGCGTTGTCTATCCGTCAAGGTCATTGTTGCCCTCAGCCTCAAAGACATCGGCTATGAAGGGCATCCCGAGGACCGACGGCTGTACTATCCGATTGAGCAACGTCGCACTCAGGCGAACGTTGACGCTCTACGAGCGGCTGAGGCGGTCCTTGACCTGGTATGGAGCGAGTTCGACAGCAAGATCGGCCCATTCTCCGAAAAGCTCGCCGGGACGGCCACAGGGCGGCTGCTGAGCAAGCCGCGATCATTATACCGCACCGCACCTAGGGTAGAGCGCTTGCAAGCCTCCACCCGAGTGTCTCCACCTGTATATAAGCTAGGTGACACTATCACGTTCGGCGTCACGCCGCTCAACACCGCCGACGGGACGTCGGACTACTCCGCAGCGGTGCCGAAAACAAAGCCCAAGACAAAGGGCATCCCCAACCCTGCCCTCCAACCCGCCGAAGTCGACTCATCCGACTCCGACGAAGATGTCGTTCCCGAGGTATTTCGCCTCAATGCCCGCGCACTCAAAGTCTTCAACACCATGTTCTTCGTGGTGGGCGCGGACCGCACACCAGGCGAAGTATCCTGGAGAGACTTCCTGTACGGCATGGCAGCTATGGGATTCAGCTCCGAGAAGCTGCGCGGTTCAGAGTGGCGATTTGCACACCCGGAGCGTCGTCCCATCATTGTGCACGACCCACACCCTAAGAGTAACATCCCGTACGAGAGGCTGCGTCGGGTGGGGAGAAGGATGAACAGGGTGTATGGGTGGGAGGCTGGGATGTTCGAGTTGGCGTGATAATATGGTCAAAAGGCGGAGAGATGGTTGACGGTGGAAAGGGCATCTCGTTCGGAAGAGTGATCACAGAGGACACGGGAAGCTCGAGCAAAACATACATATTCAGAGCTACATCAATCGTACATCATGTCATCAGTCGTACAGCAGACTCCCACTCCAGCTCACGTCGCCGCCTAAGAGCTAAGCCCAGTCATCGCTCCTCGCAATCAGGGCTTGATGCGCACCCTCAAGCACCTTCTCAACGGTCGCCCATCCAACCTTCCATCTCAACTCCATCGCAATGCGAAACATCCCTTCGGCTACATCGTCATCCGGATCATCAGGATGCCGCCCGCAGCTACACCTAGCCCTCTTCTGCTCCAGAACAGGCACCAGAGCACACCAAGTCTGCGAAATGTCCTTGCACCAGCGCATCAGGTTGCTCCAGCTGGGGTCGCCCAGCATGAGGATCTTGCAGCTGGACTTTGGGTCGGAATTGTGGTTGCGCTGACGTGCGAAGGGCGTGAGCGCGGCGCCGTCGTAGTCTATGATTTCGACGCGGAACTCGTTGGCGCGGTAGTAGATTGACTGGGTTTCGCGGCGGATATGCTTGCTGGTTTTGAGGAGGGCGGGCTCGCCGGGGCCGGAGCTCGTGACCGTGATGGTGCCTTGCACGACGGCGTAGTGCTGGGCATCATGTCAAAGAAATATATGGTGCCACTGTAATAAATGGAGACGAACCCAGATCATGTTCCTGATCTCGCCGGGAAGCTGGTTGAGAAGACGGCAGCCCTTCCGTTGCTGTGGGCGGCGAAAGCGTTTCGGCTTCTTCACTCTGTTCTGGCAAACTGAATCAGTGAGTGTACGAGCACAAACGTCAGGGTCGATGAATACCTGTTCATCAAGGATGGCCTGCTGCACGACCTTGGCCGCCTCGATCCGCCCGCTTCGGCGTGTTGGCTGCGTCTCGGGAGCTTTGCGTGGCGCCATGATGAGGTCTTACTGTACAGTGAAGTTTGACTGGTCAACGGATCTCTCGTGTCAGGACACGAGAGTGCGTGAGTAAATCGAGAGGTATGGTTGAGACGACGAAGAAGTGTGGTCGGAACTCACCATGGTGAGGTCTCCACACGCGACGCGTCTAGGCTGCATTGCAAAAGAGAGGAAAGAGCAATGCGGCAACTTCCACGCAGACTGGGAAGAATTACTCGAATTGATGTTATACCACGTACTGCAAACTCACTGAACTCCTCGCTCTGCCATGTTCTTCACACAATCACTTGCAACGCCACTTGGGTATCTCATCATGTTTCTCCAACGCCATGCGCTCACCGCCTCACATTACCGGTCTGCTGACGCCCAGTATCTGCGCTCTGCGCATTGCCACCAGTCAACTTCGAAAGCCATCCTCCGCCTCCGCTGCGCTGCTGTTGCTGCTGAGCTGGCGCGCGTGTCCGCTCTGGCTGTCTCACCCTATTAGCAGCATCCTGCTCGCGCATGAACTGCCTGCGATCCTCCGCTTCATCGTCAAAGTCCTCAAACACAGTAGCTGGTGGCGGGTCCTGAGGGTGGTAGATGCCACTCTTGCGATTCTGCTGGCGCTTCTCCCTGTCCAGACCAGCCACATTGCGATCGTCTCTACCGCCAGGCCGGTACTTCTTGTCTAGCTGACGCTCCAGCAGTGCTGCATTGCGGGTGTTCGCCTTGAAGGCCGCGTCCGCCAGATCACCCAAGAAGGGGACTAGCCCAACGACGAAGTCGATAATGATATTGAGCAGCATCTGCGTGTTCGTCCCGCTGTCCAATCCTCCTTCAACTTTCTGACACTTCCGCCACACACTTAGTGCGAGCAGCACGCCAACCACGTCGCCAAAGCCTGGAACGATGCCTATCACGCTCTCCCAGCCGAATCGCATGCCGAAGAGGTTGAAGAGACACATGTCGAGACGGTAGGCGGTTTTCTTGACCGACGCGAGTACTAAGGCATCGTGCTCGGGGATGTAGGCGGGAATGACTTTCTTGACTTTCTTCATTTTGCCCGGACGCTTGGGGTCTTCGACGAGGGCGAAGAAGGGGTCCTGGTGTATCTCGTCAGAATCTGCGAATGATGCTGCGCGTGTATAGTTGTACTTACATCGCCTCCGGAGACCTTCTTGTTCTGATACTTCTTCATTTGGCTGCCCAGCAGCTTGTTCGCCGCATACTTGCCGACTAGTCCCGCCATGTCGTTGATATGTCGCTGATATTGAGTTTATGGATGATTCTGATGGGTTGCCAGTAGATCAGAAGATGAACACTTGAAGTATTGAATGAGGCCAGCAGCAGAGGCCAACGACCAAGTTTGGTACTTCGCGTCGATAGGCGTGTAGCGTTCCAATGCTGAAACACGCGCTTCAGGTGTGTTGCGTTGGCGCTTGCGACAACGAACAAGATTTCCAAGAAGACACCGAAGAGACTTGGAAATGTTCGAGCAGGCAATGAGGATATCTATAGATGCTGACCGCCTCCCTGCAATGTCATCGCGATACTTGTTTGCGACAAGCACGTTCGCGCGCAACTTTGCCCGGTCTAGATCTGCAGATCATCGTCACTGCTACACAGCCACGAAGTCAACGCAGCCACTCTATGTGGCGTCGTCTCGGGAGTGATTCCGACTTTCGACGATCTTCAGACGGCCTCGACCACGCTTCCTAGGGTGGAAGATGTGCAGCAGTCGAAGCGAGGCTGTGTGGGCCCTGCGTCGACATGCTCGCGCGCCTGTTCCATAGACCTCAACTCCGGTTGCCCATCCTACGCCGATCTTCCCCCATCCATCGACTCCGCCGCAATGCCTCCACCTGGCGCACCCGCTTCATCCCCTCCATCAAGATCCTCCGCATTCCCACACTGAGGGCCATTCACATTCCCTCAATCAGGGACCTCCGCATGCCCACTCCTAAGGCTATCCAAGCGACAGCCTACTGGATCGCCCGTGTTTCAAACTACGTAGTCCTCTTCTTCATAGGCTACCACATCTTCATCACGCACTTCTTCGTCTACGGCCCCGTCTACGGCATCTCCATGCTCCCGACTTTCAACGACTCAGGCGATTGGGTATTGACATCCAGCCACTACCGCCGTGGTCGCGACCTCCAAGTCGGCGATCTGATCACGTTCACGCACCCGATTAAAGCAGACACGCAGAGTCTCAAGCGCGTGCTGGGTATGCCTGGCGACTTTGTGCTGAGAGATACTCCCGGGACGAGCGGCGTGATGCAGCAGGTACCTGAGGGGCATTGTTGGGTTGCGGGGGATAATCAGGAGTGGAGTCGGGATTCGAGGATGTTTGGGCCGTTGCCGCTGGGATTGGTGAAGGGGAAGGTTGTGGCTAGGAAGGCGGCGGGGGAGTGGTTGCTGAGGGGTTTAGGGGAGCCGTGGGCGGAGCCGGAGGTGGACTGAAAGGCAACCGTTGGAAACGATAAACCATGACCAAGCTACGCCCACGCGGTACGGTTCGTGAGAATTCTGCGTACTCCGTCGCGCAGTGGTAATTTCCCTGGCCTTTTCGTGCTACTACGGTCGCGTAGTGCACCACAAAGCCTTTCGTCAAGACCTCTGCCGCCGGCGAGAGCGACCGTGGAGCTCGATTCACGCCACGCGCTTCACATTCGAACGCACGATGCGAGACCGTGAACTTGGCACCCACTACTACGTGGTCCAGTCGCTAAACAGAGTGGGTAGCAGGCTCATCGCAAGCTGCAGAGCTTCGCGCACAGAGCCGCCAAGCACGAGTACGCGTTGGGTTTAAGGCCGGTCATACGAGTAAGCAGTAGTAGTCAGAAGTGTACATAGAGTACGAGGTACCCAGTCAACCTCGATATTACGTCTGTACAAGTTCCATCCCAAGTCCACCATAGGGTATGTCGTCCATCTCATGACTTGCCACCTCCAACCTCCATATGTATACAGTCCACGCCCCGTTTTCCCCCACCAATCTCCCCTTCCCAACTCTACCCTTGACAACACCATCCCACTACCCAACCCAAGCTTTCCAATACCCGCCCAACAACCTCAGCACCTGCCTCTGCCCCATCGCATCCTCACAAGCCACCTGCAAAACGCCCCCGTCGTACGTCACAAACTCCAGCCAGATACTCCAAGGCATTTCCGCGCGGTCCAGGTCAGGCGTATAAGGCGCTTTGAACTCCGACAGGTGATAGCGTTTCGGCGGAAGCGAAGCGCGGGTATGTTCTGAAGAGGCGGCGGAGAGGAAGAGGTGGCCTGTCTCGGAGAGGGAGAGGGCGCGACGTTTCCAGAGCTGTGAATATCATGTTAGCGAGGGTGATTTCGTGCTTGAGGTATGTGATGACGTACCAAAGTATCAGGGAACTGAACGTTCAGATCCCCGACCACAACGCCCGGAGGCATATCGCTCCTGTCTCTCTCTGCTGCGCTTCCGGTCCGCTCAGTGGGACTCGCCACGCTGCTGCCTACACTCTGCGCAGCGATCGATCGCCGCTTTGAGTTGCCGCCGATGTTGCTCATGCGCTTGAAGAACCTGCTGGTGCGACTAGTGGCTGTTAGTGCAACGGCAGGCGAGTCATCGAAGAAGCTCACGCCTGTGCTGCTCGGCGGTGGCGGAGGATAATTGACTGTCGGCACAGCGTCAATGCCGGTCAGAGGTGGTGGTGGAAGGCCCTTATTGCGACCGTATGATCTGCGGCGGACGGAGTTGAGGATACGGGACTCGGTGGAGTCGCGGCGGTTGTTTGAACTAAGCGCTGGTTCGTTCTTGGGTACGCTGGTTTCAAGAGGCGGGAGGAAGGCCTGAGAGACCGATGTTGGCGTGGGAATACCACGGCGATGGCTGATCTCGATGCGGGACTCCTGCAGGGTATTGGGCTCGGCCGATGCGCCTTCTTCGGCTTGTGGCTGGCCGTAAGAGGTGCTCTGAGGGCGGACGATGCGAGCTCTTACAGAGACCGAGTCACGGTTGCTTGAAACGTCTTGCGAAGTGCTCCACACGGGTGCGCTGGTCTCTGACTGGGAAGGCGCGATCGGCATAGCGCTGACGCGGTCGCCAGTCGGTCGACGCGCTCGGTAAGACCCAGTACGCGCTGTTGGTGAACGGGCCGGCGCACGGCGGTCGTTGGCGATGAAGCTGTTCAGCTCAGATTCGGGTGTTATGGACCTTGTAGGCACTCGTACAGCGTTCGGGCTGGTATCGCGTGACGATTGTTCTGCTAGAGCCTGTATGCGCCTTGTGATGCCATCACTTACTTGTCTTCGCAAGATCGGCACACCCTCGCTACGGTCCAGTGTCGATGAGTGCACCGCATGAGGACTCCTGTACGATTCCGGCGATCCAGTCAACTCTCTGGTAGCAGGCGGCTGCACTGACTCTGGTGAGACATCTGGCGAATTGCGCACAGTTCTGTTCACCGTGCTAGACTTCTGCGGGCTTTCGGATGCGGAGGCTTTGGAGGCCATTGACTGGTTGCTCGGCCTGCGCGGGAAGAACTGGGCACCGGGTCCAGGTGATTTAGAGACTGACATTGGTTTGGCTTCGTGCAGAGTCGCGCTTTTAAGCTCTTCGAGAAACTCATCGTCTGACAAGTCGCCATCGCTCATGTTGTGACGCTCCACTGCGATGTGTAGTGGCTCCACGATACCGCGCCTGCGCTTTGCAAGATCACTGCCTTTGCGCTTAGGTGACTGAGGCGGGATATCGAGGTTGTCGCCATGCTCTAGCTGGTCGAGAGCGCTTCTCTCCTCGGTGGGAGTCTCTACAACATGCGGCTCGGATCCGGCTTCGTTCTGTCCGCTGCTCGAAGGAGGTCTTGAGGACGCAGTGGTGATGATTGAGGGCACATCAGTAAGCAGATGCTCGCGCGAAGTCGTGAACGAAGGTTCCAGAGCTGGTCGACCTAATGTGGGACTATCGGTCGAGGGTGGATCACGAAGCCTTGCAAATGGCAGCACTGCTTTCGGCACCGAATTTGTATCTGGCTCTGCAGCCATCGTGGGCGTTTCTGGCGAGGTCTCCAATCTCTTGAGAGACTGCCTGCTCATTCTGGCCGACTGTCGTGCACTTGACGGATTTGACAGTGTTGGCTCCGAGGGAGGCGCTGTCGCTTCTGGCACCTCGCTCCCCACCTTGGTGACCTCCATTGGCGGCTCGGACTCGTCCTCGGGGACTTGCGTTTCCTTTGGTGGCGGTGATGTGGCCTGTGGTATGCTCTCTTCCTGAACACTTTGTTCGATTCTAGGCTCCAGAGGCTGCTTATAATTGTGTTGTTCATAGTTCATCTCGATACCAGAGTCCGGTTTCTTGTTCGCTGCATATCCGTTCATGCCTTCCGTCGGTGCCAATGTCCTCTTTTCCTCGTTCACTTCCGGCGGCACCTCCTCGATGACTGGCGCCACAAGCTTGGGCAGCTCAGGGGCATCATCCGCAAGTGGCGGCATTTGTAGCTGTGGGTTAGACTTCCTGAGCTGCCGTTTCCGTAGTTCCAGCGCCTTCATCAGGCGGAGCTTATCAGGAGTCATCGAAGTGCTTTTCTGCGAAGACATGCTTTTCACACTTCCTCGTGATATTGGGCGCGGAGTGTACTCTGCTTGGATTGGTATTGGCGGTGGCGCGGGATAGGATGACATGACCTGCGCATGTGTCAATGTGGCCGGGCCTTGCGACTTTGGCCGGATCTGATCAGGCTTCGATCGAAAGGCCGCTGGTAGCGCGCTAATGCTAGACATAGATGGACGTTTAGCCTTGTCGGGTGACACCATTCGGGGCGCGAGTTTGACCTTTGGCTTATCGAGGTAGCTGAAGTCGAAGGGCTCGTCGTAGGGTGCCTTCTCGGTATGCACAGAGAAGGCGCGAACCAGGTCATCAATCCCGGATGAGGTCTCCGATGGTGCATCAGCTTTCGATTCTGTACTCGGTGGGTTTGCGTGCGTCAGTTCCTCTGACTTCACGCTCGCTATCTCTCTTCGCATAGTACTAGCATCACTGGCGTTCGAGCTTTGTCGCGCTGATGATCGTGAGGGCAGACTAGGCAATTCTGCGACCCTGGATTGCTCCTGCACCACCGGATTCTGGGCAAGTGGATTCGAGGCGTTCACATCCTGCACAGGCACCTGGGGTTTCGACATTGGGTCTACTTCGTTAGCAGCAGACAGATCTGACCCTCCATTCGACCCTCCGTAATCCGAGTATGGTGAAGGCACCGGAGAAGTAATCGACGATATGGACCGCCCACCGGAGTCCTCGCGCACAAGATATTGCGAAAGCGATGGTTTTGTTACGCCTGACAGAGGTGATGTAGTTCGACCGCTCGTTTCGCTCGAGACGTAAATGGAAGGAGTCGGCCGGTCTGATGGGCGCATCAGCTGATCCACCCGTCGCTCCATTTTGTATTGACGGGTTCCGAAGATTTGGCCAGAGTTGTTCTGACCTCGAATGCCTTTCCCTGCATTTCCCGTATCCTCGCCATCCTCGCTGATCTCGTGCAACCGACTGCTCGAGGCCGAAGGCGAAGCTGTGTGTAGTGGGAATGAAGATGCCAGCGATGTATCGTTCAGCCCGTCAGCTTGCGTAATCTCCAGCAATGTCTCATACGGGGAGTATCGCTCAAGGACATCCTGGAAGTGGA
>KZ111167.1:211949-268694 GCA_002077045.2 Rachicladosporium sp. CCFEE 5018
CCCATTGCTGCATGCCCACAAGCCGACCTCGCTTCGCTGGTGGTGCTAGTTCGGTGATGTAGACGGGCACCTGCGCCGACGCGATCCCGACACTGAAGCCGTTGATGACTCGGCCAACAATAAGCATAGCGATATTCTGCGAGGCAGACACGATGATGGAGCCAATCACCCAGATTACTGCAGCTGTCATGATCGCTTTCTTCCGACCGATGCGATCAGCCAGGAAGCCAGAGCAAAGTGATGCCAGCCATGATCCGCCAGCCATCGCAGCTGTGATGCCGCCTTGTACCTCCGATCGTGGGCCGAGACATGGCTCGTCGCCTTGGTTGAAGTAGCAGAGGTAGCCCTTGCCGGCGATGCTTCGAGATTGTCAGTCCTGGGTGAGAGTAGCATGACACTCTGAGGACATACATTGCACTCATGGAGCTAATGTCGAAGCCGAACAGAGCACCACCGATGACCGAGATCCCGGCGATAAGGTAGATGTTGCCATACTGTTTGACCATGCTGGGCGACTGTACTGGCAGATGTTGAGACAAGCTTGCGGAAGGAGACAGAGCAGCTAAGGATACTAGTACCTATCTATGAAGTACTACATACTGGAGACTGAGCTCATATGTGGAGAATGCGGGCAAGCTCGCGTGGTGACATGCACGGCATCGCTGGGACGAAACGCAACGTTAAACGCACGTTGCCATTACAATGCCACAGCGGAAGGGAAGACTTGCTGCACCAATGGCGCAGCTCCGCAGTCTTGCACAAGCGAAGGAACGCTGACTTTTGACTTTCTGACGACGTAAGTGGCGAGCGAGTACCGAAATGCAGGTTGTGGAGGAGCACGATGTTTTGGTACGGCCAAAGCTCCAAGCCACGTCCTTCTGGTGTGGCCTTCACAGCACCTTGACACGAATATAGGCCGGTGCGATACGTTTGTCGAGTGGCCTTCAGACAGCAGTCTCTCGTGTCATCGAGCGTGAGCGTCTAGTAATCCGTCTTTTCTTGGCTGTTGTCAACTCGTCGTTGTTGGCAGGGATCTCGCCAAAGCCGGGGATCCCACGCGACATTGCGGGGAAACGGCCACTACTGCAGCAGGAAGCCTCACAATCACCGATCTTGACTTCATCGCAGATTTCCTGCGCTGACATTCACATGTCATTGATCAGGTCACCTCGTGAGTGAAACGGCAGCACCTGTACACGAAGGTACCGTGGAGTTTTTGACATCATTCTGCGACCAGCGAGCACTCGAGCCAAGCCTAAAACACGAGGTCGCTGGCTAGCTCTATAGCAATGATTGCTGAACGCTCGCACGCACAACACGGATGGCCTGTAATGATGTCTCCGCATACTGCTCTTTGATGGCGTAGGCAAGATGGGGGGGCTGGCTACGAGATCGCGGCTTCTTGTTGCACTTCTGCAACCCCAAGTCGACAGCGCGACCAGACTCATTCGGTGGCGCAGCCAGAACACTCAGTTTCACAGACCACACCCGGCGCGAATGCATTACCGCGCATTTGTCGAGCAGCACGATGTCGCCCTCTTGCCATTGTAGATCGATCTGCATAGAATGCACGATGTTGAGCGCTGTCTCAGGGCCCTCAGTGTCGATTGGTGTGCCATCGCCATACAGCGGAGGCGGATGGTAGAAGCCATCATCGCCCAAAACACTGCTAACCACAGTCGAGCAGAGTGCTACAATTGAGAAAGCATTGAAAAGTGTGTGCCGCGGGCAGAGTGGGCGCTTGCAAGTTTCAACTACCTCGACTGCGCCGCATAAGCCCACCTGCCCTAATACGGCGAACACGAGAGACACTCGTCCACATTCCCTACACTTCTCATCTCCCTACCTGCAGTGTTCTCCATCTGGTTCATTCTATACCTACCCGCAATTCTCTCCATCGTGCCCCGATCTCTTTCGCTCTGCATCACCCGTAGACCGACTGATAAGATGAACCCATACTATCAGCCTCCATTGGTATTCGACCGCAGCCAGCCGATAGTGGATCCAATCCACTGCTCAGACCCGAGGCGTTCTCCCCTCGGCGCTTGGCTCCTGAGGGGCGACCGCGCGTCAGAAGTCCAACGTATGCTGTCTCTGAACCCCGACCTCCTACCAGCGCAGTGTTTCGAACATCTAGGCGGCGCGTGGGCTTCGGAGTGGTACAAAAGAGAAGACATGTCAACGACAACCTATCTCTACAAAGACCCTGTCATAACGACATGTACTAAGGTCAGCGATGCGCGCGTGTACCGTAGCATGTGGGCTATGTTCCACAGTCAGCGGGCTGAGGTGAATGTCATCAAGACAGCGCATCCGGATTGGGTGTGGGCGAGGTGCTTCGAGGCTGCTGGGGCGAGGTGGATGCCTGGGGGCTTTGAATGTGTGCTGGACGAGGATGAGCTTGTGGTCGAGTTGCCGACGCCGTTGTATGTGGAGCCGCCATGTAGATGGGGCTCAAGATAGGGGAGGCGTGTAATCGGAAGGATTGGGACGTCGAATGTGGGGTGTCTCTTGCCCAAGTGATGTACAGGATTACCTCGCAGATCGGTCTATTGGGGCAAGCGTTTGCGCAAATAGCGGCAAGCTTCACCGGAGGCTGACCTCCGGATATGACATGCGGTCGAGGCTCTGTAAGGTCTCCTTCTCCCCACTGGAAACCTTCAGCGTTGGGAACCAATCCGAAGAAAGCAACACTCAGACTATTTTTACCGTGCCGTATACGACGCCAGGGATTTCTGACAGACTATCAAGTGGTAGGTCCTTGAAGCCTAGATGGTGCCGTTGGCGAGAGAACGCTAGTCGAAAATTGCAATGCATCACGCCCAGTCGCGAGTAAACTCCGCTCTTGCTCTCGCAGGGTGAGAGCACAATACTACATCTATCATGCAAGCAAAATAACATGACATGACCTTCGCAGGCCTTCTGCGCTGGCCCCGATACGCTCGATGCTCTTTCCATGAACCGCAGACTTTCGCCCCGGATGTCGATTAATCCGCTCGCTAGGTCGATAGGGAGGTAATCGGCCAGGGCTGCTGCTTGTCCGTAGGACCTCAGCAGCTGGTCATCTCTCGTGTACATTGCACAATTGCCCTTACAATCCACCTTGATCTTGGCGACGAAGTGAAAGCCTCGCAATGCGATGTACCCACTACGGACTGCACCGAAAGGATTCTGTCCCGCAGTATCGCATCGTGCTTCTATCACTTCTGATATGTCCTGACGATCGTGCATCTCTGCCGAGGATGTACTTTGCCAACCGATGGCGAACTGCCGGGAAGCCCAGCTCCAACTGGGGGCAACGAATACTTCGTACTGCTGCGCAGGGCCCATGGCAATCCACGATAACTGCCTGACAAGGTCATGTTTCCAGAGCCCGGCGAGATGATCGTCAGCACTCAACTCGTGGAACACTGCAGCCAGCGCAGCCAGCGCAGGCAATCGATCGGGTGGGTTGCTGAGCTTTCGATTGGAAAGGTCGTGGATTGCGATTCCCAGGCAGCAAAAGTAGTGTCAGCATCCGTGTCCTGTGATGGGAGCACAGCATACGCGGATAGAGGCCTTGAGATATCCGAAGATCTGCCGCATTCGCACGCTACGCCTTGTGCACATCGCCATCGCATCTCTTCTGCAGTGACGACGAGGCAGCAGCGAGCGAGCCGGTGCTCCTGGTAGCACCATGCACGGTCAGCGATTAGAGTGCCTGAAGGTATGTCGTCATGATGGAATTGGCTGTGACGTTTTTCGCGCACAGTGATCTATGTCTCCTGTCCATCTGGAGCATTGTACGTGTGCTTGTACCACAGATGTTTTCCTCTTTCCGTGAACAGGGGCTCGAACGGACTTGGCGTCGAGGCAGCGATCACAACGAGAGTAGCGCTGTGATAGACAGCATTCACATTCGCACATTCGCGTTCCCAGTCCCCAGCATCGTCCTGGATGATGCATATGGCGTCTATCCACACGTATGGAATCTCCATGCGTCTTGCGAGATAGATTACATCCTGAAAACATTGTGGTAGTGCTTGCACTGGTATTCCTGCGGTAAGACGTTCGTGTACATTAGATCGATTTGTTACGGGCTGGGAAACACCACCCAAGCAGTAGGATAATGCAAGATACTCCCCATCAGCTCCATGCGATTGCTGGAGTACAACAGTGCCTTCACTGCTTACACACAATACCCGAGTCGGTAGTGTCATCGATTGCGTGGTTAGACAATCTCCATGAGTGGTTCTGCAATCTTGCATCCCTCTTGCAATAAGCTGGACACCATCATTGGAAAACGGGTGATCGAGTATGGATCCGTTCTGTTCCGTGAGTATGGATGGCAAATCGAGAGCGATTGGAGGACGGTCTTGGAAAATGAAGTCGTCGTCAGCCCCGAATATAGAGGGCTCTACTGCCCATGCGCCGTCCTCAGCCCCTTCGCCATGAGATTACCCGGCTACTTTCAGCTTACAGATCTCCAAGGTCTTGGTCCCACATGCCCAGACGGCCTCGAAGCAGTCTCGGCTCCCTGTTCCAGCGGTAACCCCAGCGATCTGGAAGCCATGAGTAGTCGATGGTGGTAGTTCAAGTGCCTCGTATTGACACCCGCAACGACGGGACAGTACATCCTGCAAAGCTAAGCAACATGGACAAGCGTTGTGCTGGCCTTGGAGAAAGGTTTCTGCTGTGAGTATGTAGCGCGTCGAGTTCAGATACGATTGCGTGTCGTGCTTGTGGTCTATGCATGGCCAAAGGCACGATTCCATGGAGCATGGCCTTATGCGGTCCTCATGGTTCCAATCTCCGCTTTACTGATCTCTCTCCATCGCGTTTTCCAACGGCGTTGGTCAGGCCGAGCCTAGCATTATAGGAGAGGAGCATTTGCACCTGGTTGCAGCCCAATTTCTTGCCTTGAAACATACCTTGTAAGGGCTTCTGTACTGTACTGCATGGATGTGGTGGGCGTCCGCACATACATGTAATGACAAGGGTCCACAATTCCAACCACCTGCACTCCTATAGTCCACGTTCGTCCAGACTTCACCTCATATCCAACACAGCAAACCGTGCGTATACACCTTTCCCCAGTCGTCCCAAAATCTAGGAGGTTTTATCGAAGCACTGCTGTTGACGAACTACGATATCACGATCCCACGCCGCCACGTTCTGCTGCTTTTCTCGGGAACTATTCTCAAGTCTCAGCACTCCCGAGACGTCGCTTCGAGGGCGCCGCACAGGCTGAACACAACATCATAGACCGTACGGCGCGGCCGTAGCCATAGAACAGTCCAAGTCCGTATACGACCGCCACCATGGAGCAAATGCGCAAGCGCCTCCCCACGCTCCCCTCCTACGAAAACCTCCCCACCCTCAAATCCCTCTCCCACACAAACCTCCGCGAAGTCTCGGAAAAGCTCACACCCCGCTGGGAATTCCTGCGAAAACGAATACGCATAAGAGGCAACTCCAAGACCAGCGTACCACTCTACGTCGTCCTCCTCTTCCCAGCCATCATCCTCATACTGGTGCTGGTGATCTTTGTCCGACATCCAGACTCCCCCGCCGGACGACTCATACCGAGTGGAGCGCCGCCTAGTATCAGGAAGATCAGTGAAAAGTACGACAAGGTCTTTACCACGGGATGTCTGGATCCGAAGAAAGAGGTCAACGCGCCGCGGGTAAATGCCGCCTTTGTGGTGTTGGCGAGAAATAAGGAGCTGCCGGGCGTGATAGACAGTATCAAGAGCGTAGAGCGGCATTTCAATCAGTGGTTCCACTACCCCTACGTCTTCCTGAACAATGAAGAGTTCAACAGCACCTTCAAGGAGACGATCCGAAACTACACCTCCTCGCCTGTCGAGTTCGGGAAGATAGATCCGAGCTCATGGGGATACCCGGACTGGGTCGATGCGCGCGTAGCAAAAGAAGGGATCGCGAAGCAGGGAGACGCAGCGATCATGTACGGTGGGATGGAGTCATATCACCACATGTGTCGCTTCTACTCGGGCTTCTTCTACAAGCACGAGTTGCTGCTGAAGTACGACTGGTACTGGCGTGTGGAACCAGATATCAAGTACTTCTGCGACATCACCTACGATCCCTTCGCAGCAATGGTAAAGGCAAACAAGACCTACGGCTTCACGATCGCGGTGAAGGAGCTGAAAGAGACAGTACCGAACATCTTCCGCTACGCATCGGCGTATAAGCGAGTGAACAACATCACTAGTCAGGGCCTGTGGGAGATGTTCGTCGAGCCCAAGCCCGAGAAGGAGAAGATCGAAGAGTTGCCCAAGGGTGACCCTAAGTACGACAAGGAGAAGCCACTGCCGGAGGACATTCTACGAGGTGAGCCTGGATCGGGCACTTTGCCGGAGATCGATCCCGAGGCAATGGAGGGGGAGATATACAATATGTGCCATTTTTGGAGTAATTTTGAGATCGCGCGGTTGGACTTCTTCCGGAGTAAGGAGTATGAGGATTTCTTTACCATGATGGATCGGAGTGGTGGGTTCTGGATGGAGCGAGTATGTTACTCCCTTGATTTGCGCTACTGACAGCATGTACTGACAATCTCACGTAGTGGGGCGACGCACCCATCCACTCCCTTGCAGCCGGCGCCCTCCTCTCCCCAAGCGACATCCACTACTTCCGCGACTTCGGCTACAGACATACCACAATTCAACACTGTCCCGCCAACGCCCCAGCGCGCCAGATGCCTCGCGCGCCATACTTCGGCACTCCAGACATGAACGCCATCGCCGAGGCGCGACACCGCGCTGGTGATAGCAGTATGAAGAAGGAGCTAGCTGAGGAGGAGGAGTACTGGGCGAAGTGGGACGATGTGAAGGAGAATGGGGTGGGGTGCAGATGTAGATGCGATACGGATATTCCGGAGGTGGAGGTCAAGGAGGGGAGCTGTATTCCGGAGTGGGTTGAGATTGCGGGGGGGTTTGTGACGCCGCAGGGGCCCGGTTAGAATCGTCGGCGAGGAAGATGGGCGTTAGAAGCGCTTTGGAGTTGGGCGTTCGAGAGGCATGGCGATGTGGGAGCATTGGTGTTGGAGCTGTCGTATGTACAGAAAGTGTGTTCGCCAGCCAGACGTTTTGCACGCCATAGCAGAAGGGTCCTGGCCCTATGCCAGGCATCTTGGGTTGTTGAACAATCGCAATTCCTCCACGCGGACTCGAGATACTGCCTCCAACATGTCTGTAGCTGCCGATGCACTCAAAATGCAGAGCCTGGCAGGTGCGGTATACCGCGATGGAGATACGACACCTGATTTCTCAAGGTGCAGTCGCTCACGAGTGAAGTTGCAAAATCTCACCGATGCCGTCACGTCTACGCAGCCTAGGCTATATGTGCACATCACCAGGAGTTGTTGTATATCACTAATCGAGAGACTTCCCCAGTCTACGGTCGCATGTGTACAACAGTACATGTAGATGATGTGGCGTATCTTGTCATTGTGACGATCTGCGTCTCCTGCCTCAGGCTCACACGCTGACTCGTTGTTCTAGAGACGTTATCTATTCGCTCATCTTTGAGGCCGCTCATGCAAGAGTGAAACCCTACTCCGTACAAGCACCGCGGGCCGTTCACGCGGCTCAGGAACCGTTCAAGCACACCCGGCGATCTGGTCGAGGCCGAACCTTGTTATCCAACTCACAATCCCCGATACCAATCCACGCAAAATGCCACATCCAATCTCCTGCTCGGCTTCGTGCTGCATAGTGAACGGATGTTGAGAACCATTGTGGCGGCCGTCATGGCTTTGAGCGTTGCCATCGCCGTTGGTGAAGGCGCGCCGAGCTGTCAAAGCTGGGATGTGTCAGTGAGAACAAATTATGGTTGAGCCGGAGAGCACGCGCTATGATTCGCCGCAAGGCGAGCTGTCGCGGGCTGCTTGGCCGGTTTTGGGATCACTGCTTTGGCGATTAACAGATGCTCGCGTGCTGGACTTTTGGTGCACTCGTACCTTGCATCTTTGCTGTCGAAGTGGCTGTAGGCGTTCGATCACCACCGATCGCGACGGCAAGCACATCTATATACACGCACGCAGCGGAGGCCGCCGTCCATTTGGGCAACACCATTACCGCGTCATCAAGGCACCGCCAGATGGCAACGCGAATTCAGTTTCTGAGTCTTGCACGTGGGAGGGCCTGACTCCGTGAGAAACCGATTCTGCGTTTCCATGTTTAGCGCAAGGTGCCGAAGCACGTTCGCGATGTTCCGAGGGTTCGCAATCCGGGAATGGATTGCATGACCGCAACGTTTCGCTACAGTACATGGCCAGCCCCCTAGTCTGCCGGACGGCCGCTAAATAGGAAGATTGCCGTCGAGAATGGTCCTGGACTCGAGTGTGCGAGGCAACTCTACATTTCATAGCCGTTCCATGTGCTCCGATGTCGTGGACAGTTGACATCAATGCCCGCAACGCTTCCTATCGTATGCAATGTGGCATCAAACACATGACAAGGTCGCCGTCGTCGAGCTCGCACACCGTGGCTTTCCCATACCTTATTCAGGTGTGAGAGGCCGGAGGGTTGAGTCGTCATTGCAACCTTCACTCGCCAAGTGCACCAGGGATGATGCGGCGCCTCCCGTACTGGAAAACGAGATTCATCGTCTACCGTAAGCTTTAATCCCGGGCCGTCGATTAGAGGCAGCGGTTGCGCAGGAACCCGTGTCGACCGCGGACCAGTCCGTCAGGCTAACTCACTTCGACTAAGGGGGCGTGAGAAGCGCTGGCTCACGACCGAGGGAAATCCCCCCTTGGGACGGTATCCCTGGACTCATATAGGTTGGCGTCGAACGGTAGCCACATTGGCCCGTTCTCTACCATGTACCGAGCAGTATCTTTCTGTGTGTCTGCTGGCCGAGTGCTTCTCTCTTTCGCTCGCACCTTCGTGCACATCACTATCACTTAAGTCGAGGCAGCCTTATGTAGCATACACCATACTGCTGCCGTTCACCGCATAGCGCATTTCACACACACTCATTTGAGGTGCTCGCCCGGCGCGGCACCACCACGATCGTTACCATGTATCCGAACCCGGGTTTCACTCAGTATACTGGGACTTTCTCGCATTATGGACCACCCACGCCCGATCATGATACCCCGGATCCAAGCACGCCATCTGTTCGAGACTCTCGCTCCACGGATCAGACAGATTCGAGTAATCATACCAGCTGGACCAGTCTATCGTCCTCTAGGCCGAATAGTGATTCCACATCGAAGGTGCCTTGCACAGCTTGTTGGCAACCAAAGGAGAAAGGCAGCCTGGCCGTCCACTACAGGAAATGCCCGGCAATCATCAAGGACGGCATGGACCTTTGGGCCTGTGCCATTTGTCCCCACGCCCCATATTACAATCGCGACGCATACATCAACCACCTTCTCTCTCACAACCCGAATCATGGAGGCGTTCCTGTCTTTGATCATGTCAGCACACCCTATCTTAGCGTGGGCATGTGGATCACCGTACACTATAAGTCCGCCATCAAACGACAGATCAGTAATCTCTTTCACGGTCTCGTCTGGAGGGACCCTTCCTTGGTTGCAAGATGGCAATCAATCAACAGCGACGCCCTTCTGCCACTTTACTATAATTTCGATGCCTCGATCGCTCTCGCAGTGAGTCGGACTTTGCAAAGTCCCAGTGGACGCGCGGCATCGACCGTGTTTGAGCAACTTCGCAAACTTCAAGACCCTCTTCCGAGCACACCTGCATCAGCGGCATGGTCCTCTAATCATGCGACGACGCAGGCTGTGGTACCGTCAACGGCAGCCCGCAATCCTCAAGACATGATTTCAAGGCTCGGAGTCGATGAACCCCTGGCCCAGATGAGTGCGACAAGAGTGCCACAGCCTTTCAGTCAGCCCTCTGGAGTTTTCACGCAGACCTCAATGCAATACACGTCTGGACCAGGGCACCAGAGCATGGGCATGTACCCTCCACCGGCTTCATGTTCTCCAGCTGGTCTGGGGATATACAGCCAATCGCAGTACTCGTCACTGCCGCACACTTCCAGCAGCCAACATGACACCCGATGGGACACCGGGTACTACGCATATGGCCGGGATCGCAATGACAGCATGCAGCAGCAGTCGCTGTCACCAATGTCATCGCTACCGACCGACCCGCCGATCTATGAGCAATCTGAGTTGAAAATCAACTTCAACGCTCTCAACGCGGATATAGCCAATTGCTCCGATCCAGTCCGCCCCGCCAACAGCTCCCAACCTGTTCAAGCCTCGCTCGGCGACGCTTTCGGTCAGCCACAGCACCGACCGATCTACCATGATCCACAAGCGCCACATCAATCGCAGCAAGACAATGCTCCTCCCGTGCATCAGCTTGACGGCTGGTCCGCTCCGCAGTCTCAGCAGTCTCCGTCAGTATCAGACCAGGAACAGCGTTGGCTACAGTCTGCTGGCCAGGAGGCTCAGAATCGGCGCCAGACGAACATGGTGCATCCCGGTCAGCACTACGGGCAGGGAGATGACACTCTTTCGTCATTCATGGAAATTTGATCCCACTCTGAAGTCTGCCATCGACCTCGAGTGCCTATTATCCCGACCCTAGTGCGCCCTCGCAGGCCGCCTGGGTCATGTCTCTGTTTCTCCTTTGTCACGTTGCACAAGCGATGCAGACCATCTGATCGTAGCGACACATTCATTGATTTTGCCTTACGCGGCATTGACTTTTATAGCGCAGGAGTTCGTTGATTACAGGGGATCACGCATGGCGAACGGTCATAACGGCATCACGACACGGCGCATAATGAATGCACATGATTCCCTCGATTACATGTATTCGTAGATAGGTCAGATCTGTACAGACATTGTAGAGATCCTCGGGCATAAAGTCTAGAGTTGTTGAAGATGGCTCACCTGAATGCTCTGTTCGAACGCAATGCGATGTCGAGCCACATCACCGAGAAGTTCCGCAGATGGCCTGGCAGAGGCAGATATCCTCTGAAAGCACGACATCCTTGTGCATTGAATTCAGTAGCTGGATGAGAGCATGTGTACCGCCAATGTAATTCCGTAGCTGCATGAAGCAGCTCCTGATGATGATCGTGCTGATGTTCCACCTCGGTGCAGGCATGCTGTATTTCGTGGCTGATCCATGGCTCAGACTATCGCTACTGTTGCTGGAGGGACGCAGGATAGCAGCTGATATACATCGTCTCGATCCTGATTTGTTTGTTCCGCTTCTTCGTAGTTGTGCATGTGCCGGGCGCAATTTCAGACGACGCTGAATTGCTTCAATGGTGAACCCTTCTCGACATACTCATCCGCCTTCTTCCCGTCCATCACTGTATGGACATAGCAGGCCCCGACGAGCTTGTACCTCTCCTCCACCTCACCCTGACACCTTTTCAACGCAAACGGCCACTTCCCTCCCGCCAGCATCGCAACCATATCCCCCACCTCCAACGATCCAGGCCCCAGCCCCATGAACCCACCCCGCGTAATGAAGAAGCGACGGCGAACACACGCCAGCTTGAGCGAGATGTAGTATGCTCTATCATACCGCGTCCACTCCCTCGTCACCAACGACACACCACTAGGCCGCTTCACACTACTGAGCAGATCCACGAGATCCTCGCCATCGGAAGCGCCGTCTTTGCGGGCCGTAGACTGCCATGCTGCAACGAGCGTGGTGCCCAGACTTTGCATCGACGTGCCGCGTGCTTGCGCGAGCGGGAGAAAGAGGTCGATGACTTGAACCAGCCAGGTCGATAGTGCTTCATCGGACTTCTCGAGCAGAGGTGGGGTGACGACGTGGACCGTATCTGGGGAGACGCCTTGTACGGACAACACGCGGCCTCCTTCGCCGGAGAAGTGCGGGGTGGTGGCTTTGAGTGCTTCGCTACTGCCGCAGGCTGTGAACTCGTGGCCGAGTGAGCCTTCCGTTCCCGCAGCATCAGCGAGCTGGGTGTTGTCTGGGGAGTTGCGGGCTCGAACATGCCAGACCCAAGAGGGCTGATCTTTGGTGCCAGCAGAGAACATCCACGGCATGTTCCACATATCTAGATTCTGGCTCTCGATCATTGAGAATTGACATGCTCTGAGGAACACTTCCGACACTTCCTGAGTGTAGTCGGGCTTCAGAGCTGGCGGAAGAGCTGATGTACCGGTAGCGTTCCGATACAGCCCAAGCAGAGCATAGAGGTAGTCTCTCTCATCCGTGACCTCGTAGAAATTACTCAAGCTTACAAGACTCTGAAAGTCGTGTTTGTGGTGATGGAACTGGCGGAATAGTCGGCTGGAACTCGCAAGCGTCACTGCACTCTCTGTCTAGATGAGCTTGCGGCTATTGTCTGCAGCTAGTCGCATAGGGTCCAGGAGGATGATCTGGACAAAGTCAAAGACATTACCGACTTCGAGGACTTTATCACCGCTTGAGATGATGCTGCGCATGGAAAGTGTGACTTCTTGTAGGACCCCACAGTCGTCTGTAATAAGAGTAGTCAGCGCAGATCAATGCCAGCTAAACGCAAGACGCACACCTCACCGGAACCAAGCAGCGCTCAAGAAGTGCCACAGCGCCAGTATGGCATCATCTGCAAGACCGAGCATCAATGGAGGAGCCTCTCCGAACCCTATCGGAGAGAGAGGATTCCCTATCTTGCTCATCTCGTCAAGCTCGTGCTTCATCATGAGACGTACAGACGCAATGCTCGCAATGATAAGGTCAAAGTCGCATCCAGGCACATCGACGTGAGCCAGAAGACAGGTCCCGTTCTGATAGATGTCGGCCATCGTGCTGACCTGCCGCCCACGCTCCTCGAGGTCTGTCTGATTAATGCAAATACTGTCGATCCACAGCATGCGAGTCTGGTTTGGCAATCGCATGCATCGTAGAGCAGCGGCCGCAGTCTCCGGGACCAATGTTGAACACCCTTCGATGTAGAGGCTCGCTCGTCGCGTCGCGTCGCCCCATACGTAGCTGATGGTCTCGTACTCTTGTCTTGTTGAATCGTCTAGGTTGACATGCACTATAGAGGCGACCAATTCCTCAGTGTCAGTTCTAGATTCGAGAAGGAGAAGGCGAATATCTTTCCTCGTCGGGTCCAGTGGCCCATACACCAACTGTGACATAATGTTGAGGAATATGAGAACGCGCCAGACAGTGTAAAAGTGCCATCGTGCCAAACATGAACAGAACGAAGTAGGAGTTGTGCGAAATCCACTGCAGCGTAAGCGATTGCCACTTACTGTTTACACCCTTCATTCTGTAGGCGATGTTGGTGGCTCGGCGCAGATCCCACACAAACCCCTGTCTTGCTGCAGGTGGCAGCCCATATCACCTTTCTTGGACTGGCTCGCAGCGTCGGCATTACTGGCATCGTGTGAGACTCCGCTTCTGGTAACCAGATGGATGTAAGATGGTCAGAGCGAGAGTACTGCAAGTCTTCAGGAAATGGGGTCAGCCGAACTCAGAGCACCAGGTACGCAAGCCTTGGCACCGGCCATACAAACATGCTAATCGAGACAATCTATACACCTTACACCCCTACACCCCTCCACCTCTACCCACGCCCTCTTCTCAATCCCCTCAATCTCATTACTCCCCAACAGGCATTCCCTCCACGCCATCCACAAGCGCCCTCCAGCAATCCGCCTGCAACTCCGCATACTTGACCCTCTCGGACGCCCACTCCTGATGCGCCCTCGAGATCCGCCAGATCATCTGCTGGAACGTTACGACTTCGTCACGCACGCACTGTTTGATGAAGATGCCGCGTGCGTGCTGGGAGACGATGGATTGTTTGTCCTGATATGAGTGTCAGTCAGGTGTACATGAAGGAAGGGGATAGGATAAGGGGAGAGGACGCACGGTGGTGATTGCGGTCTCGACCTTCTCGGCTTCACCCGGTTTCGCAGCGTCGCCTTTGGACTTGATGGTCTGTAATTTGGATTCGTTACTCGAGATGCGTTTCTCGAGCTGCGGGATGTTGTCCCTGCTGAATCGATCTCGTCGTTCAAAGAGATCTCGCAAGCTGACAAGCCCGTCTCGAATGCTCTTCAGATCTTCCAAGTAGCCTTCGTCCCAGGCTCGGCTTTCATCGTCTAGCAGAGCTTGACTTGTGCCCAGGTACTTAGCGGTGGCTTTGATGCCTTCATTCAGTAAGGGTACATCATTGGTGTCAATTGCGAACATGTCTGTTGTGGTCTCGGTGATCGATGTGAGGTTCAGTGCAAAGCGGCCATACTCTGCAGAGATCGCTTCTTTCCGTTTGCAGAGTCGTTCGAGCAGTGTACAGAGGTTGATGTACAGATCTGCGCTTCTCCGAACACCAGATCGCACGGTCTCGAATGTGTCTTGTAGATTCTGCGGCAGGCTGTCTTCGAGGTTTGGTGGAAGTGATCGGCCGACGAACTCTTCTTGTACCGAGATCGTAGCCTGCTTTCGCCAGACGGCGAGTTCCTGTGTTGTATGTTAGTACAGTGCTAGCCATGCAGGGCAATTGGGGGGCATGCTTCTACCGTAGGAACTGTAAGGAACATCACAACCAACTGCTCCTCTCTCAGCACTGGGTGTCGGACTAGCGCATTCGCGAACCGCGCAAGACCTCGTCGGCGCTTCTCGATGAAGAGGCCGTCCGCGGCAATGTGATTACCGTTGATCGCCACCCTCTTCGGTGGTAGAAGTGGCAGCTGTCGAAACGGGTATCGCTTGTGCAAGCAGTCGAGCAGCCACACAAAGTCTGAGTACCGTCTGATGACTTTCGAATTGCGTCTGATCGATGAGACCTCATAGTTGCGATGTTGGAACAAGAACATGCCCTCCTTCTCCTCTAGCATAGCCACAGTCACGGTCTCCTCGGCGCCCTTCGAGGTGGCATGTCGAGGTGCGGCGGATCGTCTTGTCGGCGTTACCCCTTCGTCACCGAACCCTTCGCCATCGCCATCGCCATCTGCGCCACCGAAGCCAGCGGCGCTCGTTGCAGTGTAGCTGTTGGTCGCGCCCCATGACGATCCTGGGTCACCAGCGCTGCTCGGCACATCGCCGTAGACTCCATTCCCGTTTCCCTCACTCGGCGCGGCAGCAGTCGTAGTGAATGTACTCGTTGTCCGTTGTGGTTGCGCACCGCTCACACCGTTGGCGTGATTATGTCCCTTATGCACATCCGGACTTCCCCAAGGATCAGCGTCCCCGAATCCTCCACTGAAGCCCTTCGCGCCCGCAGTACTAGGCTCTAGGCTCTGCGCGCCAGGGCGACCTTGTTGTGGTGTAGCCGGCGGCTCCGGCGCAGCTTTCTTTAGCCCTGGAAGTGAAGGCGTAGGCAGCTTCGCCTTCCGCTCATCAACGGCATCAAGACTGAGCTCCTCGCCCTCTTGCGCGAGTCCAATCAGCGCGAGGAGCACATTGAATTCTCCCCTGCCGATCCTTACGCTCTCTCCAGCGCCGCCAGACACAAGCTCCCATATCCTGTCCTGCTGCTGCTTCCCAATGCCACTCTTTCCCAGCAGGTCCCTCGCCTCCTCACCCTCAATCGCGCTTCGTCCAGCTGCCAGCGTATCCCATGTATCAACGTAGAGTTCTGGTATCCTGGCATCTGCAAGAAGTGACTTGACCATACCCGCGCCGCGCCCAGCCTTCTTCTTCGGTGTGAACCCAGCCCATGGCGACGAGTCCTCCGGTGAAGCTGGATCGCCGAACATAGACGAGGAGGTCTTTGCGCTGGGTGCCGCGGCACTGCCGTCGTCGAACAGCGTAGCCTTCGCGCCGCCTCCGCTACGAGTGGAGGGCGGAGCGGCGGCATCGTCGTCGCCAAACAGGGACATTGTGGATTGCTTTCAGAGGAGTCAAATGATCAAGCTGGGAAAGACGAGCAGGCAAATGATCAACTATGCGACGCTAATGTTCAATGGATTGTAGGTTGTAGCCTTCACACTCGAGATGAATGGAGCTCTCCAGGTTATGGCACAGCTGCGCAGCTCGGACCTCGTGGCAGCCACGCTCGGTAACGTCATAAGCCAAGTTGTCGAAATCGCATGGAGAAGCTTAGAGGCAATCTAATTGTACCCGCACAAGGTCACAGCCAAGACAGTGGACGACGAGAAGGTACTGCTTAATCTAAGGCCGTGTCATAACATTCGTCCCACCCCCTCTAAACCCGTCCAAACAAATCCCTCTTACTCGTCCCGTTTCCCGTACTCGTTGGCGTAAAGTCAAGATTACCAACATTACACCAATCCGTACCCCCAGTCTTGATAGGTAGGCAGCTCAGATACTTGCACCATCTGCACCCCGTCCTCCAGACGTAGAAGTTTTTCAATAGTAGAATGAAGCCCACCAGCGCGCCGATCAAGCAAAACGCCCGGACAGCCCACCAAGCCCACCATACGCCTCGTCGATCTTGGAAGAATTGCAGCGGCTGCTTGATGAAGCCTCGCAGCCCCTCGTCGGCATCTGCGGTGGCGTGGCAGGACGTGACGCCGGAGTATGAGGGGTTGTGGAGGGAGGTTCGGCGCGCGATTGTAGTGGGGGAGCGCAGGATGCAAATTCCTAGCACGAGACCCATGCAGAAGCCGCCGATGTGGCTGAAGTTGTCGAGGCCGGGGAGTAAGCCGAGGACGAATGCTATGCAAACGTCCAGGACGATGAAGAGGAGGTCTTTGATAGGAGACTTGCGTTCGGACCAAGTGTAGAGCAGATCCAGGAGTGTAATGGCCAGGATCCCGAAGAGCGAGCCAGAGCAGCCGCAAGATGCGATGCCGGTTGCTGCGAAGTTGCCTCCCAGTACGAACCCGAAAATGCCAGCTGCGAAGTAGACGAGCGCAAATCGCACACTGCCAATGAGTTGCTCCACGTCTCTGCCCAGCGTCATCTGTAGTAGCAGGTTGAAACCAATATGTATAATCCCTGCGTGCAAGAAGATAGGCACAATGAATCTCCACCACTGATTCGGCGCAGGACTGTCCACCACACTCCCTCCCACATGCGGATTCGGCACCCCAGAGAACCCACACAAGTCGCTCAAGCTGCAACTCACGCTATCTCCCGTAGTCGCCGTGGCATTCGGACAAGGCCACATAATCTCCAGACTCGCGTTCTGCACGTTCGGCATGTTGTGCATGCAGGGCACGTATCTCGCTCCCATGTTGATGAGCAGGTACGGTGAAGGGCCGATCATGGGGTTGAAAGAGGGATGGATCTCGATCGGAGTCTTCGTGAGTATACCGTTCTTGATTAGCTCCGCGATGAAGACTATGAGCTGGACGAACGTGAGAACGAAGCAGACATATGTGACTTTCCCCTTGAACCAGCGGTCTCGTCTTCTGCTGCGTCCACTCTTCGCATCTCGGACGAAGGGATCGTCGTGCGGTGGAGGTTCGAGGATTGGCGCGACGCTGGCTGTGGAGTCGTGCTTCTTTTGTCGGCGGTCTAGGGGTATGGTGTTGCGCTCGTCGAAGGGGTTCGAGGGGTATTGGTGGACGCCGTCTGAGCTCTGCGAGGGATTGCGGGAGTAGCCGTATTGTCGATCGTCGAAGGGAGTGGTAGAGGGTAGTGGTCGTGAGGAAGAGTCCGTTCGCCATTCGTTAGGGTGTGCAGTATTGTCGTAGTCGTTCCGCGCGTAGGGGTCGTGATAGTAGTTGTTGGCGGCCATTGCGCCGGTCTCTGATGTGCGCGCAAAATGCTGTGCTGGTTCGGGTCCTTCTCTTTGTTCTGTTCATCCACTCAATGCGATCTCTCAGTCACTACGAAGCCGCGTGTTCCAGACGACTTGACAGTGCTTGCTCAGTGACGGCCGCTGAAGCTTGCTCAGTGACGGCCGCTGAAGAAGTTCGAGGAGAATGCCGAGTAGCCTGTGCTTTGTAGGCGAAGGCAAGGCGTTTGGAAGTATGTTTCTATATGTTGATCTTGTATTACTCAGGAGGTGGAGGTGTAATAGCAAGGCTGTCAATAATGTTGACAGCGGGAGAGCACGATGTGGCTGTGCAGCGGCTGCTCACGCAACTCAATGCACGATCCTTGCAGCGATCAAGTTGCCCTACATGTGGCTAGGTTATTGTGAGAGCGACCGCACCAAGATCCCGGCGACAGGATCATCGACATCGGAACTGGCCCGCAAGTGACCATGTCGACTCTCGCGTGGCCGCCCATCGCAAGTCATGACCTGACAAGAGAGCTCGAAGCGACCAATGCCCGAGAACTGGCCTGGTTGCTGGTCTCCCTTCAGGACACTCTCGCCTCTCTTAAATCGGGTCTGGAAGAGTGTGCAGCTTTACTGGCGCCTCAGGAGCCCGGCTCTACACTCGTACTGTCATCACTCCGGAGTGAGAGCCTCAAAGGCTACATCACCCGTGTAGGGACTCGGATCGTCAAAGGGGATATCCAGTTACGTTTGCCATCTCTACCTCCACCGAAAGGCCAGCCTGCATATCGTCTATCAGTCTCATCACTTCCTACAGCACCAACAATCGTCCTTGAGCAACTCAAGACTGCCCGTACGCTCATCAACGCCTGTCTAGACGTCGTAGACGCCACTCGCTGGACCGGCGATGCAGGGAATGCAGACTTCATCTCAAGCCAGATCCGGCTTCTTCACGAGAACATCCAGGAAGCCAAGGGAGCGCTGAAAGGCTGGTCCGATGGCCACAAGTCTTGGTCAGATGACTCACTCGAGCCCACTACGTTCGACCCACCATTGCCAGCCAATCTGTCACTGCATCTGTCGATCTCAGAGGCCGCTATAGTCCTCCACGTGCGGACTGTAGGAGGTTCGGATGCTCACACTGGTACTAACACGCCGCTCTCTGCACCTAGCGGACTCTCATTTCGGGAACGCTTCACGACTGCATTCACTGGTGGCAAACCTGTGTTTCACGATGAGGCACATCAGGCCTTCACTTTCCGTGGGCAGGAAGTTCGAGTGAGGGACAAGGTACGAGTGGAGAGTGCGGATCCCAGCTTAATGGCTGCAATGGCCAAGCTGGGTGCTCTGGAGCGGAATGTGGCGCTGTCAAGGCGCGCGCTGCACGTGGTCATGGGCAAGGAAGATGAAGACGAAACCTGAGAGAGTATGGCAGGGACTTGCTGCCACATACCTCTGTCACAGTGTGATGGTCTGCTGCAAGCTCGTCAACCTGGCCAAATACAGCAGCGCTGGATGAGTCAAAGACCGTACTTTCCTCATCTCAGACCTCGACCTTGCAACGAACGCAGGCAATATGGCTATGTCTTTACTCATATCAAGACATGCATGCACACTCAGCATGTGGAGATCATGAGCGGTTCTGATGCCTGATGCCGATCTCCGACCGCCCAACCTAACAACCATGGGCCGCGAAGGTCACATATATCGCCGCGTTGGCCTAGTCTGCCGGCTGGCTGAGCACTTTGTCACCCTACTCACGCCTCAACATCTGCCGGGAGGACTCCAGATACTCTTCTCCTGGCACTTCGGTTACCGGACTATCCATTGCCAATGATACCTCGCATACTACGCAGCGGCCGACGGTACGGCTCCGATGAGGAATCGAGCACTCAGCCGTCGGATGATGAACTATCCAGCTCTCAAGATCGTGAAGACGCCGGGGGCCCCGGTGCGGAGCTCCATGGCGACGTCAGCGAGAAGGATGATGAGTACTTGATAGTCTGGGAGTGCTTCACGATCGCGAGCTCCGCGGCTACAAGCGAATTAATTGGTCGCCAGCCACCGTGACCGCTCTCCTCCGGCACGCCGCAACTTATCGATATAGCGCAGAATGCATGCTGAAGGTCAATACCTTCCTCCATCTGGCTGGGAAGGTTGGCGTCCCCACTGAGTACGGCAAGGAGTGCTGTGAAGGCGCCCTCCGCAGACTTGCAACACTTATCACCAATCGCATCAACGATAAAGCTTTCGATCCCGCAGTGCTCACTTGCAAAGGCAGTCTCGAAAATCGCACTTTTAATTGGGCCATGTTCACCACAGCAGTCATTGCTGACAATGCGAACTTTACCTATACGCAAGTTTTTGACTCGGTCTGGTTAGTCAGTTACTTCCTCGCTACTGGGGAGACCCGCCATCCTCCCTTGCTAGGCTCGAGACTTTCGGAGGAAATCTCAGTGAGGGAAGCCATGAGTGTGTTGGTGAAAGGGAAGTACTTCAAGCAATGCAAGCCTTTGGATTTCCAGCCGACCTCACCTCCCGAAATCAAAGCCTTCACGCCCCCCAAGACACTTTAAACGGCTACTGATTCCGCAACACCTTCACATTTGATCACGCCGCCATCGACCATCATGTCGTCCCACATTGCGACTCCCGCTACGCCGTCTCCGGCGCCGAAGGTCGTCAAGTCCACTGCTGCGAGGAACGTCCTAGTGACGCCCCTATCCAGTACAACGGGAGACACTGATGCCGAAATTGAAGCACCGGGCGATGGTCTTCTGCGCTGCTGCAAGATGACCAAGGATCTGCTCACTCAAGGCAACGATGCTCTTGACCGTTCCAATGACCCTGCGAGCGACGTCTCAGCCGGCCTTGTGGATAATCTGCCGCATCACACCATCAAGGCGAACAAACGTATCGGGAAGTGGCTTTGCAGCAACACTGGTCAAAGTAATCCTAATGCTGAGTCGGCGGACTCTGGCAGCACGTTCCCGGGTGTTGACGTACCGACGCCATCGCATTCTGATGTCAGCACAGTTCCGGATATTGACGTGCCTACCCCATCGCATTCAGATGCCGACTCCTGGGACGGCGATGCAGTGGAGTAGATTAGGTACGTCACTAGCTTCGCGGTGGGGATCTTGCGCTTGTGGTGACTGCGAGACAGACGCTGTTTGAATGCATCGGACGTCGTTGACGGTCTGAGAAGATTGAAGGTTCCCTTTCTTTGCGTTCTCTGATCTTTTCGGCCTCTGAAGGGGCAGTACTGCGTAGCAGCGTTCGTGCGATGGGTGAACCAGCATGGCCTTTTCGACTTCACTGCGCAAAAGCTGCGCCTAATCATCAGGTGTGTAGCTCCCAGATTCGGGAAGGAAATATTGACTGTTTTGATGTAAAGCGTATGTCCGTCACCAGCTACTTGCTACATGCATAGCGAGCACATCCAGAGCTGGTACGTAGATTTCACAGAAGTGAAATTTCAGCACTTCACTTCACTTGACCGAGCGGGCCGTGACTTGTCACTCGAGAGCTCGATGACATGTAGCCGCCAACCACATACACGCCATGCTTGACTCCTCCATCCCAGCGTGTCTACTACAACCCGCTACGTTACGTCGCCGCTTGACCGACCAGCATGCCACTCGTCAATAATATAACGCGAGAATCGGCTCTCGCAGCGAACCACGAAGAGTTTGACCATCGTCTCTCACGGTGCAACGGCGTCATCCAGCAGCTTCTCGCAGAAGCCGAGGCGGCACTCAAGTCTGTGCCAAACGATCCAGAGCAGACCCGTGAGCTAGCGGTGCAGCAGCTGCGCCAGCAGCTCACCACGCTCTTGCCTGCCGGCCGTGGATGGCATGGCCACAGTCGCAAGGCTCAAGCAGTAGCCGCGTCCCGATCGGAGATGGCATGTCATGCCCGTTACGAAGACAGATCTTTGACATTGACCCCTCCGGAGCACGATGCCAGCGCACATGCGCGGAAATCCGCTGCCCCGAGACTAGAAATCCGCGGTATGTAGCCGCTGTAACTTTTATGAGGCTCCGCATGCTGACAGCGTGTGTAGGTAGATGCACCTTGAGCATGCACAGCGGCACGCAACGTCCCACCCACGTCTCCGCGAAGCGTCGGGAACCAGTGGCCCATGGCGTGCATCGTCTGTTCGGCGTGGAAAAGCGGTGGCTGTGGTGATGGGTCCAATTGGCCGCTGTGTGATGGTGCCGTTGCGCAAAACACCTTAGAAGCATGACTATGTGCCAGTGCAGGAACAGATCCGCACACTTTGACTGGATCGAGTGCTCCGCTATTGGTCATCTCAGCATATATGGTAGCCTGATGATGGCAAGACCAGTGCGGCGTGCCTGCTCTGCGATGTATGATCGAAGGAGGTCATGGAGATGGAGCAATTGCGTAGACCATGCATTGCTAAAAGGCGCTACGAGAGATAGTCAAAATGAAACAGCGGAAACGATACATTACCTCCTTCCGAACAGCCCCTTCATTGTCTCGCCCGCCTTCCCAACAACGCCCTTCGCCTCTTTGCCACCGTTTTCCTGCCACTTCCTCCCATTGACCAGCACCTTCGGCCTCTCGACCTCCTCTTATTTCTTCTCGCCTGAGCCCGAGCTGCTAGGCCGAGACTCAGCCAGTGCCGCGAGAAGCGTCTGTGTACGTTCTAGCGAGTGCTCTAAAGCGTCTTCGCGTGCTCGGTAAGCGGCTTCCCACTGCTTTTGTAAGGTGAGCTCTGCGCTGTCGAGGCGGACTAGTGGGCCCGGGGAAGTGGAAGGAGCAGCAAGAGCCACTTCCGCCTCGGCCATGGCCAAGGCATTCTTCGCGATCGCTGCGTCAGCCCGCGCAGCTTCGTCGTTAAAAGGCGTTGATGCAGCTGCCTTCCATGCGCTCGACTCGGCTTTCACACGCGCCTGCGTCATCTGGTCAGTCACCGTCTCGCTTCTTGGCTCGTCTGCAAGGACCGTGGCGATGGAGTCCCTACTTGCTAGGGTCCTTTCTGCTCGCAACGCCGCCATTATGGTTACTACGCGCGCAGACTCGCCGTCACCTTGTATATCTCGGGGCGAGACGATAGGCGAGGTGGTTGTTGGGAAGCTTGAAGTGGCCTTGGGGGTTGGGGGAGGGAACTGAGGTGGTGTGCCGGCCATGATTGGAGATGCTGATCACCTGAGCTGATAGAAGGCTTCTGCAGTGTGTGAGGGCTGATCCTGGTGGTACTGTCGGTTCTCTTGTCAATTTGTGCAGATCGTGAACCCTCGATACCGAGCCGCGACAATCCATGGCGGCCCTATAAAACTCGAGCATGACTTGCAGCCTCAATCCATTGTCCCTTCTCGTCGGTACATTAGCCATAAGAGATTGTGACGAAGCGGACACAAAGGAAGAAAGAGATGATGAAAGGCGGACTCATTATTGGGCATACTCTCGGAGGCAGTTGGCCTTTGTTTAACTCCCACACGAATTGCACCGAGCTGACTTCGCGGAGGATTAGACGAGTTGTCTCTTCGGTCGAGCCCCCTGGCCTCATCTCACTGAAGAAACCCGTGCCTGGGATGCAGATGAGGCAGTTGACTGGAGACCGATGCCCACGACAGCGGCCGTTGCAGTTGCGTGGTGCACAGTAAGGCATGGCATGGGCAGCTTCTCGGTGCAACCTCGACCGCATCCTGCTTGCCCAACACACTGGCGAGGTCGCAGTATTATCCTGCGAAGCTGAAGCTCACGGGCAGGGTCTCGATGATTGTCCTACTTCGTGGCTGTCTGGTGGGCTGATCCACACTCCGCTGGCAAACAGTCGCATGCGACGGAGTGAGGTTAGCAGAGTGGAGCCCAGGAACACATGTCGCCAGGGGCAAGTGACAGAGTTTCAAGCTAGTGATGAAACCCTGCAAACATGCACCTCGCAATACAAGCGTTCGGCAGCATTCTGTTCAGTGCATTCGTGCAATTGGTGGTGACGGAAGTTTCGAGTACGCGCTCATGTTGTCATCTTGTTCGTATGTACGGTTGAGAGGTGTCAGAGTATCAAATACTATCGCAAGCGAGCAGTCGGCAATAATCCGATCACTCATTGGAATTAGCTCCAACTTGAGGGACCGTGCTTTGCTCCTTCCCCAGTCCTCTCCCTCGCTCGCGCGCCTACCCACGTCGCACACCTCTGTACTGTACCACCACAACGACATCACCGGAACACCACACTCGTTCACACAATCACTCATTGCACTCTCCTTGCAGCCTGGTGCTAGCGACGTCCACTCATTACTTATAAGAGCCTACTCGAAGGGCGCATACACCGGCTTTGCGCAATCGTGCGCGCCGTTGGATTCGAACGGAGTGCAAGCGCAGTGCCCAGGACCTGCGGTAGAAGGGGAAGGCTCGAGAAGGACAAGGAAGCCCGCGGTGGTCAACGTCACGCCGCAAGATCCGCAACACTGCGCACAAACACATTCACCTTACTCAAATCCGCCTGGCCGCATACGCGACCCCATTCACGACCGCGCGCATATACACACTTTTCACCTCAAACAACACATCACTACACCAACATGCGCACCACAGCATCACCCCTCGCGCTCCTTGCGCTCCCAGCCCTCGCCCTCGCCACGGTCAAACTCTCCAACTTCGCACCCAGAGCAGCAGGCGTGCAAGGCGTCTGCCAAGCAGTCTACTCACAAGACATCGACGCCTGCAATGGCTCAGACTTCAGCGGCGGAGGGTGCAGCACCGGCTGCATCGAGGGACTCGCGGCTATGATCGGACCCATACAAGCTGCGTGCGCTGCCAATCCGCCCCCGGGACAGAACATCATTACTGTGTACTTGGGAGGGAACGGACCACAGTCGCTTTGTGGGCAGGCTGCGGCGGCGGCGGCGAGTTCGGCGGCGGCTGCTGCGAGCTCGGCTTCGAGTACGCAGGCCTATTCGCAGTCGTCGAGTGTTGCTAGCAGTACTGCGGCACCAAGCTCGACTCCAGTCACTTCGAGCGCTGTAGCGGAGTCGAGCACGATGTCGAGCAGCGCACCGGTGTCATCGACTGCGAGCACGTCGAGCCAGTCCAGCACATCTTCTGTCGCGTCCTCCACCACAACGGCGCTCGTAGCCGGCACGACCTCATCACCAGCAGCAACGTCCGCATCACCCTCGACAGCGAAGTCGACTGCCTCATCCACTACATCGTCAGCGGGAAGCGCGCAAACCTCGAACGGCAACACTAGTGGCGGTGGAAGTCCATTCGATGCTGCTGGGACCTCGGCGGCAGCCTCGAGTTTGGCCTCGGCATGGCTTGCCATTGCACTCGGTGCTTGCTCACTGTTTATACTCGCTCGTTGATGCACTCCCTCGCTAGCATAGATCGAGTAGCACATTTACAGGACAAGCAAATGTCAGCTTTGGCGTCTCCTTCTTTTGTTGGAGACGGGCAGGAGAGATGCCCTAGATACCCACGATTGGTGCATTGTTGCTTTCTGCTTTCACTGCGTCCATGGTCGACGTTTATCAGCGGGCACACGGAAGCCACAGAGTAGGAAAACGGACGTGGCGTTGGGCGCTTGGACAGGCATGGTTGTACGATTGTCTCGCGGAGCAATGGCACGAGAACGGACGGAGGGGCTGAAGGAGTAGAAGAAGGTGTAATGCAGGCGACGCGTGCAGCGAAACGAAGAATCTTATCCATGTCCCCTTGTCCGCCCTCCTGTACTGTCCTGGATCATAGTCTCTGTCCTTCAAGTGAACGTACACGCCGTTTCACGCTGCGCAAAACTATTGTCTTCTATCTGGTATCTCGTGCATGTAGCCGCTGAGCCCCGGAGGTGAGCGCACAGACCCTGACGCAGCTTTGGCCACACGCGAGCTTATCTAGGAGCTCAACGTGCGAACATTTCTTTTCGATTCATTGACATTGACTCTCCACTCTCCGTTACCGAAGGCAATCGCCAGTGCAACAGAACCGCCAGTGCAGTATGGCGGGAGCACTGCGGCCAATGTGCGCCATGAGGCCGGCAATGGCTCTCATTGCGCCGGCAGCGAAAAGGAGCTTGGTATCCGCCACGAGATCGACCCTACAGCAGCCCTCCACAACCTCCCTCACAGCAAGCGCAAAGCTCACACTACCACGGGAGACCCTCCGCCAAAGCTTCAGACGAGGCTACGCGGACGGCGGACCTCAAGTAATCCTCTCTCCAACACCAAAACCCAAGAAGCGGTTCCGAGTTCTCCGATTCCTATGGCGCGCAACCTATATCTCCATCCTCGGCGGCCTCGTCTACGGCTCCTACGGCATCTATCTCAATCGCCACCCCGGCGAGCAAGCCGAGCCAGACCCAACGAAGAAAACCCTCGTAGTCCTCGGCACAGGCTGGGGCTCCGTCTCGCTGCTCAAGAAACTCGATACAGAGAACTACAACGTCGTCGTCATATCGCCTCGAAACTACTTCCTCTTCACGCCACTGCTGCCATCCTGCACAACGGGAACGATCGAGCACCGCAGCATCATGGAGCCGATCCGCAACTTCCTCCGTCACAAGAAGGCTGCTGTAAAGTACTACGAAGCCGAAGCTACCAAGATCGACTACGAGAAGCGAATCGTGTACATCAACGACGAATCCGAGATCAAAGGCGCCACCACCACCAACGAAGTCAAGTTCGACATGCTCGTCGTGGGTGTAGGTGCCGAAAATGCAACCTTCGGCATCCCCGGCGTCCGCGAGCACGGCTGCTTCCTGAAAGAAGTCTCCGACGCGCAACGCATCCGCAAACGCATCATGGACTGCTGCGAAACCGCTACTTTCAAGGATCAGTCGCCCGAGGAGATCAAGCGTCTCCTGCACATGGTCGTCGTAGGCGGTGGCCCCACCGGTGTGGAATTCGCCGGCGAGCTGCAAGATTTCTTCGAAAACGATCTCCGCAAATGGATCCCCGAGATCGCCAACAACTTCCACGTCACGCTCGTAGAGGCTCTGCCGCAGGTGCTGCCCATGTTCAGCAAGAATCTGATCGATTACACGGAGCAGACATTCAAGGAAGAGACGATCGAGATCAGGACAAAGACGATGGTCAAGAATGTCACGGAGAAGTATATCGAGGCCGAGTACACCGATGCGGCGGGAGTGAAGCAGCTGGACAAAATCCCCTACGGTCTCCTCGTCTGGGCCACAGGCAACGCTCTGCGACCTGTAGTGAAGGACCTCATGTCCCAGATCCCCGCGCAGAAGGACTCCCGCCGCGGGCTCGTCGTGAACGAATACCTCGTCGTCAAGGGCGCCGAGAACGTCTGGGCAATCGGCGACTGCGCGATCGCGAACTACGCTCCTACAGCCCAGGTCGCGTCACAGGAAGGCGCTTTCCTCGCACGACTTTTCAACCAGATGGCCAAGACCGATGAGATTCAGGAGGAGCTCTCGCTGCTTTCGGAGAAGCAAGCTGTGGCTGCCAACAAGGAGCTGCGCGACGGTATCTTTGGTGATATCAAGGAGTTGCAGAAGCGGCTGAGGCGAGTGAAGCAGATGGGACCGTTTGAGTACTCGCATCAGGGCAGTCTGGCCTATATTGGGAGTGAGAAGGCTGTGGCGGATATTTCGTGGTTCACTGGTAATCTTGCGTCGGGTGGGCAGTTGACGTATTTGTTCTGGAGGAGCGCGTATTTGAGTATGTGCTTTAGCAGTAAGTTGCCCTGTTGTGAGTGAAGTGGTGAGAGGATGTGTGCTGACTTCTTACTGTAGCGAGGAACAGGGTGCTGGTCATCATGGACTGGATGAAGTCGTATGTCTTCGGACGGGACGTCTCGCGGGAGTAGAGACACGAAGTCATCGGTTCTAATCGATCTGTGTGAATAAGCTGCTAGACTTGGCCGGGGAGGTATAGAAGGGGATCTGGAGTTTGGAGGACGGCCACGAGCCTGCCTGAGCAGGGAGAGCGCTTTGTGTATGTGTGCGATAGGAAGACAGAAGAGAATTGACTACTTCCACAGTGAGCTGATCTGGTTTCGGAGTCGCTCGCCTGCGCAGCCAGTATGGAGATCGTGCTGCGGTATCGTGACCGTCATCGCTACCGACAGCTGTAATCGTCGCGACATCCGGAGTATTGATGCCAGCAACGTAGAAAGAAGATCATTTCCACAGTTTGATACGTTACTGGTATCATCGCACGGTCGTCACTACTGCTGGCATGAACGCAGTCAGTTGATCATGCTGTCTGTGCCGCCTGGGGTGGATGCTGAGCACCCATGTCAGCACCCTTGCCAGCGAAATGCAGGCGGCTTGGCAATGACATGGACTTTGACTTCGACTTTGTTTGAGCCAGCAATTGTTTCCGCAGCTACGAGAACAAGCGAGTAAGAGCAACAGCAGCACCATGTGGTCGTCGTTTCAACACCGGCTCACCACGTGGTCGTCATGGGTGTCACCTTTTGCTCGACGCCTTCCTAAAGTCCACCCTCCCACAGCCAAGCAGCCTGCCCGCCAAAGCCAAGAGCATACCAAGACGCACCCAAGACCCGGCATATGAACTACATCATCTCTGCATGCGCGAGTGACAGCAAGATAAGTGACATTTCTTCACGTTCCCAGTGCCCTCACTGCCGTCTCTCTTTCCCGTCTTGTCCTCTCGTGTTCTTGTCCCGGTGTTCTTGCGGTAGCTCAACCGAGAACACGCATTGGCCATTCCTCGCAGGCCAGACAAGGGCTTTCCACTGGTCATATTCTCCAGAGCTCAAGAGTCCGGGGCCCCACGCGCGCAGCTCGCGCTCAGAGCGGCAGATCGACTCAGGCTCAGATTCCCAAGAGGGTGCAGGTATATAGATCATGAAGGACCCCACACGTGAGCCATCGGTCACTACCGCGCCAGAGCTTCTCAGCGACGAGCACAATGGACAAGTCTGACTTTGCAGCAGCTCGCGTTGAGGTTCGGGACCCATCGCCGACTTCCAGCGATGAGAAGGGTGGCTTTCGTGGGAGCGAGCCGGAACTGTTGACGTGGACGGATGAAGAGGAACGGCGGATTCGGAGGAAGCTGGACTGGCGTATCGTCCCTCTCGTCACTTTTCTGTATCTGCTGTGTTTCCTCGACAGAGGTAGGTCACCCCCGCACGCTGTTGTGAAATCAAGGAGGACGCTAAGAATACGCACCCAGCGAATGTCGGCAATGCACGCATCCAAGGCATGGCCAAAGACCTTAACCTCGTCGGCTACCGTTTCAACTGGGCGCTCACGGTCTTCTACTTCACCTACACGGCCGTCGAGATTCCCAGCAACGCAGTGCTAAAGTATGTCGGACCGAAACTCTGGATCCCCTTCCTCGTCCTCTCGTTCGGCATCGTGAGCATGTGCACCGCTTTCGTGCAGTCCTTCAACGGACTCTGCGTCGCTCGTGCAGCGCTCGGACTAGCAGAAGGTGGCGTAATGCCCGGCATCGCATTCTTCCTATCCTCCTTCTACCGCCGAGGCGAGCTGCTCTTCCGAGTCGGTATCTTCGTCTCCGCTGCATCGATGGCTGGAGCCTTTGGCGGATTATTCGCAACCGGTCTCGCGCGGATCCCCAGATGGGGCACCGACTCGACTCCCATCCACACCTGGCGGAACATCTTCTTTTTCGAGGGACTCATCACCATCGCCGTCGCTATCGCCGCGCCGTTCCTGATGCAGACAAAGCCGGAGGAGTGCAAGTTCCTCACACCGAGGGAGCAGCTCATCGCCGCGGAACGCCTGGCACGCGAGCACAGAGCCAAGGCTCACGAGGTGGTCAAGTGGAAGCATGTCAAGATGGCAGTGTTCAATGTGAACAACGTCGTGTGCGCCTTCGGCTTCTTCTTCGTCAACGTTACCGTGCAGTCGTTCTCGCTATTCCTGCCTTCGATCCTAGCAGATCTAGGATGGACAGCGACTCGGGCACAGCTGTATAGCGGTAAGCACTCTTCTCAAAACGGGAGGAACGAAGTGGTGCTGACTCTCGTCAAAGTTCCACCCTACATCGTCGCCTGCCTGATCTCAATCAGCGTTGCATTCGTCTCCGATCGCACGAAGATGAGAGGCATCTACCTCGCGACCTTCCCCTTGCTTTGCGTGATAGGCTTCACGATCCTCCGTGTCTCCAACAACGAGAACTTGAAGTACATGGCTGTCTTCTTCTCTGCAGCTGGCGCCTTCCCCGGTGGTCCCGGATTTCTCTCCTGGGGTCTCAATAACGCCGCCGGACCCGCCGTGAGGGCAGTAAGTGGCGGATACATTGTCGCAATCGGGAGCTTCGGTGCGATTGTCGCTACATGGACTTATTTACTTTCTGGTAATACCTTAAACGATTCGCGATCAATTGTTAATCGATTCCTCATGCTGACTTTTCTGCAGATGCGCCTCGTTACCCAATCGGACATACGATCAATCTGGTCGCTCAGGTCATTGTTGCTTGTCTGGCGACGTTCGGAATGTTCTACATTATGCGGGAGAACAAGTTGAGGGCTGACGGGAAACGTGATCACAGGATCGAGGGCATGAGTGAGGAGGAGCAGGATGAATTGGGATATCTTCATCCTGAATTCAGGTACATTCAGTAGTAGCTGTAGAAGACGCTTCGTAGACACCTGGTGTGGTTTGATGTCCGGCATACTGCCCTCGAGAGCCATTATCCGCCCGCGACGGCATCGCTGTCAAGCAGCCTATTGCAGCACCACCAGACCGGTAGCCACAGATCTAGTTCACATCTCCGTCGACCTCTAGGAGCAATACATGTCCGCGTTGCGTGGTCAGCCACGTCTCGTCAGGCAAGCCAACGCTGGATGCTGCACATTAGGCGATCCTGCCGGTTGACTCATGAGCGTCCTTCGTCCCAAGGAAGCAGGTACTCTGCTTGAGCTCGATCTCGACCCTCGATGGCTTCTGATTTTCTTCAGCAGACACATCCGGGCGTAGCAGAGTCTTGAGGTCGTCCATGATCGCGTGATTTCGTCTGCCCAGAGAAAACGTTCTTTCATGTCACCTCATCGATCTCCTCTGCCGCTTCCTTTGAAGGTTCTTCGATCGGCCGAGTGCTAGTCTCGGCGATGATTCCCTCCAGTCCCTGCTCCATAGCACTGACATCACCCTCCCCATCCTCCCCCTCCCCCTCATCCTCCCACTCATCCTCGCCACCCTCCATCTCCCCACCAGTCTCCCCCTCCCCAGCCTTCTTCATCTCCAGCGCAACCCCATCTATCTCCTCCCAAGCCTTAGCCCTCTCAGCCACCTTCCTCGCCCGTCCCTTACTCTTCTCAACCTTCACCTCATGCTTCGCCGAATTTCTCTCAGCAAATTCAAGCGCTTTGACTTGCCGTTGCTTCTGCTGTCGCGTAAGTGTCTTGCCTTTGGCGACTTTCTTGTGCACGCCGGCAGCTTGGGCGGTGTAGAGCCAGTGTTCGTTTGCTGGAGCGGAGTCTTTCGCGGATTTGGTGGAGGTGGGGTTTGGGTCTTTGGGAGGGGGTGAGGCGGCGCGGCGGAAGGCGCGGGAGTGGGTTGAGACGGTGCGACGTTTGGGAGCGGTGGGTTTGGCCATGGTAGCGATGTAAGTGTGTAAGTCAGTGACTAAAGATTTCTTTGTTCGTCTGAACAATTCGCACGCTAGCGTGGTTTGGCATGTGAAGGTCGCAAGCACCTGACAAAGCTCATATTGGTCCCTTGCCACGACCACATCCTCTTACATGACACTATCTGGTCGGAAGTATTGTTACAGCACTCCGACATAGCGCTCTGGACATGGAGACACGATACGCCCTCCCAGATAGGGTCTCGCCATCACTCCAACTCCCCGCCCTTCCGAATCTCCTCGCATACGTAGTCGCCGCAGCTTTCGTCCTGTACCAAGTCGCAGTCAGCTACGAGCTCGCAATCCTCTCGCCTGTGGAGCTCGTCTGGAACGGTCTGGTGTACATTACTCCCACTCGTCTCCTTCTCGGCGCCGTGAAACGATCCGAACTGCGCCAGAAGAGCAGCACATGGTCCCAGACTCATGCCGCAAAGTCAGAGGCGATGAGAAGTCTGCTCGGCCTTGGTAGCGGAGCTCTGCTGCAGCAGCTACCAGCAGCCGGGAGCAACATAGTGCGCAGACTCAGCCTGGCGCCCAGCAAAGTCCAGTCGGATGCGCCGCCTGGACTAGGGAACTGGGACAACTCCTGCTATCAGAACTCCGTGCTACAGGGTCTGAGCGCAGTAGAAGCGCTGAAGCCATATTTGGCGACCATTGCTGGGGTCGACATGCAATCTACGGACAGCACAAGCGCGGCTTTGCAAGAGATAGTGGGGAAGCTGAATGGTGGCAGCCAAAATGGCAGGCACTTCTGGACACCAGCGAAGCTCAAGAGCATGAGCAGCTGGCAGCAGCAGGATGCGCAGGAATACTACAGTAAAATCGTGGACGAGCTGGAGAAGGAGGGCGTGAAGGCATTCAGCTCTTCACGAACGAAGGCCGGGCTCGAGGCAGTCACCGAAGACGGCGCTTCAAAGGGCGAGCAAACCACACACACAGGACCCATCAACCCTTTCGAAGGTCTCCTCGCCCAGCGCGTCTCCTGCACCCGCTGCAACGCTTCCGACGGCCTGTCAATGATCCCCTTCAACTGCCTCACAGTCCCGTTAGGCGCCGAGCCCAGCTACGACCTCTCCGATTGCCTTTCCGAATATACCGCGCTCGAAGAGATCACAGACGTGGACTGCACGAAATGCACACTTCTGAAAGCAAAAGCGGAGCTCTCGCGCCGACTTCCCCAGGCAGAGCCCTCTGCAGAACCCACATCGCCGGACATCAAAGCACTGCTTGACCTCCCATCCGCTCTCCGTGTAGCCATGGCCGAGCGCCTGGCAGCTATCAACGAAGCACTGGACACCGACGACTTCAGCGACAAGACTCTGACGAAAACCTGCCAGATCTCCAAAGCGAATCGGGTGTCAAGCACGAAGACGCGACAAGCTGTCATCGGACGTCCACCGAAGGGGCTAGTCGTGCATGTGCAACGGAGTGTGTTTGACGAGATGACAGGCGCGCAGAGGAAGAATTATGCGGCGGTGAGGTATCCAGAGGTGTTGGATTTGGGGCCGTGGGTTGTGGGTTATGGGAAGGAAGATGGGACGGAAGGTGGGAGGGCTTTGAGCGATGCGAGTACATCGATGCTTGCAGGAGAAAGGAGGGAGGGGGGGTGCTTGTATCGGCTCAAGGCTGTGGTCACGCATTACGGCAGGCATGAGAATGGGCATTATATTGCTTACCGACAGCATCGAAGCGTAGCGCCAGATAGCGACGCCGACGACGCCACAGCCACTGAGACGCACGAAGTGGAAGATGATGAGGCGCCTTGGTGGCGACTAAGCGACGAAGATGTCTCGACTGTCTCGAGAGACGACGTGCTGGGCCAAGGAGGCGTGTTCATGCTATTCTATGAGCGCATACCATCACCAGAGGGACGCGAAGAGATACTCCATCCGGTGCCTTCGATAGCAGATGAGAGTGCGAAGCCAATCGTTCTTGGTCAGTCGACGAGCGAAGTCGAATCTCTGGTACCAGAGGAGGCAGAGGACGCCACACCTTTGCCAGCCTCGCAAGACGACGGCCTGGCCCTTGCCACTTCTACGCCTTTACCTACCGACGAGCAGCAAGTGGGCGCAAGTCAAGACTACGATCACGACTGCTCCACAGGCGCCACAACAGAAGACGAATCCGAAGCCGATGTCGACGACGCTCCTACACTCGGCCCTGTCCAGCCCGTGCCACAGCTACGAACGCGCACCGCGCGGATAGAGGAGCGGAAAGATGGAGGATTTGGCGCCAGGCAGAGGTTCGTGGAGGCTTCCTGAGGGTACGGTTGGATGTGTAGGACGATAGCTGTAGGTAGTACGTGAAATGAAGTTATGCCGTCTGTGCAAACGTGCGTCTCTCACAGCAAGTGCGTGGCCGTCAAACGCACATGTAGCAGTACGCGTTGGTGACTCTTGGTTAGTGAAGAGTGTTGATGACGGTTCATTCCATGGCGCGCGAGTGACAGAGAAAGCCGACCGCTCAGCGATTCAGCGTGTTGGAGAACGCTGGGACATGCAGCACCACAACAGTGACTTGGTATGCAAGCTGTCGGAGAGACTATCATCTAGTCTGAGGTCTCTCCCAGCTGGCACTAACCGCGGGTCGTTATCGCAGTGTGGTGTACGCTGGCAGAGTCACTCGCGTCATCTCCTCGATTGGTGCGCTTCTTTTACCACTCGCGTGCATGAGTATCAGGGGTTCGAGAAGTATTCTTACTCGCACCAGCAGACAGAACTTCGTGGTATCGTACACATCTGTTGTTCGGCTCTTCGCGCTTACGGTCTACGATATGCGGCCTTGTAGATCCCTCGTGGGGGACAGTCGGTGGCTCGAGTCATCAACGCTGTAGATAAGTTAGAGCTGAGGTCCACTACGAAGAGCAGGCTATATGGTCAGTCTTGTCATGCAAGAAGTGTGATGGGCAGCCGGAGCTCGGGATTCCCAGGCGATTGGGCCGGACACCATGATCATGGGCATGAAGTGCTCCACGGTCGGTAGTATCCCTAGCGGATCGGCCGGTCTTTCACCGCCATTGTAAAAGCTTTCTGAACGCTGACGCCTTCGAAGGATACTCCGGTGGAACAGCCGTGAAAAGCAAATGTGATGGTGTGGAGTAATTCATCAGAGGAGCTACCAGCTTGCTGAAAGCGCAGGGTTTGAACGGTACGCTCGGCATCTCTTGCTTGCTTTGGTGAGGATCGGAGACGAGATGCAAGTGAGAATGTAGAATACCAAGGGTCAATCGTGATGGATGTCTGAAGTGAGACGCAGTTGAGCAAATAGTGGCAGGCGATGTTCGGTGTAGCAAGCTGCGGCTCCAGAACCTCGTAGGGAAAGATCGGCCATGCATAAATCCTCACGCGAAGGTGACGCAAGTCGACTTTGCATGCGGACAGCCGCGGTCGTGAAGTCTGTCGGCTGTTCCGCTCTTTGATGCACATCGTGCGTAGAGGTGGTACGACTGGCGATGTGCCTCTCACAAAAGGAATGCAAGGCCTAGGCCTGCGTCACGTGTGATGACTGCCGTGGAGTTCTCACCTTATAACTGCCTCACTCGCAGAGAAGTCTCAAGCCGAAGCTGCCAAGTCTATTTGTGAGTTTTGGTGATGATTTCGCTTCGACAACGTGACAGAGTTTCAATTCGGGAAGGTACAAAGTATTGTGGAAGCCTAGAAGTTTCAGGAAGAAAGCATGGCAAGCGTGGGTCCTCTAGGGTGAGGTGGAGTGCAGCGGTCAGACAAGCTGATCGCCGGGTACGAAAAGGCATCCGGCCGAGATAGACCGCATTCATTTGGCATCAGCAAGGAAGCGGAGGTGCACGAGGTGGTGGCAGTCTTGATGCCGCCGTGCATTCGCCGATTGGTGGATTGTCACACAGAAGTCTCTGGAGAGCTTTGTGACTTTCTTCGTTCGGATGAGACATCGAATCGTGGTGCGATTCGACTTGAGGAGTATCGGACTTTGTTGCGAATGGTCACGCTTGCTGACTGCTGCGTGTGAGATGTCGTCAGCGTATCAGCGAGGCTGCAAACTTTGCAGGGGAGGCTATAGCGATATGCGAATCGAATGATGATAGTGGACGACGGGTGAGCTTGTTCGCATTCATGCTGCTGCTTGATTGACTCCGATGTGCGACCGTGGGTGGCGCGTTGGGGCGTGACGAGTCGTTCACAGCCGATAGATGAAGGGGTTGGGTGTAGTCGAAGTCAGGAAGATGCCGTGTACGCAAGCATTTCCTAGGAAAGCGCCTCCCACGCGACATCGTTTTGCTCGGCACCAAGGCACAAGTTCATCAACAAGCCCATCCAGCCGCCTCGGCCTTGCATACCTGCTCACTCACTTCGCGCGTGCTATCGCAGGCTGAACGCAAATACGGGTCGTGTCATGTAACGAAGAGCTCGTAACGGGTACCTTACATTTAGCACATCACGGCAGAAGCAGCGATGTGTGGTGCGGCGATAGGCTTGCGAAGGAAGCGATACGCTGCAGCATGCCCCAGCACCCAGCGCGGCGATTTGCTACAAGGCCAGCCAGGGCCAGAAATGCGTGAGACAGCGCCCAGCGTTGACGCCACAATGTCATTACATGCTTTGCGACGCGTACGCCTTTCGCCCATCGAATTTTCGATCATACAGGCGAGCGCTAGCTGGTGGGACTGCGACGTTTGGCAGGATCTATTCCGGAGTCGGCCACGCTGGTGGCGTCTGATCTCATTGGCACGTCCGGCGCCGAGGGAATCGGGGTTAGCTGAGATCTACCGCGCGCAAACGCGGATAGTGCATGAAGCCCAAGGCGGTGACAATATGTGGGTATCAAACGTCTGTGGAGGTGACATGGTGAGACGCAGACGAACGCGCTTGTCGATGAGCAGATTGCTGATCGGCGGTCACGGAGGATGACCTTGATCAGGCCTGCGTGAGGACTCACGAGGTGCTGAGGTTAATGAATCAACGCTATGCCGTGTGTGTGGCAGCGGAGCGGCAAAGGACCACGAAAAAATTGATTGCATCGTGATTGATCAAACGATGAGACCAATTTCAGGGCATACGCATCCCGCATGTGAGAGGCGTAGCCAAGTGTCATTGACCATACTTGCTAGTGCTACACCAGCAACTCGCATAGCTCGGCTCATCGCAGCACGGCAGCGACGGAATGGGATGCGCTGGTCATCAAATTTTCGTATCATGGAACACATTCCTTGTTGCACTCCGCCCCGTCGGAGGCGTCGCCTGTGTGGTGTACCTTTTGCCAAGTCACACTCCTTCCCGATCGAACATGGTCTGTCCGCAGGTGCTCGCCCGCCTCCACTCTATATGCAGCGATTGTTAGGCTTCGTAATACTCGCAACCTCGCAACCGGCCGGGGCATGAGCCGCCTCTTTTGATGCAAAGCCATGACACGCACGCTATGGGATTGTTCTGCCAGGTGGTGGAGGAGGAGGGGTTTGACTTCTCGGATCGCCGTGATACGCTGTTGATGACTGCGCCAGCATTGTGTTTAGTGGTGATTGCTTCTCCTGACGCTGCAGCTCGGTGAATCGGTACACAGTCGGAGATATTAGCGTTGAGCTGTGAATATTCAGAATCTATTCGAAATACATGGCAGTGATAGAGTGTATTGCACTCGCATACGGCAAAGTCAGCCATCTCGGGCGTAGCGGAAAGGATCCAGAGCTCTGTCAGGAAGCGCCCCACGCAGGGAGAGATCCAGCCAGTACGAAGCGGCTTGTGCTGACTGCGAGAGTTCCAGCGCTGCCGACCAACCAGCGGGCGATCCTAAGCGAGACCCAAGCTTGTATTACCACGGCCAGATCGCGGGCGCGCACCCCGCCGTGCAGCGGCAGGCATCACTCTGCACTGTGCTTCCTCCGTTTGGCTCGCACAGCTGCGAATGCTGCCGCTGGGAGGTGGCTGATCATCAGCGGGTACGCGCCAGCGACTCCGTTGGTCTCTTGCCCGCACACGATGCATTCTCATCAAACGCAGGCTAGCAGGGTGTTGGCTCCGAGGCGCGGCGTCTACATGACGGAGCACTTGTGATGCATGACTGTGCCTGACACGCGAGTGACAAAAGAAGCGGGCCGCTCAGCAACTCACTAGAGACGATCAGGCTATCATATGCCATATTGCACGTTTAGATACGTACTTGAACTGTTAGTGAGATTGTGGTCGTCCCCGACAGCTCTCCTAGGCAGCGTTAGAAGCAATCTGCCATAGCGGTGCAGTCTATACTAGCAGGGGCAACCTCTGGAGTGGTCCGCTTCTTCTGTCATTCGCGTGCATGACACCGCGGTGCAGCTGGCGTCACGGACTCGCGGTGCTGCAGCCACCGGCGTGCTAGGGGACCAACGCTATGCCCAGCATCACACAAAGTGGGCGGGTCGACTTTAAGCGGAGACGGCATCGTATGGATCGCAATTCGTGGCATGTCTCTGCCCTCGTACCACGCCACGTCCGCCTTCAGTTTAGTGCCAATCAGCTCGGCGGGCGCACTGCCTTTTGCGCGCCCAGGACTTCTAGGTTTTCGCGCCTTTGATAGCCTTCCCTTGTAGCTTCTCTTACATCAGTCCTCATCTACCGACTTGGGATCGGCCGAGCCCTGCTATGGACGCGTGAAGCGATCATGATTCACCCGTATCATTTGCTCACTGCGGCGCAGGGGCAGGACCGCAGCCTGCTGAGGCCCGCTGCTTGGTGCATCCGTCACCGCGTCGTCGCTGGAAGGAGCATAACATCATTTATGTTGGCCTTGTGCTGCCATGGCTCCGGACGCCATCCATGATGAGCGCAGACCCGCTGCTCCATGACTGACGACCGACCACTAGCCTCTGCGCCTGCTCCAAGCAGTGACAACCTTTACGTTTGCCCGCGCTGTCGTTGGCCTGATTGCACTAAGAAAGTACATGCTACCTTAACGGCGTGAACGAGACACTCGCTTCATCTCTCTGCCGCAGGTGTGTTGCCGACATCCTTGACTGGCATTCTCCAGCTGTACCTCACTTTGTCAAATGCCTCTACATACCGGTACGCGCTCCACTGCTCATGCTCTTGCTTGGGCTTTCTCTACTGGGGAAGTCGTTATCAACAAGCATTGCTCCTTCGTCCCGTTGCGAGACTCTCACCTATTACACTTCAACCCTAATCACGAGCCTAGCTTCACATCTCCAATAACGCGCAACGCACCTCGCTGCTGCCATCTTCACAGATCAAGGCTCACATGACACTTCGGATCCTCGTCGCCTCTTCTCTTCTCTTTCCTCCCTAACCGACTTGCTCGTCGTTGGCCTCCATGTATACCCACGCTGCGATCCACTTCACCGACCCCTTCGCTGCTCGACAACCCACCCACATTGCTACCTCTACTGGCTGCGGACGGCAACTGGCTGGACCAGGTTCAGAAGGCCGGCATCGCGACTTCAACCGAGCTCTCACCCCTCCACCCGATATGCATGGCACCTACCATGCGGACCCTGCTGCAATGCACCGCTATGAGGATGGTGCCTTCGTCAACGATGGGCCAGCACGACACATCAGCTACAGAGCACCAGCTTCGACGTCCGCACCGTACGAGACTCTGAACGGCAGTGGCGGCTCCATTGGTGTGACAGCGGGTATTCGAAATCACACGCTGAGTCCGACACTGCAACCTCAATTCCCACGACAGCAGCATAAAAGCGCAGCGTATGATGGCCATGATCAGTCCCGGAGATCGTCCCAGAGCACGATAGCCACAGGCTTCCAGATCCCGAAGTCTGTAAATAGCAGCGGAGGGAGTCTTTCAGAGCTTGCCGCACAAGTGAGTCAGGCAGGCAGGTTGTGTTGTTGGGAGTATCACTAACTTTCGAGCAGATCACATGCCTCTTCTGGTTCGAGTCATCGGACTTGCTGCAACAGATCGAGAAGTCACCTGATACGCTCATACCGACTCGAAAACTAGCAAAGGACGCAATACCGACAACTGGCTTCCGCAAATGGGTCACCACGATCCTCTCGACAACGTTAGTAGCGCAGAACGTTGTCCTCCTAGCTCTGCTGTTTATACACCGACTGAAGAAGCTCAATCCAGCGGTCAGAGGAAAGCCAGGGAGTGAATACCGCCTGTTGACAGTTGCTCTTATGCTGGGTAATAAGTTCTTGGATGATAATACATACACGAACAAGACGTGGGCGGAGGTGTCAGGCATCAACGTGGGAGAAGTGCATATCATGGAGGTGGAGTTCCTCAGCAACATGAAGTATTGGCTCTTGACGTCTGCAGAGGACTGGGCAGAGTGGCAGACGCTGCTGGGCAAGTATGCGTTGTACTTCGACCGAGCCACGCACCCAGCGCAAATTCGACAGCAGCCTACGCCAATTCTTCCGCCTGCGTCCTCACTTTACCTACCGTTGGCACTGCCTTCACCACCAACGTCAAATCACGCCTCTCCACCGTTCGGGACGGACCTGATGCACCACAGCTTTCCCTACAACACAGCTGGAACTACCCCGGCACCTTCACCCTTACGGCCGGTGATAGGCACAGCATTGCCGAATCCACGAAAACGAAGCAGGGACGATCAGGGTACTGAGCCACCAATGAAAAGGGTTGCCGGTGGTTTGCCAGACTTGCTTTCAACATATCCGGCCCAGTCCATGCAAAACCCACGACTGACCCTGCCAAGCCTTGCAACCACGCCAAATGGCATGACCAATGGTCGTCTTGGCTTGCCTACGCCTCAGAATCAGCAGCTACCTCCCCTCAACGTCCTAGCCAGAGCCATGGCTTTGGCACAGCAAGGTGCTCTGTCCCACTTGCATACGAATGCTGGTGCCATCGCACTCCCTCCCTTGGAATCCGCTCAACAGCACTCCTACTTTCAGCAACCCTCGAGACAGCAAAGTCCGTACCTTCGGTCAGCGGTAACGTCACCAACAAGTGCAATGCCAGGATCAGCAGCAACCTTACATCCACCGACACAGGTTTCGCCATCGTACTACTTGCAGCAGCGGGACTCGCCGTATCGGCCAGTGCACAACGTGTCTACCTTACTGTACCCGCCGCCTTCCTCGGCGCTGCAACATCGACCTCAAAGCATCGAGTTCAATCAGATGCGTTATCAGCCACTGAGCAAGTCGAATCAGCAGGATCAGACCGGTCACCTGCCTTATGTGGCGCAGAACGTCTGGCTGAACGGCAACACCCAGGAGGCGATGACACCTGTTCATCAGTGGCCGGGCTTCGTCAATCATTGAAGCCGTCAAGTAAATACAGATACTACCACCCGAACAGGCTTATGGCCTTCTGATCGCCACTATCGAGGGTTCACCGGACTTCACGTCCGACAGAGTCTCGTTTCATTACCACTGCAGCGTTCAAGCGAACAGCGATTGATAGATTAGACACGGAGCAGGAAGGAATGCGGGCGCGCAGAGGCAGTTAGCTTCCCGCCAGGAGCAATCTCACAGGCGTTGCATACAGCGGACGCCGCCGTGCTGGCATGTGCGAGACTGGCATGGAAAGACAGGACAGAAAGTCGTGTACATAAATAACCAACAACTTTCAAGCCAACGGCCATCCGGTCGATTTCAATTCGGGCACTGAGGCGAGCAAGGTTCCTGTTTACATCTTCCTGACCCGCAGCTTGCGTTGAAACTATCATCCAGGTACTTATCTGAAGGATTCGCATGGAGCGGCACGGGCTGTGATACTGGCCAGATGCAGTAAATGGACGAAAGATCGCTAGCCTGAGGCAGCACTAGCCTTGGGCTTCGAAAGGTGCCTCACTCCAAGACTCCGCCTAGCTGGATGTTTGTATACTGCCTTTCACTGCAATCACTCTTGCTCTATTGTTGGCTCCTCGCTGGCTTGCGGACACTTTGGACTGCTCCCATTTGGCTACTAATCCAGAGATAGTCAACGTCTAGGCTTTTCGATGCAGAGCCAAAACTCCGCGGACACGAAGCCATGCTAACAATTTGGATCACTGCCCCTCACTACCTAGCCCGCATGTTGGATGTCCACTGACATACGGGTGTTGATGAAGGATCATGTCTTGTGACGACAGAGGATTGTTGGTCAAGGGGTGGAAGTCCAACGCACCGTCAGAACGGTTGGGGATCGAAGTCCTGCTGGCAATCTCGACCAGTGCACCTTGCTACCTTCTCTGGACATTAGCAGCCCATCGGCATGCGTTTGCCGTCTCGGTATCCTGTCTGATGCCTGATCACGCGAGTGACAAAAGAAGCGGATCACTCAGCAATTTACCATGTGCGAGACTGCTATTATATGCCGCACCGCACGTGTACATACGTACCTCAAGCTATAAGAGAGAGTGTGGTCTCTTCGGACAACTCTCCTAGGCAGTGCTAGCAGCAACTTGCTGTAGCGATGCAGTCTATACCAGTATGATTCACCGCACGGAGCTCTTGGGTGGTCGGCTTCTTCTGTCATTCGGATGCTGAGCAAGGAGCGTTGGTCTACCAACTGGAGACCAACACCTGGCCAACACTATCGATAGGACGCAGTGCTGATATCGATCTGAAGCGCTGGTCTCGACCTTCTTCTCTGCTATTGGGCTTTCACTGGTGTACGTGTTCTATTGAAGGATCACGTTGAGCAAGGAAGCAAGCCTGTTGGTCCGTCGGCGGCGGTCCACCACACGGCGGAGAGCTCGATCATGACCTGCACATAGCTGCGAGCAACGACGCCTCGTTGTTGGTAACCAGCCTGGGCGCAGCACGTCCGTAAAGAATCTCGACATGACTGGCTCGGGGCCTACTCCTGGGCGTTGGTACTCTCGAAGCCAACAGGCACGGCTAGTGACCTTGCCCAAGGCACTGAGTCGAGAAATGGGGTATAAGTACACGAGCTCGGCGAGCCTCTGTTCGCTTCTTCTCCTCTATCATCCAAGCAAGACTTTCCACAAGCTACTAGACACTTCCATTACAAGCACAGCAACATCAACTCCAGTCCGCCACGATGCAGTTCAACGCCGTTGCCCTCATGGCCGCTCTTCTTGCCCTCAATCCCCTCTTAGCCTACGCTGCTGCAGGCGACTGCGCATTGGGTGGCAAGCACCTCGGAGATGGTTGCAAGAAGGCAGCAGACAAGGGGCAGAAGTATGCCTGTGGTACTGGCCGTGTTGTAAGTCGTCAGACCATTGGTCTTATAGCAGACTTACTGATGCTACGATAGCTCAAGTGCCAGGACAATGTGTGGGTTCTTGACCACAACTGCAACAGTGACCAGAAGTGTGCGAGCTGCGGATGCACCGCGAAATGAGTTGTTTCGGAGATGAAAAGGGTCGGTCTGAGAAGGGTCATGGTACCTAGTTACGCTCTCTATCGCGGGCAATGAATGAGACGGGATGGTTGTTTCTTTGGGGATGATAATGTAATTACGCTCTTTACCGACAGCAATAAAGTGACACTGGCCAGTAAACCTATATACATCCTCTCCAAAGTCAACATCATTCGCTGTCCCGGGGCGTTTCTCCCGCGAGCCAACGGTGAGGTATGAGATTAACGTGTATCTCGTTACTATGTAGTGTCGTCGTTCTGGACGTGACGCTCCTCGATGCATGACATCAGCGGCCTTCTGCTCCGAGCTACCTCGAGGTACCGAACCGGAAAACATTACACCTCTATAGTGTGTTATCCTCCTTGCGATATGCTTATGAGAACTTCCCGATGCCCGCATATAAGCCCAAGATGTCTTCTTCCGCGCCGTCCGCAGGTTCGCCTCGCTTCCACCCACACCAGCCCTAGCCCTCGCCCTCCGCCCCCGTCCGGTGCAGCCCACCTCACGAATCGCCGCCTGCTCTCCATCCATGGCCCTGATGCCCCAAAGTTCCTTCAAGGCATCATCACCGCTAACGTCCGCCCCGATACCCGCGCAGGCTTCTATGCCGCCTTCCTTACAGGCCAGGGTAAAGTCCTGAACGATGTCTTTGTGTATCCAACGCTTGGTTCTACTTGGCACAACGAGACGCACGGAGACGAGGATCCGGGGTTTCTGGTGGAGGTAGATGCTGCGCAGGCGGGGGAGTTGGAGAGACATGTCAAGCGGCATAAGCTAAGGGCGAAGCTGAAGTTGAGGTTGCTTGGGGAAGGGGAGATGGGTGTTTGGGGTGTTTGGAGGGAGGATGAGAGGTGGACTGCGCACTCATCTGGTGATGGTGGTGGAGTGGATGGAGAGCTGGGACTGGTAGACTGTAGGGCACCAGGGATGGGGAGGAGAGTTTTGATGCCGGCCGGGAGTGCTGGGGGAAGTCCAGTGGGGAAGGCCGGTTCGCTGGAGAAGCTTGAGGAAGCGCCACTGAGCGCGTATACTATTCGGAGGTATCTAAGGGGAGTGCCCGAGGGACAGCAAGAGTTGAAGCGAGAGGACGTGCTACCGCTTAACGCCAACATTGACCTGATGGGCGGGATAGATTTCAAAAAGGGATGCTACACTGGACAGGAGCTGACAATACGGACGCATCATACTGGTGTCGTGCGGCGTAGGATACTACCGGTCTCACTGTACGACCTGACTGGCAAAGTGCCCGAGACGCTGGAGTACAGTACTACTGCGCAACTTACGATACCCGACAGCGATATAGACATCAAGAAGCAGGACAAGCGCAATTGCGCTACGGGCAAGTTCATCGCTGGTACCGGCAACATTGGACTTGCTATGTGCAGGTTGGAGCAGATGACAGATCTTGTAGTCTCGAGTGAAGGCAGCACTGTCTCCGTAGGCGACAGATTCGCTGCGCTGACTGCCGACGGATCTGAAACCGGCGTCAAGGCTTTCGTACCGGACTGGCTGAGAGGTCAGATCCGTGCGCCGAAGATACAGAAACGTGTGTGAACGACCAATGTACAACCCACGACGACTGCGATCCACATACAGCAGCTACACCTGCTCAGCGATCCAGCCCTCGCCACTTCCAAGGACCTCAGTGCCGGTGTCTAGGTCCTTGGTCTGGCGTTCGCCCAGCCACTGAGGCCGAAGTCGGATCTTGCCCTCCTCTAGCTTCCAGCCACGCCCGCCTTCGACGTAAATGGCCTCGCCAGTAAGGGCTGGGTCTGCGATCACGCCGAGCATGATCTGAGCGACTGCTTCGGGGGTGTTTGAGGGTAGCCCTGCGGCGTCCCAGAGACCTTCTACTCCAGCTACCATGCGGGTGAGAGTCATCCATGGGCAGATTGTGTTGGTGCGGATTGGATATGGCTTGTACTTTCCAAGATCACTGCATGAGTGGCTAATCAGCTGGAGATGAATCGACGCGATGAACGATCTACGATACCTCCGCAACGACCTCATGAGTCCCATCACACCATGCTTGCTTGTTACATATGCGTAGAGGCCTGGGTCCTCGCGAAAACCTGCGACACTGGATGTGAACGTGAGGCTCTTGTCCACGGACAATTGTCGTCGCCGGATGCATTTTGGCAAAGATACACGCTCGCGATCCTGGCAAAGTAGAGAGGGCCTTTCAGGTTCACATCAAGCACTTGGACGCTCTTCTTCGGTTCCTCCCGGACACTCTCGAGCGTCAGCTGGGGATCAATGAGATTCTCTTGCTCGCCTATGCCAGCATTGGAGAAGGCATGATCGACTCGTTGGCACGTCTCAAAGGCCTTCTCGAAGAGCTTGAGATTATCGGCGTACGATGTTACGTCGCAGTGGATGAAGTGCACTTGTGCAACATCGGATTGGAGTTCCTGAGCCAATGCCTCGCCGGGCGAGTCGAGGACATCGCCGAAGAAGACGTGGGCTCCTGCTGTGTGGCAGAGACGGACCAAGGCTGCACCTATGCCGATGGCTCCCTGCGGTAGTCATTCAGTGAGATCACTTCCGGCTAGTACCTCGATAGACTTACTCCCGTCAGTACAACAACCTTGCCCTTGAGTGAGATGTTATCAGGAGGGTGGAAGTGATGAGACATGGCTGGGCAACTGCTGACATTGATCTACCAATACTATGTATTCAATCAATGCAATACGCTCCTCCAGAATCAAATACATGCTGCTATTCACGTTTCCTGACACATTGTCGCCGTGACTGGCAACCCGGCACTTACATACGGCGGCCATGCGCTTTGATGTGCCCCACCAAAACCCCCGCTTCAAGATTCCGGTGCTCTGGCACGGGTGAAACCCAAGTTGAGGGCCTCAGATGTGACCGTGACTAGCTTCAATAGCCTCTGAGCGAATCAGAGCACCGTTTTGGACTTCATCTGGCCCTTGCTGAAGCTGCATCAACTTCCAGACTTCAAAACACGGCCACACTCGTTCTGCACCATGTCTTCTCCCACCATCGTCCTCCCCGGTCAACCTCTCGGTTCCTCCGCCACTAACATCCCCGGCGCCGGCTCCCACATCCACGCCGGCCACATCTACTCGTCCCTAGCCGGCCCTCTCTCAAAATCTTCCACCTCGAAAGCCACTCCCCACTCAACCCTCACCGTCTCCCGCCCCTCCGGCATTCTCATCCCCGAAACTGGCACCACAGTCCTCGGCCGCATAACCCGCACCAATCCCCGTCAAGCCAACCTCTCTATCCTCGCCCTCGGCCCCAGCGGCGAACACACCTGCCGCGACTCTTTTCCCGCCATAATCCGACAACAGGACATCCGCGCTACGGAAATCGACAAAGTGAAGGTGGCGGAGAGCTTTCGGGTCGGCGACGTGGTGAGGGCTACGGTCATCAGTTTGGGGGACGAGAGGAGCTACTTTTGTAGTACGGCGAAGAATGAACTCGGGGTTGTGATGGCTGTTAGTGAGAGAGGCAATCAGATGGTTCCGGTGTCTTGGAGGGAGTTTCTGGACGAGAAGACTGGGGCGAGGGAGTTGAGGAAGGTGGCTAAGCCGGTGTGAGAGGCGTGAACGTTTCGACAGGTCTACGCATGGTGTCACATTGAAGACTACTGAGTGCTGCTTGCTTTGAGCTACGCAGTCAGCCGGCCGATCAATCTGCAGCCTTCACATTTGGAGACGGGACCCAGGAAAGGTCGATTGTGAAGGAGAGGACAGAGCCGGAGAGCAATGTGAGGAAGCGTCTAGCCGATTCAGGACCTTCCCATCGTAAGTACATGGTCTCCATCGTTTCCTTGCTTGGCCTGAATGCTCGTCTGATCACCTCAAGCCGCCTCAAAGACGATACATGATCAGGGTCGTACCTTCCGCCAGCTAGAGACAAAGCGGGAAGTGAAGCACCTGGTACTCATAAGTCACTGTCGCGCCCCACTTGCTGCGCCCGCAGATCTCATCTCCCTCACTACGCTATATACATGACTCATTACCGGATCACCAATGAGCGCACGGTGGCGCCTGGATGCATGAAGTGAAGGCGGCGTTTGAGGAGCCCGTGCATGCAAACTCTGATGCCAAGGATTCGAAGCTGCTTGAGCTCATGCGCCGCCTCCATTTACATGTGACATTCATTATTGCGGTCGAATTCATCGAAGGCGGTCTCGGTGCTTGTGGACCATCACAGGAAGCGCATTGAAGCATTGGAGCATGATGGCTGTCCCTTTTGGTCTCGAGGACGTCAAGTTCCGTGTTATCACGCTTGCCGACTCACCGGTCAAGAATGCAAAGCGGACTGAGACGGCATGGAGCAAGATGAGTGCTTCTGACGCGACCGATATCATTGATGCATTCCTCGACTCGCGCTCCGCCAGTATCAGACAAGAGCGCAACGCGCTTGGACGAATCCTGGACCGGCACATGTCTATTATTGTCAAACGATGGCTGGGCAAGAACAAGAAGCAACGATGCGCGGTCCTCGAGAAAGCATGGGACGGTGACATGCACTCGACGAATCGCGCAAGCTGGAACGACTCGTCTGTCGACAATGCGCTAGTCTTGTTGAACCGCGATGCCTGGTTGTGGCCAGAGATCAACAAAGAAGGCCTCTGTGACAAGCAGGACTTGCTCACGCTTCTCGATGCGCGTGCCCAACATGATCCCGTTATCTTCACGACAATGGACGTCAACAGCATGGACCTCATTGGCTCTGACGTTGACAGTCACATACCGACCTCGATCGACAATCACTTCATTGTGTTTCGTACCTTGGACGATCCTCTTGGCTACTGCGCATTGACGGCATTGTCCGATGGAGACAATCGGTACTCCATTGCGACTGGGTTGCTCTTGTTGGAGGTGCAAGAGCGCAAGATGCGCTTCTTAGTCGAGTGCGTGATGGGCATACTGCATGACATCAAGGGCAATGCCCTGATGGATTCTGCCCTAGAGGTCTATACGCTTGATGTATCGACCCACAATGCCGAGCAAGAGTCTCTAGCCAGGACCGTAGCCCAGGTACCTTACCAGGCGCCCAAGGGCATGGACCTTGCCCGCCTGAGGAGTCTTCTGTCGGCTCGATACGATGCAACGACCGACCATCTTTGGAGCTTGCGCGAAGATCCTGCTCATTACGAGGAGTCCATTCGCGAGTCGGCGTCATACAGATGGGAAACGATCCCCGGTCAAGATGGGGTGTTGCCCACGCGGGAGTCACCGGATCATGCGCTATGGAATGCTGCCATCAACGATGACGTTGTCGGTAGTTGTATCGCGTTGGAGCGATGGTCGGAATTGAAGCAACAGGTCAATGCCTTGCAAGTCTTGCTCGAGCAACGCAGTGGTAACGAGCCCTCTCAGGCTTACGTCCATGCGCTTTTGCGGTTCAGGCACTATGTCCTGGAAATCGCCGCAAAGCTCATCGTCGATATCGAGAGACTGCTGGGAGTCTCCGCACCCTTCCATGAGTATGTGCGCATGAACAGTGACCGTACGCGGCCTCAATCTCGCGTTGGTCGCCAACTGGATAAGGCCAGAGAGTTCTTGGATCTCTCGTGCACCGCCATCCGGGAGTGGGGAAGGGTGACCCTAGAGCACGGAAGAACTGGTGTTATCGACGAGCTGCAACTAGCAATAGACTCCGATGGCCGGCTTCAGGCACTGATCGCACCTCTTGTCGCCGTCAAATTAGCGGATCTGGGCACACTCACCGAATGCACACGTGTGCTCCAGCTGAACCAGCCTCTTTGCTCTAGCTACATACAGTGCCACAAAGACATAGCTACAACGCTCAAGGCAGACTTCGCAGGCTTCGAGAAGCGTTGTCTATCCGTCAAGGTCATTGTTGCCCTCAGCCTCAAAGACATCGGCTATGAAGGGCATCCCGAGGACCGACGCCTGTACTATCCGATTGCGCAACGTCGTACTCAGGCGAACGTCAATGCCTTGCGAGCGGCTGAGGCGATTCTCGACCGTGTATGGAGCGATTTCGGCAGCAAGCTCGGCCCATTCCTGGGTAAGCTTGCTGGAACGGCCACTGGGCGCCTGCTGGCCAACCCACGACCATTGTACCGCACTGCACCCTGGGCCGAGCGCTTGCAGACTTCGGTCCCGCTCCCTCAGCCTACATACAAAGTAGGTGACACCATCACGTTTGGCGTCACACCCCTCAACACCGCCGATGGGACGTCGGACTACTCTGCAGCAGTCCTGAAGACAAAGAAGAAGACAAAGGGCATTGCCGACCCTGCGCTTCAACTCGGTGACATCGACTTGTCCGACTCCGACGGAGAAGTCATTCCCGAGGTCTTCCGCCTCAACGCCCGCGCCCTCAAGGTCTTCAGCACCATGTTCTTCACGGTGGGTGTGGATCGTACGCCCGGCGAGGTCTCGTGGAGGGACTTTTTGTACGGTATGGCAGCTATGGGGTTCAGCTCTGAGAAGCTGCGCGGGTCTGAGTGGCGATTCGCTCACCCACAGCGCCGTCCTATCATTGTGCACGACCCACACCCAAAGAGCAATATTCCTTACGAGAGGCTGCGTCGTGTCGGAAGAAGGATGAACAGGGCGTATGGGTGGGAGGCCGGGATGTTTGAGCAGGCCTGAAAGTGTAGTATTCGGACAGTCGGTGTGGGTAGGATACATTGGACAATTGCGCCTGCTCGCAAGCATGGGACGGGTGCAGCTACTTCGGAGAACGGACTGGGAACGTATCAAGCATGGGCACAGGAGAGATCACGGCGCATATGTGGGACATAGCATACCTACGTTGAACGTATTACAGCACATCAACATGCCAGGTGGCAAGCGACTCACACGTCCCCACTCTCAACCACTGATCTGTAACACGCCTCCCGAGCAGCACTTCCTGTCTCCTCCTACGCCCACTGAGGGCTCACGGCGGCCAGCGCTTGATGTGCGCCTTCGAGCACCTTCTCCGCGACGGCCCACATGACCCTGCCTCTCAGTTCCATCGCAGCCCTGAACATGCCAGCCAAGATCTTGTCGTTTGTCTTGTGCGGCCAGCGACAGCATGCGCAGTCGCTGTCATCGTCACTAAGGTCGGGGATCAGATCACACCAATGCGCTACAACCTCCTTGAGCCACTTCAGCAAGTTCTCCCAGTTTGGATTCCCGGTCATGACCATGCGGAAGTTGCTCGTTGCGTCACCATAGCGCTCGTGTTGGCGTGCGAACGGTGCCAGAGCGGCGCCGTCGTAATGCACGATGCGTACCAAGAAGTCGTTCTCGGTGTGAGGGATACGTAGAGTTTCGCGGCGGATCTGTCTGCAGACTCGAAGAAGTGCGGGCTCGCCTGGCCCCTCGCTCGTAACACTGATCGAGCCCTGCACGACGACATTACGCTAGACAAATGTCAGGAACACCTCGAAGGGCGGAAAAAGAGACGTCGGACTGACCCAGATCATGTTCCTGATCTCGCCGGGCAGCTTGTTGAGAAGATGACATCCTCTCCTCTGCTGTGGACGGCGGAAGCGTTTCGGCTTCTTGACTTTGTTCTGACAGATCGAGTCAGTACGTGCATTGTTCAGATCATGGAAACAGAACCGACCTGTTCATCGAGAATCGCTTGCTGAGCGACCTTGGCTGCTTCGATCCGCCCGCTTCGGCGTGTTGGCTGCGTCTCGGGAGCTCTGCGTGGCGCCATGATGAGGTCTTACTGTACAGTGAAGTGTGCGATGCGGAAAGGCACTCTCGTGTCAGGACACGAGAGTGCGTGAGTAGATTGAGCGGTGTGGTTGAGACGACGAAGAAGAGGTGTGGTCGGAACTCACCATGGTGAGGTCTCCACACGCGACGCGTCCAGGCTGCATTGCAAAAGAGAGGAAAGAGCAGTGCGGCAACTTCCACGCAGACTGGGAAGAATTACTGAAATTGATGGTATACCACGTACTGCAAACTCACTGAACTCCTCGCTCTGCCATGTTCTTCGCTCAATCAATTGCAACGCCACTTAGGTATCTCGTCATTTTGCTCCAACACCATACACTCACCGCCTCACATTGCCACCCTGCTGACGTCCGGCATCTGCGCTCTGCGCGTTACCACCAGTCAGCTTCGACAGCCATCCTCCACCTCCGTTGCGCTGCTGTTGCGGCTGCTGAGTAGGCGCCCGTGTCCGCTCTGGCTGTCTGACCCTATCAGCGGCATCCTGCTCTCGCATAAATTGCCTGCGGTCCTCCGCCTCGTCATCGAAGTCCTCGAACACAGTAGCTGGTGGCGGGTCCTGAGGATGGTAGATGCCACTCTTGCGATTCTGCTGGCGCTTCTCCCTGTCAAGACCAGCCACATTGCGATCATCCCTACCACCAGGACGGTACTTCTTATCCAGCTGACGCTCCAGCAGTGCAGCGTTACGAGTGTTCGCTTTGAAGGCCGCGTCCGCCAGATCACCCAGGAAGGGGACCAGCCCGACAACGAAGTCGATGATGATATTGAGCAGCATCTGCGTGTTTGTCCCGCTGTCCAACCCTCCTTCAACTTTCTGACACTTCCGCCACACGCTCAATGCTAGCAGCACGCCGACCACGTCGCCGAAGCCTGGGACGATGCCTATCACACTCTCCCAGCCGAATCGCATGTCGAAGAGGTTGAAGAGACACATGTCCAGGCGATACGCTGTCTTCTTGACCGACGCGAGTACTAAGGCGTCGTGCTCGGGAATGTAGGCGGGAATGACTTTCTTGACTTTCTTCATTTTGCCCGGACGCTTGGGGTCCTCGACGAGGGCGAAGAAGGGGTCCTGGTGTATCTCGTCAGTGTCTGCGTACGATATCGTGTCTTCTATAATTGTACGTACATCGCCTCCGGAGACCTTCTTGTTCTGATATTTCTTCATTTGGCTGCCCAGCAGCTTGTTCGCAGCATACTTGCCGACTAGTCCCGCCATGTTGTTGATATGTCGCTAAGAATGGATTGATGGACGATTCTGATGGGTTGCCAACAGATCAGAAGATGGACACTTGAAGTATACAATGAGGCCAACAGCAGAGGCCAACGACCGAGTTTGGTAGTTCGCGTCGATACCGGTAGGCGTGTAGCGTTCCAATGCTGAAACACGCGCTTCAGGTATGATGCGCTGGCGCTTGCGACAACGAACAAGATTTCCAAGAAGACACCGAAAAGATTTGGAAATTCTCGAGCAGGTAATGAGGATATCTATAGATGCTGACCGCCTCCCTGCAATGTCATCGCGATACTTGTTTGCGACAAGCACGTTCGCGCGCAACTTTGCCTGATCTAGATCTGCAGATCGTCGTCACTGCTACACAGCCACGAAGTCAACGCAGCCACTTGATGTGGCGTCGTCTCGGGAGTGATTCCGACTTTCGACGATCTTCACACGGCCTCGACCACCTTCCTAGGGTTGAAGATGTGCAATCGTCGAAGCGAGGCTGTGCAGGCCCTGCATCGACATGCTCGCGCGCCTGTTCCATAGATCTCACCCCCGGTTCACCATCCTACGCCGATCCCCCCCCGTCCATCAACTCCGCCGCAATGCCTCCACCTGGCGCACCCGCTACATCCCCTCCATCAAGACCCTGCGCATTCCCTCACTGAGGGCCATTCACATCCCCTCAATCAGGGATCTCCGCATGCCCACTCCTAAGGCTATCCAAGGGACAGCCTACTGGATCGCCCGTATCTCAAACTATGTAATCCTCTTCTTCATAGGCTACCACATCTTCATCACGCACTTCTTCGTCTACGGCCCCGTCTACGGCATCTCCATGCTGCCGACCTTCAACGACTCAGGCGACTGGGTCCTAACTTCCAGCCACTACCGCCGTGGTCGCGACCTCCAAGTCGGCGATCTCATCACGTTCACGCACCCGATTAAAGCGGACACGCAGAGTCTCAAGCGCGTGCTGGGTATGCCTGGCGATTTTGTGCTCAGGGATACGCCGGGGACGAGCGGCGTGATGCAGCAGGTTCCTGAGGGGCATTGTTGGGTTGCGGGGGATAATCAGGAGTGGAGTCGGGATTCGAGGATGTTTGGGCCGTTGCCGCTGGGGTTGGTGAAGGGGAAGGTCGTTGCTAGGAAGGCGGCTGGGGAGTGGTTGCTTAGGGGATTGGGCGACCCGTGGGCGGAGCCGGAGGTGGACTGAGCCGCACTGAAGAAAAACAGTATCAATTGCCGGACCTGGGTGGACGCGATGCGACTGCGATGGCCTTAGGCGTGCAGCATGTGGCGACAGAGCGACGTTGGCTCTCGACACGACCATCGCCACATGGTGTACTGTCACGAGGCTGCATTTGAGAGCTCGATCTTCGACGAGAGCGATCGCGAGAGCATGAGCTATTCGCATGCCAGATACTCGTAAATTCGTGTGCGACAGAAATAATGGCACTCGGCGCTCAGTGGTCTAAAGGGGTGTCAAGCAGGGTGGAGAAGTCATGCATCGCATGCTGCAGAGCTTCGCATCCAGTCCCTTATGGCCAACGCCGAAAACAGAAGACTCGGGGGAATTCAAGGAAGGCGGTAGTGGTCAGAAGTGGACATAGAGTACGAGGTACTCAATCAACCTCGATATTACATCTATACAATCCCAACACAAGTTCTTCCCTGGGTATGTCGTCCATCTCATGACTTGCCACCTCCCACCTCCATATGTATACAGTCCACGCCCCGTTTTCTCCCACCAATTTCCCCTTCCCAACTCTACCCTTCACAACACCACCCCATCTACCCAACCCAAGCTGTCCAATACCCGCCCAACAGCCTTAGCACCTGCCTCTGTCCCATAGCGTCCTCACAAGCCACCTGCAGCACCCCACCATCATAAGTCACAAATTCCAACCAGATACTCCAAGGCATTTCCGCGCTGTCCAAGTCAGGCGTGTAAGGCGCTTTGAACTCCGACAGGTGATAGCGTTTCGGCGGAAGCGAGGCGCGGGTATGTTCTGAAGAGGCGGCGGAGAGGAAGAGGTGGCCTGTCTCGGAGAGGGAGAGGGCGCGACGTTTCCAGAGCTGTGAATATCATGTTAGCGAGGGTGATTTCGTGCTTGAGGTATGTGATGACGTACCAAAGTATCAGGGAACTGAACGTTCAGATCCCCGACCACAACGCCCGGAGGCATATCGCTCCTGTCTCTCTCTGCTGCGCTTCCGGTCCGCTCAGTGGGACTCGCCACGCTGCTGCCTACACTCTGCGCAGCGATCGATCGCCGCTTTGAGTTGCCGCCGATGTTGCTCATGCGCTTGAAGAACCTGCTGGTGCGACTAGTGGCTGCTGGTGCAACGGCAGGCGAGTCATCGAAGAAGCTCACGCCTGTGCTGCTCGGCGGTGGCGGAGGATAATTGACTGTCGGCACAGCGTCAATGCCGGTCAGAGGTGGTGGTGGAAGGCCCTTATTGCGACCGTATGATCTGCGGCGGACGGAGTTGAGGATACGGGACTCGGTGGAGTCGCGGCGGTTGTTTGAACTAAGCGCTGGTTCGTTCTTGGGTACGCTGGTTTCAAGAGGCGGGAGGAAGGCCTGAGAGACCGATGTTGGCGTGGGAATACCACGGCGATGGCTGATCTCGATGCGGGACTCCTGCAGGGTATTGGGCTCGGCCGATGCGCCTTCTTCGGCTTGTGGCTGGCCGTAAGAGGTGCTCTGAGGGCGGACGATGCGAGCTCTTACAGAGACCGAGTCACGGTTGCTTGAAACGTCTTGCGAAGTGCTCCACACGGGTGCGCTGGTCTCTGACTGGGAAGGCGCGATCGGCATAGCGCTGACGCGGTCGCCAGTCGGTCGACGCGCTCGGTAAGACCCAGTACGCGCTGTTGGTGAACGGGCCGGCGCACGGCGGTCGTTGGCGATGAAGCTGTTCAGCTCAGATTCGGGTGTTATGGACCTTGTAGGCACTCGTACAGCGTTCGGGCTGGTATCGCGTGACGATTGTTCTGCTAGAGCCTGTATGCGCCTTGTGATGCCATCACTTACTTGTCTTCGCAAGATCGGCACACCCTCGCTACGGTCCAGTGTCGATGAGTGCACCGCATGAGGACTCCTGTACGATTCCGGCGATCCAGTCAACTCTCTGGTAGCAGGCGGCTGCACTGACTCTGGTGAGACATCTGGCGAATTGCGCACAGTTCTGTTCACCGTGCTAGACTTCTGCGGGCTTTCGGATGCGGAGGCTTTGGAGGCCATTGACTGGTTGCTCGGCCTGCGCGGGAAGAACTGGGCACCGGGTCCAGGTGATTTAGAGACTGACATTGGTTTGGCTTCGTGCAGAGTCGCGCTTTTAAGCTCTTCGAGAAACTCATCGTCTGACAAGTCGCCATCGCTCATGTTGTGACGCTCCACTGCGATGTGTAGTGGCTCCACGATACCGCGCCTGCGCTTTGCAAGATCACTGCCTTTGCGCTTAGGTGACTGAGGCGGGATATCGAGGTTGTCGCCATGCTCTAGCTGGTCGAGAGCGCTTCTCTCCTCGGTGGGAGTCTCTACAACATGCGGCTCGGATCCGGCTTCGTTCTGTCCGCTGCTCGAAGGAGGTCTTGAGGACGCAGTGGTGATGATTGAGGGCACATCAGTAAGCAGATGCTCGCGCGAAGTCGTGAACGAAGGTTCCAGAGCTGGTCGACCTAATGTGGGACTATCGGTCGAGGGTGGATCACGAAGCCTTGCAAATGGCAGCACTGCTTTCGGCACCGAATTTGTATCTGGCTCTGCAGCCATCGTGGGCGTTTCTGGCGAGGTCTCCAATCTCTTGAGAGACTGCCTGCTCATTCTGGCCGACTGTCGTGCACTTGACGGATTTGACAGTGTTGGCTCCGAGGGAGGCGCTGTCGCTTCTGGCACCTCGCTCCCCACCTTGGTGACCTCCATTGGCGGCTCGGACTCGTCCTCGGGGACTTGCGTTTCCTTTGGTGGCGGTGATGTGGCCTGTGGTATGCTCTCTTCCTGAACACTTTGTTCGATTCTAGGCTCCAGAGGCTGCTTATAATTGTGTTGTTCATAGTTCATCTCGATACCAGAGTCCGGTTTCTTGTTCGCTGCATATCCGTTCATGCCTTCCGTCGGTGCCAATGTCCTCTTTTCCTCGTTCACTTCCGGCGGCACCTCCTCGATGACTGGCGCCACAAGCTTGGGCAGCTCAGGGGCATCATCCGCAAGTGGCGGCATTTGTAGCTGTGGGTTAGACTTCCTGAGCTGCCGTTTCCGTAGTTCCAGCGCCTTCATCAGGCGGAGCTTATCAGGAGTCATCGAAGTGCTTTTCTGCGAAGACATGCTTTTCACACTTCCTCGTGATATTGGGCGCGGAGTGTACTCTGCTTGGATTGGTATTGGCGGTGGCGCGGGATAGGATGACATGACCTGCGCATGTGTCAATGTGGCCGGGCCTTGCGACTTTGGCCGGATCTGATCAGGCTTCGATCGAAAGGCCGCTGGTAGCGCGCTAATGCTAGACATAGATGGACGTTTAGCCTTGTCGGGTGACACCATTCGGGGCGCGAGTTTGACCTTTGGCTTATCGAGGTAGCTGAAGTCGAAGGGCTCGTCGTAGGGTGCCTTCTCGGTATGCACAGAGAAGGCGCGAACCAGGTCATCAATCCCGGATGAGGTCTCCGATGGTGCATCAGCTTTCGATTCTGTACTCGGTGGGTTTGCGTGCGTCAGTTCCTCTGACTTCACGCTCGCTATCTCTCTTCGCATAGTACTAGCATCACTGGCGTTCGAGCTTTGTCGCGCTGATGATCGTGAGGGCAGACTAGGCAATTCTGCGACCCTGGATTGCTCCTGCACCACCGGATTCTGGGCAAGTGGATTCGAGGCGTTCACATCCTGCACAGGCACCTGGGGTTTCGACATTGGGTCTACTTCGTTAGCAGCAGACAGATCTGACCCTCCATTCGACCCTCCGTAATCCGAGTATGGTGAAGGCACCGGAGAAGTAATCGACGATATGGACCGCCCACCGGAGTCCTCGCGCACAAGATATTGCGAAAGCGATGGTTTTGTTACGCCTGACAGAGGTGATGTAGTTCGACCGCTCGTTTCGCTCGAGACGTAAATGGAAGGAGTCGGCCGGTCTGATGGGCGCATCAGCTGATCCACCCGTCGCTCCATTTTGTATTGACGGGTTCCGAAGATTTGGCCAGAGTTGTTCTGACCTCGAATGCCTTTCCCTGCATTTCCCGTATCCTCGCCATCCTCGCTGATCTCGTGCAACCGACTGCTCGAGGCCGAAGGCGAAGCTGTGTGTAGTGGGAATGAAGATGCCAGCGATGTATCGTTCAGCCCGTCAGCTTGCGTAATCTCCAGCAATGTCTCATACGGGGAGTATCGCTCAAGGACATCCTGGAAGTGGA
>KZ111167.1:268794-294957 GCA_002077045.2 Rachicladosporium sp. CCFEE 5018
GCGCGGGTATGTTCTGAAGAGGCGGCGGAGAGGAAGAGGTGGCCTGTCTCGGAGAGGGAGAGGGCGCGACGTTTCCAGAGCTGTGAATATCATGTTAGCGAGGGTGATTTCGTGCTTGAGGTATGTGATGACGTACCAAAGTATCAGGGAACTGAACGTTCAGATCCCCGACCACAACGCCCGGAGGCATATCGCTCCTGTCTCTCTCTGCTGCGCTTCCGGTCCGCTCAGTGGGACTCGCCACGCTGCTGCCTACACTCTGCGCAGCGATCGATCGCCGCTTTGAGTTGCCGCCGATGTTGCTCATGCGCTTGAAGAACCTGCTGGTGCGACTAGTGGCTGTTAGTGCAACGGCAGGCGAGTCATCGAAGAAGCTCACGCCTGTGCTGCTCGGCGGTGGCGGAGGATAATTGACTGTCGGCACAGCGTCAATGCCGGTCAGAGGTGGTGGTGGAAGGCCCTTATTGCGACCGTATGATCTGCGGCGGACGGAGTTGAGGATACGGGACTCGGTGGAGTCGCGGCGGTTGTTTGAACTAAGCGCTGGTTCGTTCTTGGGTACGCTGGTTTCAAGAGGCGGGAGGAAGGCCTGAGAGACCGATGTTGGCGTGGGAATACCACGGCGATGGCTGATCTCGATGCGGGACTCCTGCAGGGTATTGGGCTCGGCCGATGCGCCTTCTTCGGCTTGTGGCTGGCCGTAAGAGGTGCTCTGAGGGCGGACGATGCGAGCTCTTACAGAGACCGAGTCACGGTTGCTTGAAACGTCTTGCGAAGTGCTCCACACGGGTGCGCTGGTCTCTGACTGGGAAGGCGCGATCGGCATAGCGCTGACGCGGTCGCCAGTCGGTCGACGCGCTCGGTAAGACCCAGTACGCGCTGTTGGTGAACGGGCCGGCGCACGGCGGTCGTTGGCGATGAAGCTGTTCAGCTCAGATTCGGGTGTTATGGACCTTGTAGGCACTCGTACAGCGTTCGGGCTGGTATCGCGTGACGATTGTTCTGCTAGAGCCTGTATGCGCCTTGTGATGCCATCACTTACTTGTCTTCGCAAGATCGGCACACCCTCGCTACGGTCCAGTGTCGATGAGTGCACCGCATGAGGACTCCTGTACGATTCCGGCGATCCAGTCAACTCTCTGGTAGCAGGCGGCTGCACTGACTCTGGTGAGACATCTGGCGAATTGCGCACAGTTCTGTTCACCGTGCTAGACTTCTGCGGGCTTTCGGATGCGGAGGCTTTGGAGGCCATTGACTGGTTGCTCGGCCTGCGCGGGAAGAACTGGGCACCGGGTCCAGGTGATTTAGAGACTGACATTGGTTTGGCTTCGTGCAGAGTCGCGCTTTTAAGCTCTTCGAGAAACTCATCGTCTGACAAGTCGCCATCGCTCATGTTGTGACGCTCCACTGCGATGTGTAGTGGCTCCACGATACCGCGCCTGCGCTTTGCAAGATCACTGCCTTTGCGCTTAGGTGACTGAGGCGGGATATCGAGGTTGTCGCCATGCTCTAGCTGGTCGAGAGCGCTTCTCTCCTCGGTGGGAGTCTCTACAACATGCGGCTCGGATCCGGCTTCGTTCTGTCCGCTGCTCGAAGGAGGTCTTGAGGACGCAGTGGTGATGATTGAGGGCACATCAGTAAGCAGATGCTCGCGCGAAGTCGTGAACGAAGGTTCCAGAGCTGGTCGACCTAATGTGGGACTATCGGTCGAGGGTGGATCACGAAGCCTTGCAAATGGCAGCACTGCTTTCGGCACCGAATTTGTATCTGGCTCTGCAGCCATCGTGGGCGTTTCTGGCGAGGTCTCCAATCTCTTGAGAGACTGCCTGCTCATTCTGGCCGACTGTCGTGCACTTGACGGATTTGACAGTGTTGGCTCCGAGGGAGGCGCTGTCGCTTCTGGCACCTCGCTCCCCACCTTGGTGACCTCCATTGGCGGCTCGGACTCGTCCTCGGGGACTTGCGTTTCCTTTGGTGGCGGTGATGTGGCCTGTGGTATGCTCTCTTCCTGAACACTTTGTTCGATTCTAGGCTCCAGAGGCTGCTTATAATTGTGTTGTTCATAGTTCATCTCGATACCAGAGTCCGGTTTCTTGTTCGCTGCATATCCGTTCATGCCTTCCGTCGGTGCCAATGTCCTCTTTTCCTCGTTCACTTCCGGCGGCACCTCCTCGATGACTGGCGCCACAAGCTTGGGCAGCTCAGGGGCATCATCCGCAAGTGGCGGCATTTGTAGCTGTGGGTTAGACTTCCTGAGCTGCCGTTTCCGTAGTTCCAGCGCCTTCATCAGGCGGAGCTTATCAGGAGTCATCGAAGTGCTTTTCTGCGAAGACATGCTTTTCACACTTCCTCGTGATATTGGGCGCGGAGTGTACTCTGCTTGGATTGGTATTGGCGGTGGCGCGGGATAGGATGACATGACCTGCGCATGTGTCAATGTGGCCGGGCCTTGCGACTTTGGCCGGATCTGATCAGGCTTCGATCGAAAGGCCGCTGGTAGCGCGCTAATGCTAGACATAGATGGACGTTTAGCCTTGTCGGGTGACACCATTCGGGGCGCGAGTTTGACCTTTGGCTTATCGAGGTAGCTGAAGTCGAAGGGCTCGTCGTAGGGTGCCTTCTCGGTATGCACAGAGAAGGCGCGAACCAGGTCATCAATCCCGGATGAGGTCTCCGATGGTGCATCAGCTTTCGATTCTGTACTCGGTGGGTTTGCGTGCGTCAGTTCCTCTGACTTCACGCTCGCTATCTCTCTTCGCATAGTACTAGCATCACTGGCGTTCGAGCTTTGTCGCGCTGATGATCGTGAGGGCAGACTAGGCAATTCTGCGACCCTGGATTGCTCCTGCACCACCGGATTCTGGGCAAGTGGATTCGAGGCGTTCACATCCTGCACAGGCACCTGGGGTTTCGACATTGGGTCTACTTCGTTAGCAGCAGACAGATCTGACCCTCCATTCGACCCTCCGTAATCCGAGTATGGTGAAGGCACCGGAGAAGTAATCGACGATATGGACCGCCCACCGGAGTCCTCGCGCACAAGATATTGCGAAAGCGATGGTTTTGTTACGCCTGACAGAGGTGATGTAGTTCGACCGCTCGTTTCGCTCGAGACGTAAATGGAAGGAGTCGGCCGGTCTGATGGGCGCATCAGCTGATCCACCCGTCGCTCCATTTTGTATTGACGGGTTCCGAAGATTTGGCCAGAGTTGTTCTGACCTCGAATGCCTTTCCCTGCATTTCCCGTATCCTCGCCATCCTCGCTGATCTCGTGCAACCGACTGCTCGAGGCCGAAGGCAAAGCTGTGTGTAGTGGAAATGAAGATGCCAGCGATGTATCGTTCAGCCCGTCAGCTTGCGTAATCTCCAGCAATGTCTCATACGGGGAGTATCGCTCAAGGACATCCTGGAAGTGGACTGCCGTTCGTGCTGCACTTGCGTGTTAATCTTCTTATGCCATGTATGACGCTCTCTGTCTTCAATATTCACCCACCTTGAAGCAATCGCGACGTTCCTTCCGGGATGTACTTGATGAGTACCTTCCTCCGCCGATAGATGATCAGTCCATACAGCGGTGACTGCTCTTCATACTTCGCAATCGCATTCCTCGCTTCATGAACTCCATTCTTTCCGCGCGATAGCAATTCCACCGAGTCTCTGTTGACGTAGCGTAACAAGAACCTGCGATCATTCCTCAGCTCCTGCGCTCAATTGCGCCCACCTCAACCCACACTCACCATCGGCCTGCCTCAGCAATCGCTGCCTGGTATGCATCGTATATGTTCTGGGCATCCAACCCATTCAGCGACATCGTCCGAACAACTCCGTCGTAATTGCAGCAGCAAGCGTAACGTGATCGCGGTCAAGTGCCGGCGTGCTCCAGGTCAGGGGTGCGAAGCGTCAGCGTGACGGCGCAGTATCGACGACATGAGCAACGATGATAGCGGCGCATTCACAGTACAATAGCGAGAGGTGTCGCGGCAACGAACATGAGAATGGCAAATAGTGTGTCAGACCTGATACAGGGACGACATCGCGATCAACACAAATCTTCGCCCTCGACACGCTCCAGAGTCAAAGCGCCGAAAGGGTCGCGCGGAGGGTACCACCAACACACCCGCGCAATCCTGGTCGCGAATCCACCGGCGGCACATCAAATCGTGAGCACAGGGATAAGGGCAACCCAAAATACCGTCACCCCCTGGTCATCTGCGGCGTCCGCCCCCAAGTCCGGCCTTCCGCTGCTCTGTCATTTGCTGCAGCAAATGGGCTGATCTGATCTCCCGCACACTGGATGGACCGAGCACACCGCGTGCATATGAAACCACGCGCAATCGAGACCTGAATCATACGCCACTGCAGAGCGTTTCCGCTTGCAGCAAGTGCATCTGAGGACTCGGTCACGAGTACACTTCGACGACACATCCGAAATCGACGTGTCGCGGACGTACAGAGCTCTTACTACGTTGCTAAGTCGTACAGCATTCGGAGAGATTCAAACGCTGAGACTCTCTCGAATGCATTGCATGCAGGTCCAGGGGAGCCTCGGGATGTTATTGAGTTGAAGCTCATCACGGCGGCACCGCCGTGGCGCCAAAGCTGAGCAAGTGCCGTACCGTTCTTTTCGTCAGCCTCGTGGATGCTGCCAAGTCTTCCAGATCATCCATTATCCTTCTTCTTGTCTCACTTCGCGTCGACTGTCCCGTTTCTGCGAGCAGATCAGGGTCATGTGTTTCGCACAGTATTCTATCCAACCTCCTCGAACCATGAACCGATGTGGATTACCTGTCGTGCGTTTATCCTTGCTGGACAGTGCATTCTCCGGGCTGTGGGGATGCGAGGTCCATCCCGGAACGCAGCTCGCCAAGCAGGCACGCGAGTGACAAAAGAAGCGGACCGCTCAGCATCTCTCTGTTTTTGAGGACGCTGATATATGCAGCGCCGCGATAGTAAGTTCCTATATACGTCGTCGGAGAGAGCTTTGTCTCCTCTAGGAGCTCTCATAGGTAGCACTGACGGCAATTCCCCATTGCAGTGCAATATATACTAGCAATCGTCAATGGCATAGATCTCTCGAGTGGTCCGCTTCTTCTGTCATTGATGTGGTAGACCACACCGGCTCCGAAGAACGCCCGTTATCGTTATCACGAACCCTATGAGGGAGCTTGATAGAAGTCTCAAACATTGACGGATGTCATCTCATATGACATGAGACCGACCATCGCTTAAATTGGAGCAACGGGCTAGCCATGAAGCATATCTACGACGTGGAAGTTCTACCTCTTCCTGCACCCAGCGCGGTGTCATCTCTCTCCACAGAGGAACGAGCCAAAGTCCTAGATCTGCTCTTCGAGCCCAGCACGCAGCTTCATACCCTCTCAGTACCTCTCCTACAATCCGAGACCTTCTCAACCTATCCAGACCTCATCGCGGCCGTGGGCGCACAGCTCAGTGCTCTTGCAGACTCCCCATCAACTTCTGATGCGAAGTGGCTGGAGGACATCCTGTCTTCGCACCCGAGACTAGGCGCGAAGAAGGTAGAGTCTGAGCAGAGTGCGGCTGAGCAGGCGCAGCTAAAGGGTAGTGAAGAGGAAGCTGCGGCTTTGCATAAGCTGAATGAGGAGTATGGGGTGAAGTTCCCGGGCTTGAGATATGTGGTGTTTGTGAACGGACGGAGTAGACAGGAGGTCATGGAGGACATGAAGTTGAGGATCGATGGCGGAGATCTGGGTGGGGAGCGGATAGTGGCTATCAGGGTGAGCTGTGGCTGATAGGTAATAGAGGGTGCTCGAGGCTGACTCGTGCAGGCAATGTGTGAGATCGCGGTCGATCGAGCAGCGAAGCTCTTGCAGACATGAGCTTGAGCAACCTGAGAGGCCATCACAGCGAGGCAGACCGTACATGTAGTCTTCTGGGCATCACGCGGAAATGACTGCACCCAGTACGGGGACCAAGACTCCCGAGACTTTTCGCTTGCCTCGAGCGAAGACTCGAGTCCTTTTCATGGTCCTGCAGTCATCGCCCAAAGAGGTACCAATTTTGCGACTTTCTCGATTGGAAGATTTTATCTGGTGCTGCGATCTTGGAGCTCGTCGAATGTCAACAGGCAGATCCGGAGGTGGCGATGAGCATGAAAAATGGCTCAGAATGCCGGAGAGCGTATGGCTTCGCGTAAGGACGCATCATGGCAGGATGGTCGTTCAGATGAAAGAGTGTCGCTTGCATGCGGCCCACGTTGCAGTGGTCAGCCACAGGGTTCGACTTTCTCGAACGGAGGTATTATAGGACGTCGGGCACAGCCTTTGAAGAGTCTATGATAGATCATTTCAAGTACTAGAATATATTGAAGTTATTTTCGTTCATTTGAGTCCAACTTTTGGTGGATAAATGGATTAGGAGGTTTTCGAGGTCGTGGTGTTGACAGAAAGTTGAAGCCAACTTCATTTTCACCCTCAAACTTATAGGTCGACCAACATTCGTTGTCGGCGACCTGTCCCTTCCCGTTTGAGACGATCTAATCCGTCATGATCGAGCCGACTATCTCTGTGTCATCTGGAGCCTACATATACTAGTTCCTAGCAATTGACTGTACCGCATTAAGATGAACTGGACACTGGTCGCTCAGATCCCTCTGCTGGTCGTTGGGTGCTGGCTCTTCACAGCCTACCTAATCACGGGCTTCCCTACACTCCGAGGCAAGCGAATATGTCTCCTCATCGCTCATCCGGACGACGAAGCAATGTTCTTCGCTCCATCGGTCATCGCCCTCACTCAGCAGTCTCTCGGCAATCAGCTCTTCATCCTTTGCCTGAGCAGCGGCAACGCAGACGGACTGGGTCAGACTCGCAAGACCGAGCTTGTCAAGTCTGCTTTGATGTTGGGCGTCACGTCGGCCGAGCACGTTGTGGTCGTGGAGAATGAGCGATTTCCAGACTCGATGACCAAGACTTGGGACGCGAAGGAAATCTCGAAGGTACTGGCACATTACTTCGCACCAAAGATCGCTTCAGCTCCTACAAATCGAGCACCGGAAGCCCTCATTGATGTGGTTGTTACATTCGACGCGAAGGGTGTCAGTGGGCATCCGAACCACGTCTCACTCTACCATGGTGCGAAAGTCTTCCTCGGGTCGCTCATGCAACGTCACAAAGGCTGGGAGTGTCCAGTCAAGCTGTATACTCTTACGTCGACGACTGTCGTCCGCAAGTACAGCAGCATCGTGGACTCTATATTCACTGTGCTTACCTGCATTTGGCGGACGAAGGATGGGAAGGACTTTCCATCACCGCTGCTGGCAGTCAATGGGCCGATGGGCATTCGTACAGCACAGCTCACCATGACAACGGCTCACAAGAGCCAGATGCGATGGTTTCGATGGGGCTGGATCGGCGTGAGCAGGTACATGATTGTCAACGATCTGGTGAAAGTGAAACCGTGATCAAAGTTGCCGCTGCAACACCGCATCAAAACACGGCGTATCCATTAAAGTACAGATATGCTACAACTGGCAGCACACTCGCCGCAGCGTACGGCAGCTGCATCTCAATCACACTCCACACCCACAGCGTCCCCAACGGCGGCGCCTGCTTCATCACCGCATAGTAGGCAAAGTTGTTGCCGACATGGATCGTATAGCACCCAGCTGCCACCGCAACTCCCAGGAAGAAGACCTGCCTCGCAACCTGCCACCGCTGCGCAAGCTCACTCCGCGTCAAATACACCAACAACCACAGCACGGGCAACACAGTAGCCGTCCGCTTCCAGATCGGCCCCCACACAATCTCCTGCCGATACTGATTGAACGTCAAGACATCCATCGTGAAATGGAACATCGCCAAGCAGACAGACCAGAAAACTGCCTGACCGAAGACTCCGATCGGTTCATCGTCTGGCGATCCGAGGCCAGCTGTGAGGATGTTGCCGCCTTCGTCGCGGACTGCACCATGGAAGTGCTTGGGGTCAAAAGGCTGGCCTTGGGAGAGGAGGTCCCTCTTTTCGTCGTAGAGGTCCAAAAGGGTCTTGCCTTTAGGACCTGAGCGGTCCGGATGGGCCATCTTGATGTTTGGGGTTTTCGTTGGTGGAGCTATGGGCTGAGAGGAGGACTTTGCTGCTGCGCGGCGCTCGCGGCGATTACCGGGAGCTTTTGCGTCGCCGGCCATGATGGTTCCCCCTCCAAGGCAGCCCGTGTCTGGAGTTTACTGCAGATTTTGTAGCGATAGCAGTGCCTCTCACGGTCGGTACGATGTTCTGCGTTGCACTTGCATTGACGTCTGTCGGCGTCCAGCGATCGTCGTGATTGAAAGTGCAAGTTTGGTCGATGAAACAAGACTCCTGTTGTGTTATGGATTTACTCATGAGATACTCGTGTGCGGTCGTACCTGCAGCAGAAACGTCTATTTCAAGCAACGGGCGTTGCCGTCGGTTGCCACGCTCCACTTCAAAGTCGCAGCACCAAGACAACCGCATTGTGAGATCACCATTCTACGCATTTACTGCATCACGCTCGCTACACAGCATCACTACACCGCGACTTACTCCCTGCTCCATCGAACACTTCCACTCTGCCCATCGACAGAGCCCCCTCGAGCCAGCGCGCACACCCTCTCAGCCTCGCCCGCCAACATGGGCTTCGGCGACTTCGCATCGGTATGCGAGAAGACGCCCCTGCCACTATGCCCTCTCGTGGGTGGCATCTCGCCGCTCACCGGCAAGCACATGACACAGTCGCTATGCTACTCGCGGACGATACAGCTGGCGAACACGATCATCTTTCAAGGCGCGGCAGGGTTCACACACATCATTGCGCTCATCATGATTGTGATTATGATCATACATGTTAGGAGCAAGTTTACGGCTGTTGGTATGTATCTTGTGCTTCACGGGAAAGAGTGGCATAGGGCGAAGCGCTGATCTACTGCACCCACAGGCCGCAAAGAGATCACCACCTTCTTCTACTCCTATGCTCTTCTCACCATGATATCCCTCGTAATCGACTGCGGCGTCGTCCCACCCGGCAGTAGCGCATACGCCTACTTCGTCGCCGCACAATGCGGCCTCGCGAGCAGCACAGCGATCTGCCTCATGATCAACGGCTTCGTCGGCTTCCAGCTCTACGAAGACGGCACGACGCTCTCGGTCTGGCTTCTGCGCGGCAGCAGCGTAGTGATGTTTCTGATCAGCTTCGCGGTCTCGCTGTTGACGTTCAAGGCATGGGCTGGACTCGGACCGGAGAACACGATTGGACTATTTGTGGTGGTATACCTCTTCTCGGCGCTGTTCGTCTTCGTCTACTTCGTCATGCAGATCTTGCTCGTCATAGGTACGCTGCAAGAACGCTGGCCGCTCTGGCATATCGGCTTCGGTGCTTTCTTCTTCGTCATCGGCCAGGTCATCCTGTATGTTTTCAGTAAGACGATCTGCGACAACGTGGCGCATTACATGGACGGCTTGTTCTTCGCCACGGTGTGTAATCTACTGGCTGTGATGATGGTGTACAAGTACTGGGACTCGATAACAAAGGAGGATCTGGAGTTCAGTGTTGGGCAAAAGCAGAACAATTGGGAAGTCAAGGAGCTGCTGCCTTCTGGTGACGATTCGGACGTGCGAAGGAGTAATATCTACGGCGAGTCGGAATATGCGAGTCAAGGGTTCTATCATCAGCAGGGCGGGCAACGGAATAGCGTGTACGGCAATTACTAGGTCTGCAGGTTGGCATGGCGTTCACGGGATGGGCTCTTGGGTAGTGGGACTGTACAGCGACAGTCATAGGCGATATCGCGCAGCGACCGCGCATAGCGAAGATATGGTTAATGACTTAATTGCACTCGAGTCCATGAACAACGGACGATACTCACGAGCAGTGCACTGTGAGAATCTACCTCTAAACAAGTGGTCGATGCATCCAGGTAACTCCGCTTCTCCGAAAGTCTTGAACGCTCTTGTGCCACCAGAAGTGCATCTGTAACCGCGGGTTCCATCATTCCAAATCGGAGAGAGAGAGCAACCTAGCCTGCCTCGAGCTTGAGTTTCACCGACGTGGCATTCGATTGTTTCACTCCCTCAGGCAAGGCGATCAGAGCATATTCCACGCTTCTGACTCTTGAAGGAGTGGAAACACGCGTCTACGACTGTATGTGAGATACGAGATATTGCCTGACTACCTATGAAATCGTTGAACGTCAGACAAGTCCCCAATCTGCATACCAGCCAGAACGCACGACACTTGAAACCCCCATGCTGTTACACTCAGGCTTCTCAGCCCTCACAGTTCCCGGTGATGTAAGCAAAATCCACATCAGGATCCGCAACGGCAGTGTATTGCGCCGTGTAAATATACAGCAAGAAGTTCGGAAATTCAATGAACGTGCACGTATTGGTGACTTGATTGAAGTTGACCGCACCGCAGTAATTGTCGTTGTTGCACGCCACCAAGCAGTCTCGCAACGTCGTGGCGCCGTTGGCCTGGTTGGACGGCGTGTCTGAACCGAAGGATCCGTAGCTGCCTTGCATGCTGCAAAGGACGTTGTAGGTGCAGGTGTATACTCCATTGCTGTTTCCGTTGTTGCCGCTGAGACAGGACGGCGTTACGGTGGCGGTGGCGGTTACGGTTGCGCTGGTGGTCGTTGCTAGGACTATGGAAATGTCGTCTGTCAATGTGACGGTTTCAGTGACTGTTGTGAAGCTTGTAGCTGTGCTGGACCCGAAGGAGGTGCTTGTGGCGACGTTTGTGACGGTGACGGTGTTGGTTACTGTTCCTGTGCTTGTGCTCATTTGCGTGGCCTGATATGAACAGTCAGTGACTTCCACCGTAGAGCTGAAATTTGTTCAGACTTACAGTGACGGTCTTTGGCGTCTCTATACAAGAGCATCCAGTGCTAAGGATCGCCGATGCTTGCGCTGCCAAAGCGCTCCAAACGGCATTCTGCGTCGTGGAAGTCGTGGCCGTTGACGTACACGATGTTGTCGTCTTCGATGTCGTCTTTGATGTGCACGACGTCGTCGTCTTCATGGTAGTCTTCGTTGATGTGCTCGTCGTCTTCTGTGTCCTTGCTTCGAGCTCTCGCTTGTCAACACCTGTCGGTGCTGCGGTCCGCTGTGGCCACTTCGCGAGCAACGAGGTCGGCACCGTCGGCACGTCAGTACGCTTCGCCTTCGCTTGCACGCCCCCCGTTACGGTCACAGTGACCGTAACGGTATCGATTTCCGTACTGGTCGAGAACAAATCTACTGTCGCAATTGTCGACACGTCGACAGTAACGGAGTCGGTCTCAGTCGAGATAAGTGTCGATTGGACGACCTGCGTGGTCAAAGCCGTCTGTGTTGCGGTCACAGTGGATGTAGCGTATGCGGCTACCGTCGTCGTTGTTGTGACAGGAGCTACAGGAAATCGAGAACTGCAGAAGCTCTGTGCCGGGGCGTATGTCGAAAACGGCTGGAACAGCTTATAGGGATTGCTGGAACAGATCGCCGAGCCACTTGCAGATGTCAGACCAGCCGTGGCTGTAAGGTATATCAAGAAGCGACGCATTGTGAGAGGTAGGAAACAACTTGGTATGCAGCGACGCGAGAGAAGATGAGGTTCGGTGTGTGGGGAGAAATATCCACCGACCTGGGGACTCACCTATTGATAAATATCGCAGGTCCACCAATGATTACCAAACAGGTTTGCAGCTGCCGCCATGGCTTGCAGCGTTCTCATGGCTAGATGCGAGGCCAGTGTTCTATGCGACTCCGATGGAACCAAAAGCTTGAAGCAAAAGCTTGAGTAATGCTTGAATATCGGGCTAGCCAGTGGCAGATGTTTTTGGCTAACCCTAAAGTCAAGCCCGTCACTTAATCAAGGTTAGCGCGAAGTCCAGCACATGCTGTACAGGGTTGTTCAGCGCGCCACAAAACCGCCACGTGGGTCAACCGCCCGGCGCTTCCGAGCTTGTTCTGACTGGAGGCTCGAACCCCCGATGCTTGTACTGTAGGGGCTCCTTTGAGATGTCACTATGCGGCGAGTCGGGTGAGTCGAGAACCACGGGCCCCTGTAGCAACTGCTGCCGACTTACCCGCGCGTGGTCAACGAAGACTTCACCACGCAAGCCACGTTCACGGGGGTCCCGAAGTTCTACGACTTCTGTGCTTACTGTTTCCGTGATTCAGAACGGTAGACACTGGTCCAGCTCGCTCTGCTACCCCTTGTCGTTAATCTGCGTCGCCCGAAATATGGTTGCGCAGATTTCTGCTGTTTACGGGTGTAGCGCTTGCGACACACGAAGTCATGCAAAGTCGCCGTCGCGAAGCTCCTGCAATCCATCGGCTAGTCCTTCTGATGCTTGCACGAGTGGAGATCTCTACCTCCTTCATCAAAAGTCTGAGGAGTCTTGCGCTACGACCTAGTGTACCGCGAGTGTTTGTATGCGTATTCAGCTGAGTGTAGAGTGTCATTGAGAATGGACTCCCACCGCAGAGAGGGTGATCAGACTTGCAGCAGGGCGGTCGTCCTGTTGTTCGTTCCTAGAGCCGCAAGCCGGAGATGCTGTTGATTCTGCTGGATGTATAAACCGTTGCTCATGCAGTCGAATACAATTGGGCGAGCCGCTGGATACCTACATAGGGCTCAACAACAGACTCCTTCCTCGTGGGAAAAACCTGCGTTGGTACAATCGTTTGGCCTCAGGAGCAGGACGTCCACACTGATGGCGTCGAATGATTTTCGAAGCCTCCAATGGTAGTACCTTCGCGTTCTGCACCAGACTGATGGAAGTCAATCGAGGACCCTTGCACAATCCGCCGGCAATGGCGCACGGACTAGAAACATCTCGTGCATCTGCCTGAGAGGCAAGCATTCGACTATTCGAAGTCGCTCTTAGGCATGGGCGCCTCAAAGCCTCGCATCTGCAAGAAGCTGGCGAGACGCTTCTCGAATCTCGCGAACTGTACAATGTAAAGGTTAATACCGCTGCTTGAAGGATGAGATAACAAGTTCACCTACCACACTGCTGTCTTTCACCACCCCATCTCTGACCCAGATGGCATGCGCGCCCATCATGTTAGCCATCATCACATCGGTGAACAGTCGATCCCCAACGATCGCCACCTGCTCCGGCCTCGTCACTTCCGTCCCCGGCAATCCGCGGAAGTAGTCCATGATCTCGCCATGACAGCCAGGTTTCTTCGTCGCGTGATGTAGTACTTTGACGCCCGTGTTGCGTTCCAGTAAGTCAGCTTGCTTGAACCCGGGGTCTGCTCCAGTGCCGGCTGTATTGGAGACAATGAGAAGTTGCGATCCAGGGTAAGCGGACTTGAGCTCGTCGAATTTGGCCTGGTATGGAGGATGTACGATGTTGGAGTGAGGAGTAGCGAAGCAGTTGTCTTTGTCTAACACAACGGCGCGGATATCTGGTCGAGACGGGAGTGCTTTAGACAGGGGTACTGGGAGCTTGTCGAATGTCGAGACCGTGTAATGGGGCAGGCAGAGTGTCGGATTTGCGAAGAGCCGGAGGACGTTTAGTGTGCCAGAGATATTGAGGTTAGCCATTTGATAGAGACGAGACTATCTACGTGACGGTAGCAGATGCGCAGGCCGAGGCGCGATGCAGCTTATGTTCGTAGGGCTGAAAGTCTGTCCCTGGCGCATGGAAGTCGCGGCCTTCACATGGGCGTTGGAAACGACGTGAGAGCACATGCTCGGGCAATCTCGTTGTGGTACATTTTAACCCCTGAGCAGCAAACTCGATCGATATCTCGGCCGCAGCATCAGTGGTTGCTGTACTGCACTGAACGAACGACTTGCACCGTCCACAACGCGGACAATTGAGCCAACCCCCTCGGACCTCGCAGCACCAGGCTGGCGGAGCTGGATCTGCAGCGAGCACTACCGGGACTACGCGTCGCGTAGCAACACAGGGGAATCTATCGGAACGAGCCAAACGCTACGCGATAGTCGTGGGCGGGATGGGGAGATGGCGGCAGCTTTGCGCCGCGGTGCTCATGGAGCTCCTTGTCGTAGCGCAAGCTGCTGAGCAGTCTGTCGTACGTCCTATATGCCTGGCGAGGAGTGGCACATAATCCGCCACTGACACATCTGCAGACACAAAAAGAGTCGAATCGACAAGTATGCTCGGGCATGTACTCGAGGAAAGCTTGGGGAGGAGCTGTCGATCCATTCATACTCACCAAGTTCATACCACCCAAAGATGCAATACCCGAGGATCAGGATCCAATAGTGAGCTTAGTGGTGTTTGAGTGGCAGGACAGACACTTGGTGGGAAAGCCGGTACCTCCGCCGGACAATGTGAGTATACTGGGCATGAAGTGTAGTCGTAAGGACAATGGCTGACGTCCGTAATCCAGACTATCTACATCTGCGACCCACCCAGCGTAGACGCCAACCTCTGCAAACAAGACCAGCTCGGCGCCTTCATAACAGCAGACAACGCAACCGAGACCTCGCGCTCTCAAATCATCTCCCTAGCCGTCCACCTCAAAAACCCCGACCCCATAACCTACCAAATTAAGCGCACAGGCTACTACTGCGTCGGCACCTTCGGCTACAGCGACACAGACTACAACGCCGTAGTAGTCTTCCGGAATGCCTTTGGCGAGCTCCCGGCCGCGCAAATCGCGAAGTTGCCCTTCTACGCCGCGATAACGATCGTCTACGCTTTCCTCGGCCTAGGCTGGGGCGCGCTGTACTACCTCAACCGCAGCGACATTCTTGCAGTACAGAATTACATTACTGCTATTCTCGTCTTCCTCGTGATCGAGATGTTCATCACCTGGTTGTTCTACGACTACCAGAACCGGCACGGCCTGAACACAGGCGCGAAAGTGCTGCTAGTCGTCGACGCGATCTTGTCAGCAGCACGTAACAGCTTCTCCTTCTTCCTACTCCTGATCGTCTGCATGGGCTACGGCGTCGTCAAGCACACCCTCGGCAAAACAATGATTTACGTCCGCTGGCTAGCCATAACGCACTTCCTCTTCGGCGTGCTCTATTCCGTCGCCTCCCTGACCGTGACACCAGAGAACGCCGGCCCGCTGGTCCTCCTCGTCGTCCTTCCCCTAGCAGGCACCCTCACAGCATTCTACATCTGGACCTTGAATTCTCTGAACCTGACACTCAAGGACCTCACGGAGCGGAAGCAAACGGTCAAAGCTGCCATGTATAGGAAACTATGGTGGTGTATCCTCAGCTCCATCATCGTGATCTTCGCCTTCTTCTTCGTCAACAGCTGGACGTTCGCTGGACAGGGCGATGAGGACTTCGTGCCGGAGCATTGGGGCACAAGGTGGTTCATTCTGGATGGGTGGCTGAATCTGGTGTATTTCGCGGATGTGGCGTTTATTGCTTATGTGTGGCGGCCGACGGCGAATAATCGGAGGTTTGCTATGAGTGATGAGGTATGTCTTGCCCTCTCCCCTGACGACAGTGTTGTGCGGCTTGCTGACGAGTTGACCAGATCGCACAAGACGACGATGGCTTCGACCTCGCCTCCCGCGACTCACTTACCTTTGACTCGGAGGATCTCGAGGCCAACGACTCCGCTACGCCAAAGCCGCCTGCCTACGACTCCGTACCCTCTTACAACGCTACTCGAAGCGGCGGAGGGAATGACGGGGCGCGCGACGTCTCACCGCTGCCAGCGCCTAAGCCTATGAAGATGGCTGCTATGCCGCGAGCGAGTCTGGATGGCGAGACGATGTTCGCGCTCGAAGACGAAGCGGGGAGCGAGAGCGACGACGATGATAGGGGAAGGCTTGTAAAATAGCGCGCACTGCAAATGGAGGAGGTCGTTGTATAGTGCGGTACGATTACTGATTTCTGTCGACAATTCACTAGCGCAGCATGCGTGGGTCCGAGCTCAGATGGGGGAGTAGAGGTGAGTCTTCCTCGCTCCTTCCTTCCGTTTCCCACACAGGCTTGCAGTCAAGTCTTTGTTACGCCTTCTCTCCTTCGTCTCGTCTCGCTGTCGCGCCCTGATTGGTTCATCGCACGACAGCGCTAGTGCCCGTCGCTGCATTGACGAACTTCACTGTACATAATGTTGTATCAATGCGCAGCTTTAGCGTCGTGCTGAAGCACGTGCACAAGAGGAAATCATGTGAGACTTGCACATATATGGACGAAACGCCGCCTCGAGTTCCGCATTGGAAGATGACATCGTCGCCGTTGTGTGGTCGACTCTATCAAGACCTTGCTATCGCAGCTGAGTAGCCACAGGCTGTTGACCCATGTTCCGTGCTACGGGTCGTGCGTCCGCACAATACTTCGGCGTCAATAGCGTGGAACGATGTCAATTCGTCGGGGAGACAAACGAGACCAGTCACTTTTCCTGTTGATGATTGGATGTGCCCGAGATCAGAGCGGACTCGCAGACAGTGAAGTATAAATTGAATTCCTCGCCTTGCTGTCGTTCTACTGAGCAAGCCACTACGTTATCGTATCGTCCCGCGCAGTGACTCTCGTCTGCCGCTGTCTCGAGCAGCATTTCTCGAGGCAGCAGATGCCTCTACGACGAAGCGCATCCAGCTACGCCAGCCACCCAAGTCGCTGACTGCATGTCGTAGCCATGCCGCTCAGAGGCATCGCGATCTGTCCGATTCAGGAAAAGGCTGAGCCCAACCCTCGTCCACATCTCACGGACGCTTCTACCAGCCCGAAGCCCACACTGATCCCTCAGCCTTCCGCCCAGGCACAGTCCCCTTGAACATTGTCGGCATCAGCCCATTCACAGCCGGCTTCCCAGCCTTGACCACAGCGTTGTCCGGACGATAGATAACCGGCTCCGGCAAGCGCTTCGAAGCCAAGAAACCGCCGGTAGCGGTATCCAGCATCTGTCCAATTCAGTCAGCACCCATCCCCTCATCCCACCAATACCTTCCCTCATACGTACCGTCTTCAGCCCACCCCACCCCCTAACCCTACATTTACTCGCACTCTCGCAGTGTGCCACCAACGCACTCGCCGTGCGGAAAGTCTTGAAGCAGCTCGGCACCTCACAGCGCCACTTCGTGCGCATGTGCGCGATTGCGAAGTGATCGTGCAGATCTGTGGGCGTGCGAACGGGTTCGGTGTCGCATCCGGGGAAGGGGCATTGGTAGCGCTCGAGCAGGGGGTCGTAGAAGCGCTCAGCGTCGTAGGATGGGTCGGTGGGATCCTGTCATGATGTGCATTAGTAGGCGTGTCGCGTAAGTGGGCAGTGAGGTGATGGACGAACCCAAAAGCGAGTTTCGCGGATGTCGCGCGGCTGGGTGGCGAGTGCTCGCTCGGCGTTGAGGGCACGGGCTATGGCATCTGGCGGTGTGGGACGAGCGGATGGGAACAGCGCTTTGGTCGTGTTGGGGGCGCCCCAGGCTTTGGCGGGCGGCGCTGGCTTCTGAGCCTTGGTGAGCCAGTCTGGCTGACGGGCGAGAACTGCGCTGGCTTGAGCAGTGGCGACGGATGCCGCATCATCGTCGTCCACACCCTCATTCGTGGCAGCGTGGAAGTTGGAGTAGCTGGGCGTAGGAGGAGGCGAGAACATGGTGCCGATCGATCCAGACTGCACCTTAATCCCACCCCGGCGACTGGTAAAGTCACTCGTTGGCGACTTCAACCCCCCACCACTCCCCTCACCACCATCCCCAAGCTTTAACTTCTCCAAATACTCATGCACCTCTCCCCTCCCCTCCTTCCTCGGCATCTTAGGCCACTGCTCCAGATTCGCCCTCGTAAGCGGAACCCTCTTCCCATGCACCTCCACAAGCTCAACCTCAACATCCAGCGGCCTAACCCCACCCTCCTGCGCCTCATCAACAAGATCCAACAGCACGCCCCCCTCCTCCCTATCAACCTCACTTCCCTTCTCGATAGCCCCCGGCCTCGCCCCCGCCTCAGGAAGCGCAAACTTCGGATTCCTCGCCAAATTCTCATTCAGCTCGCTCCAACAGCCCTGCTTATCAAGCTCATCCTGCACATACTTTGCCTGCACCCACTGCAGAAACTGCCACCTCGGGACGACTTGACACTGCCCCTTCTCTAAATGCGCGATCATCCAGCTCGCGCCTTCGAAAACCTTCCCACAGCCCCCACAAGCGACTTTCTGCAACGCCGTGTGCATGTTCTTGCGGTGCTCCTTGCGCCCGCCGAAAGATTTGAAGTCCTCGCCGCAGAACTCGCAGACGATGTGTTTTGGGTTCTTGTTGTAGATTGCTGGGTGGTCTTTGTGGAGTTCGAGCCAGGGGGCCATGGCGTCGGTTTTGTGCTGCGTGAGGTCTGACCAGTCTAGGCAGTCGGTGTCGCACTTTTTGCAGTAGTGGTGTGCGGGGTCAGTGAGTTTGTGCGCTTTCATGTCATTTGTGGTGGCGAAGGTGAAGGTGCAGGATGGATAGCTGCAGCGGATGTCGTTGTCGGCGTTCGCGGCGAAGTGCGTGCTGCGGTGGCGAGATCCCATGGCGGAGGTGTGGAGAGGGGAGTTATAGTGATGGACAATGTATGGGAAGGGGTGGTGGTGCAGATAAGGTGGGTGTAGTATGTGGGAGGTTGTTGTATGTGAGAGAGAGAATATGTGTTGTCACTCATCTGTTCACGCCGAGACTGCACAAGGCAGTCACGATGTCATGTATAACGGGAAGGCGCGAGTGAGTGAGTCTTGCGACTGAAGCGTCACTGAGAAGGAGTAAAGAGATCAGAACTTACGGTACGATGTGAGACGTCAATCTGACCTACAGACGCCAGAGTCCAGTGCGAATGTGAGAACTGAGATGTAGCCTGGCAACCGAGTGTGCTCGTACACCTATTCGCGCGTCAGTGATGTATACAACTGATGTTCCACTCCCTATGCAAGCCATCGCGAGATCTATGGCCGTCCTCTTTGGGCATAATGCTGCATTGCCCGTTGAGGGCCGTTCTTCATTCCCCAAACGCCTTGCAATGCAATGTCATACCCTCGCGCCCAGAGGGTCCATCTACACCGTCAATTTCGCCACTTCAGCTGCAGCCAAATCAACATCTACCTTCTCTTTCCCATTCGCCTCCACACCCTCAAGCTTCCCCGCCTCCTCCAGCTTTTGTCCAAGACTCTTCGCATCCCCACCACGCAGATATGCCTCAAATTCTCCAATCCTCTTCCCACCACTCTCCCACCTCTCCCTGTAAGCCTTCCGTCTCTTCTCACACTCCCCCTGCAACGCCTTCCAATACACAGCATGATCGTACTCGAAATCCAAATCCCCGGTGGCCTGATTCCACAGCTGCTCAGGCGGTACCCATATCCTCAAATCTTCATTGAACTTCATCTTCTCCTTCGTGACAGGGTCGATGAACCCGGCGATGGCTTTGAAGAAGATGTTCACGTACCAGGGGAGTTGCGAGATGAGCGCGCGGCCGAGACGCTCCGGGTTGTGGCCTTGTAGGATGTTTAGAACTGCGCGGGCTTGGCCTACAGAGGGCACGGAGCCACCTGCTGCGCCCGAGAAGTTTATGAGCAGGGCTGTGGTTTCTTGGCCCGGGGGCATCATGTCTATGACGTGGTCGAGCATGAAGCAGAGGTGGTGGATCTGGCGGTCGGACATCTTAGTATTCTGCTTTCCGGGGCTGAGGTAGAGGCACGGTCTTGCGTCGTTATCGTAGCCGAGGATGATCTGTTTGCCGGTCTCGTTCTCGGGGGAGATGTAGTCGAAGGTGAAGGTGTCAGCGCCGTATTCTCGTCGCCAGGAGAGGGTGGATTGTAAGCGCTTGAGGGCATTTGCGGTGTTCCATTTCGTGGCGCGGAGGTAGCGGAGGATGCATTCGTGGGTTAGGAACATGCGTTCATGGTCTTGGACTGGGGCGGAGGCGGCGCCTTTGAGGGTCGTGGTGGGGAGGGATGTCCATTGCGAGACTTGGGCAAATACTGTGGCGAATCTAGATTGCGGTCAGATCTTGCTGGGATGAGGTGACATTCAGAGTTGGACAAACTTCACTTCTTGCTCCGCGGTCAACTCCGCTGGTTTCGGCGTCTTCGAGGTGGCAGATGGTCGAGGTATGGGTACTTTGAGCGTCCCGGCCGGTGCCGTCCAGCCAACCTCTTCCTGCTCAGCGCCTACGCTGGTACTTTGCGTGGACGTAGCTGGCGTGCCATTTTGTGAGATGGCAGATCTGAAGGACTCAGCGCGGGACGGCGCTGATGGCGTGGCCGTTGCCGATGCTGACATTACTGGAGCTTCCGCCATGTCTGCTGTGGGGGGGAACTAAAGGAGAGAAGAAGCTAGGAAAAGATAGTGTCACGAACGAATATGAGTATATTGACGTTGCTAGTCGGGAATTGCGGTGAGAATGACCCGAGATGCAGGGGCGGCGGGCGAGATGAAGCCCGCCATTGGCAAGCTACCTACCACCATATATCTCGTCTTGCGATTGCGAGGATCGCCTCGATATTGACGATTTCGGACGAAAATGACGGTCTGAAAGGTGGACTCCTGAACGGGTGCATTGTACACGCCTTACCGCCTTACCACGCCATTAGTGAAGGAGATGTCAGCAACAGAGGATGTCGTGTGCTCACTCATGAGCATTCAGCCCCCACTAATGGCTCTTATCTGATCCATCTTATCTTCACTTTACGCGTCTGCCAGAACGCGTCTCCCCAAACTTCCAACACAGCAGCATCTGGCTACAAAGTGTCTTGACGTCAAGCCGACAGAACAGTGCACAGTACTAGCAGTCATGGCCGACGAAACCTCTACCCAATTCACCACTCTCTTCTCCCCCCACTCAGCCCTCCCCTCCGACGTCCTCCACGAGCTCCTCTACCTCACCACCCTCCTCTCCCTAACCCCCGAAGAACTTTTCTACAAATGGGAGTCTTACGCCATCAAAATGGGCACAGAAACCACACAGATATCCTACAAAACCGTGAAAGACTTCAAGAAAGACTTGCAAGATGCCCTTGAACGAGAATCACGAGCGAAGGCTCCACATGCTTCGGTCAAGAGAGCTGTGGCTGCGACGCCCAGGGGCGCGGCGAGAGGAACTGGAGATGTGTTTGGGATGATGGAGGGGTTGACGCCGGGGATTAACGGGTTGGGATCAGGGTCTGCGAGGGGAGGGGCGAAGAGGAAGGCGGCGGAGATGGGGACGCCGAGTGGGAAGGTGGTGAAGAGTAATGGGAGGAGTTCGCCTACTGGTGCCGTGAGTAGAGCTGAAGGGCCTGTGACTAGCTTTGCTGAGAGGCAGAACGCTGGGCAGGTCGTTGAGACGCTGAATGGGCATCTGGCTGGCGCAGCTACAGCGGACGATGAGGAACCGCGGATAGAGAAGCGCGTGCTGCTGAAGGCAAACACGGAGATCCCGAAGTTCGCATACAAGAGCATGGCCATGCAACTTACATCCGCCTCAGAGATCCTCGACGACAGGATAGATACGTTCACGGAGCTGGTGCAAGACCACCACAAACTCCCGGACTCAGCCTTCGGCAACCCTGCTGCCCAGTCAACTGCGGAAATCGTCGCAGTAGGCCGCATAGCCTGCGATCAACCAACAGGCAAACTCAACGCCGCGTCCATCACCCTCGAGACCAGCAGACGCATGGGCGCTGGGCTAAGGGTGCAATTGAAGTTCCAGCCAGGGGTGAACTACGACGTCTTTCCTGGAAAGATAGTCGCATTGCGCGGTACGAACGTGAACGGCGAGAGCTTCCTCGTGTCAGAAGTGCTTTCTCTCCCCTTACTGCCCCCCGCAGCCTCAACGCCCGCCGAGCTATCCATACATCAAGACCGCACGACCTCGGCCACAGACAATGCCACACCGCTACAATACCTCATAGCCTCCGGCCCCTACACGCCCGACACAGACCTCTCCTTCGCCGCCCTCCACACCCTGCTAGACCTCGCGCGGACCCAACAACCGGATATCCTGCTCCTCACGGGCCCATTCCTAGACCTCGAACACCCTCTCCTCGCGTCCGGCGATCTGGAACCCCATCTCCCAGCCTCAGCACACATAGACCCCGACCGCGCGACGCTGAATGATGTCTTCCGCGCGCTGATATCAGTGCCGTTACAGCAGCTCTGCCAAGCCGTACCCACAATAACGATCATCCTCGTCCCCTCCGTCCGCGACGCAATCAGCACCGCAGTCTCCTGGCCCCAAGACAAGTTTGCGAAGGGGCCGCTGGGGCTACCGAAACAAGTCCAAGTCGTCACGAATCCCATAACCCTTAGCGTGAACGAGACAGTGCTCGGCATCAGCAGCCAGGACATCCTCTCCGAGCTGCGGAGGGAGAACGTCAAGTCTTCTGCTGGCGGTTTGGGTAGTGGGGAGGATATGCTCGCACGACTTGCGGGACAAGTCATCGAGCAGCGACATTTCTTCCCTGTGTTTCCGCCACAGGCTAGAGAGGCGTTGCCGGCGCTCAGCAGTGGTGTGGAGGGGTTTGGAGGAGAGGGAGGTGTTCTGCCGATTGGAGCTGGGGTGGATATCGGGTTTCTGAAGTTGGGGGAGTGGTTGAGTGTGAGGCCGGATGTGCTGGTGCTGCCTTCGGCGCTGCCGGCTTTCGCGAAGGTATGTCGTCTTGAGTCTCGTGAGATCGTGGCCGGTTTGCTGACTTTGATGGATCTAGGTCGTCGACTCGGTCCTCGTGATCAACCCGGGCACCCTCTCCAAACGCCGCGGAGCCGGCACTTACGCCTCGCTATCCCTGCACCCTCGCTCGACAGCCTCAGACGAAGAGCGCGAAGCAAACCACGTATTGGGACATGAAGTGCACAGTCGTGCGAGGGTAGATGTGGTGCGGATATGAGCCGCGTCTTAGTCCCCCATCCACGCTTAATTGTTCCCTTCAACCCATCAGTCCTGGCCCTGCACATCAAACAGGTGATCCCAGCATCCTCACACACCCCCCACAAACTCTTGACCTCTCCACCTCGCCCTCTCGCACGAAATCCAGCCCGCAAACCTCACAAGCCGCCACTCTCTCCTCCCGCGAAGGTTGCGGCTGGACTTGCAGTTTCCCGACAGTCCGCACGACATTACTAACCACAGCCGGAAAACCTTCTTCCACGCCCTCGAAGTACCCGCGCATAAGGCCCTCAATCGTCGCGTCTCGCGAGTTGACGACGGCTTTCGCGCCGACTGGCTCCTCTGGGATGAGCAGATCTGTTAGTGGTGGGGTGACCAGGGAGGCGTAGATTTGGATTTCCTTCCGCAAGACATCTCGAAGGGGATGCAGCACTTGCACGCTGCTTGAGGATGGTGCGGCGGGTGTGTCGGTTATTAGTTGAGGTAGCGCGAAGCCCTTTCCAGAGGCGACTTCGGCTAATGTCCGCTCGGCTAGCAGGGTGGTGGTACTGCCATAGAGGAGCGCTGAGCAGGACGTCGCAGAAGCGTGGTGGAGCAGGAGACGGTGCAGGAGTGTGCGTTTGAGATCTGCGCGGGAGGAGGCTGAGGGGAGGGTTGCGAGGAGATGGTCGAGACGATGGGAGGCTGGCGCGGAGGAGTCGAGGTCGGAAATCGTGGGGAGAGAGGTCTGCAGACCCGGAACAAGATCCAGTACCGAAGCCAGCTCCAACGTCTCGAACTCATGCGCCGGGTACCGCTCCCTCAGCCTCCTCCACCTCTCCTCCCCCTCCGCATGGCCCTCCCCGTCCTTCCCTCCGTCGTCAAACCCCCGCACCCACACCACCAGTACCTCCACCCCCGCCCTCCCCACCCTTTCCCGTTGGCCAGCTAAATGCCAGTCCAGAATCTGCAGCAGACTCGTGGAGCTCACGCCGAAGGAGAGAGCTAGCAGAAGTCGCCGGGGAGGGTCATTGGGGGAAGAATAGCGGGTTCGGAAAGTTTCGAGCCGTTTAATCGTTTTGGTGTGGATGTATTGGATTATGTGCGTGGGGCACAGGGGGTGCAGGCGAAGGACTGCGTGGGAGGGGAGGGGACAGCGTGCGCAGGTGAGTGTCGAAGTGGCGTTAGATGCTGTGGGAGGGTCTGGAACAGCCATGTTGGACAGATTCCCAGTGGAGTCGATTTCCAGGTCGTTTTCTCTCCGTGGAAATGGTTCTGGCCGCAGCTCCAGTTGGGAGGAAAAGATTTCGTGCTGGTGGCAGTGTCGAGCTAGGGAGGGATGCGACGCCTTGACCTTTCCACTGCGATGCAACTCTAAGCTCGGTATTGATTGTAGAAAACTTCCTCGAAGACTCTCGGGACAGACGAATTTGTTCCGCCAAGGTTTCGCAGTCTCTAGCTTGGAATGGTAAGGAATTGAGAGAGTCACCTACATATACGAGCATTGGGACGGCGCTGTATTGTCTCGACCAGAGGCTTCTCTGATCCAAATCTGCAAAATCGATAGAAGTAGTCGGGTTGGTAGATATGTAGAGGTGAAGTCGCTCGCTTCCCACAAGAGAGTAATGCGAGTTGGCAGCCATCGGCTTAGTCAACAAGCACGAAAATAACGCAGTCACACGTGTAAGGCTGGCATCTTGTGCAGCACAACCTGCTTCTCTCGTCTCATTCGTCTGATGAGCATCAAAGTTGGCCTTTCCCACGGTTCGCTGATCTCAATGTGTACTCTGTATCTCGGTAGAGCACATGTCCAGCACGATCTCCTCAACCATGGCTTACCAAGACCGACACGCGCTTGGCACATGCGGCAAGCGCGTTCCGCCGAGAGAAAGTATCGTCATGTTAGGCAAGGTTTGCCGGGACGAAGGTTGATTGATCTTAGATGATGGCGAAGACTTGCGCCACGCCTTCTTATCATCATCCTCAACACACGCTGTGTTGCTGCGACACTTTCGCTGCGCAGCAAGTGCAGAAACTGGCAGATATCAGCAGCACACATCAAACGCATATCTCTCAACGCCAACGTTCGCTCGGGAGCTTTGCCGGCGGTAGCAAGCGCCTCTTCTTGGCTTACACGCTGAATGCCAACACTCCCAAGCATCTGCTGATCAAGGTCTGCCAATCTTTGCAGCCATTCACTCGCAAGACTCGCTTGACTTGATTCTCTTGCCAATCGCGGCTATCTGGGAGCGGCGACTGGGCGCGACCACAGTACTGTATGCATCCGCGCAACCATATCGATAATAGACTGGATCGAAGTACCGCGGCGCACAACTTCGACGCACGACTATCGTTATACCCGACTTGAGCGGAGTTGAGGGGGATTTATCGTTACAACTTCCGATCGCTGCACTGAGCAGAGAAGGAGAGGAGGAACACTTTCAACATGGCGTGGGAACATCTCTCCGTCAACAAGCCGCACTTGGTGTACATCATCCTGGGCGGCTTTACAACAATTTTTATGCTGGTGTCGTCGGTGATAAAGGAGAGACTGTACATCGGCGAGGCTACCGTCGCTACAATCTGCGGCATCATCTTCGGCCCACACGCTGCGAACTTGATCGATCCGGGGACGTGGGGAAATACCGATCAAATCACGCTGGAGTTCTCACGCATCGTGCTTGTCGTACAATGTTTCGCCGTGGGTGTTGAACTGCCCAAGGCATACATGGAGCGGCATTGGCGATCTGTGGTCTTCTTACTGGTACCGGTCATGACGTTCGGCTGGCTCGTCACGAGTCTATTCATCTGGGCTGTCTTCAAGGATCATATGAACTGGCTCGACTCGCTTTGCATTGCAGCCTGTGTCACAGCCACCGATCCTGTGCTCGCTGCGTCAGTCGTCGGTAAAGGCAAGTTCGCGAAACGGGTGCCGAAGCATCTTCGAGATCTGCTGTCAGCAGAGTCTGGCTGCAACGACGGCATGGCATTCCCATTCATCTATCTCGCCATCTACATCATCCGCTACAAGGGCCATCCTAACGAGGTTGCTCTTCACTGGTTTTGCTACACTATCTTATACGAGTGTCTCTTCGGCGCGATATATGGGGTGGCTGTAGGCTACATCGCGCGACGTCTAATCCGATGGGCACACGAGAAAGATATTATAGACCGAGAGTCTTTCCTCGTGTTCTACTTCGTTCTTGCGCTCTTCTGCGCTGGGTCTGGATCAATGCTCGGCATGGACGACTTGCTTGTGGGTTTCGCTGCTGGAGTGGGATTCAGCAATGATGGGTGGTTCACTGCGCAGACCGAGGAGTCTCATGTCTCGAACGTCATCGATTTGCTCATCAATCTAGCATTCTTCGTCTACTTCGGCACCATCATCCCCTGGGCACAGTACAACGCTGGCTACCTTGGTCTCGATGTATGGAGAC
>KZ111167.1:295057-342110 GCA_002077045.2 Rachicladosporium sp. CCFEE 5018
GTACCGGTCATGACGTTCGGCTGGCTCGTCACGAGTCTATTCATCTGGGCTGTCTTCAAGGATCATATGAACTGGCTCGACTCGCTTTGCATTGCAGCCTGTGTCACAGCCACCGATCCTGTGCTCGCTGCGTCAGTCGTCGGTAAAGGCAAGTTCGCGAAACGGGTGCCGAAGCATCTTCGAGATCTGCTGTCAGCAGAGTCTGGCTGCAACGACGGCATGGCATTCCCATTCATCTATCTCGCCATCTACATCATCCGCTACAAGGGCCATCCTAACGAGGTTGCTCTTCACTGGTTTTGCTACACTATCTTATACGAGTGTCTCTTCGGCGCGATATATGGGGTGGCTGTAGGCTACATCGCGCGACGTCTAATCCGATGGGCACACGAGAAAGATATTATAGACCGAGAGTCTTTCCTCGTGTTCTACTTCGTTCTTGCGCTCTTCTGCGCTGGGTCTGGATCAATGCTCGGCATGGACGACTTGCTTGTGGGTTTCGCTGCTGGAGTGGGATTCAGCAATGATGGGTGGTTCACTGCGCAGACCGAGGAGTCTCATGTCTCGAACGTCATCGATTTGCTCATCAATCTAGCATTCTTCGTCTACTTCGGCACCATCATCCCCTGGGCACAGTACAACGCTGGCTACCTTGGTCTCGATGTATGGAGACTTGTGGTGATAGCGATACTGGTCATATTCTTCCGTCGAATACCCATCATGCTGGCTTTGAAGCCGCTCATACCGGACATCAAGACGTGGCGTGAAGCGCTGTTCGCTGGCCACTTCGGTCCCATCGGTGTTGGCGCGATCTTTGTCGCCATTCTGGCGAGAGCCGAGCTGGAGACCGAGGAGACGACGCCGCTCGAGGTTCTACCGCCTCCGGACTTCCCGCATGACAATATCATCGAGCTCATATGGCCGATCACAACGTTCCTTGTCATCACTTCGATCGTCGTGCACGGCTCTTCAATCGCTGTGTTCACACTCGGCAAGCACATCAACACGCTCACTCTGACCATGTCTTACACTCAGGCGCAGGAGAATGGTCCGTCGTGGATGGAGAGACTACCACGTATTCAGTCGCGATCGAAGAGCTCAATGTCACGCTACGACTCCGAGCTTGATGAGAAGGAGAAGGGACCATCGCCTGCTGATCTCAAGCCTGGGACTTTCTTGCGCAGACAGGCAGAGGAAGACAATCCCAGTCGCGCACCGAGTCGCAACACCAGCCGCCATCGCTCGCGGAAAAGCAAGAACTTTGACAACGGCAGGGGGCCAGGCGGACCTATTTCTGAGTCCGCAATCCGACCTTCTAGGCGAGAGGAGGCGAGTCAGCCTGTTAGTCGCAGCGACTCCGAGACTCTGGCCGCGAAGAGCGATTCGCAGCCAGAGTCGCCGAAGGGTAAGTCGCCAGAAGAGCGCGGTGAGCGAGATGATGATGCGCAGAGCCCAGGCGAGATCTTCGAGGAGGGTCAAGACACGGTCTTCGAGGACGAGGACGGGAAGGTGCTGGCCATAGAGGATGAGAGTGGAGTGAAGCCCGAGAACCGAGAAGAGGCCGAAGTCATGGAGGGAAAGCGATTGATGCGGGAAGAGACTGCAAAGGAGAAGGGCGGCGATGATGGTGCCAGGGACGTGGATGCGCCAGAGGAAAACGAAGCTCCGCAGCGGAAGATGTCGGAACGCCCTGCTAACAACTGGCGACGTGGCTTGAACAAGGCGGGCACAATCACCAAGCTTGCTGGTCTGCGCAATAAGGAGGACAAGCCGAAGCCTGAGCCGCGCAAGACGAACGGACCTGCTCGTGCTTACCAGTACGGCAATACTATCATCGTCGAAGACGAAGACGGCGAGGTCATCAAGAAGTATGACATTCCTGGCGCTGACAACGGCGGCGGCGACTCTCACCGGTCTCGCCAACGCGTGGCTCGCATGGGCAAGATGCTCGGTCTCGGCGGCGCGGATGGCAATGAGACACCGCCTTCTACCACCGCAGCCGGCGAGGAGGGCGCTGCCGAACCAAAACAGCGACCGAAGCCCAGCAGATTCGGGAGTCTACGACCTGCAGCACCAGAAGACGAGGAAGATGACGAGCAGCTCCGCTTCACGATCAGCACTGGCACACGCCGTATGAGCAAAGCCGAATTCATCGACCAGATCCGTGGCATGGATCCCAAAGCCCGCGTGCAAGCTGTGGAAGCCTCCGACGCGCCAGAGATAGTGAAGAAAGAAGCGCGCAAAGACGCCCGCGAGCAAGCTGCCGCACAGAAGGGACGCGGTAAGAGCGTTTCCGGTAACGTACCTGTAGTGCATGAACAGCCTGACGCGGAAAGCGACGCCGAGTCGCCTGGTGGCGGCGGACGCCGCAGAGAAGCAGGCAATATTGAGAGGGCTGATAGCAGTGATTCTGCAGATTTGAAGTTGGTTGATTCGAATAACGAGCAAGTGCCTTTCCATGACCTCTCGTCTACAGTGCGGAATTTCCGACAACCTAAACCCTCTTCCTCATCCGCAAACCGCTCTAGAGCTACCGACGACGTGAGTCCTGGCTCTGAGACCGCGGCACAAGCGCGGCGTCGCGCTGCCGCACAAGCTTCTTCTAGTCAATCTTCTTCTGCAGCGGCGAGAGATAGCAATGTCGAGACTGCTGCTGAGCGGCGGCGACGCGAGGGCGCGCTGGGAATTAGCAAGGAAGAGGATTCGAGTGAGTCCGAAGAGGAGAGTGGGGAGCCGCGGCAGGTTAGTCCAGGACAGAGGGGCAATATCAGGTTTGCGGATGGGCCTAGCCCGCCTGCGAAAGCGCATATTGGGGCTGGTGGTGAAGGGAGAGGGGAGGGGAGAGGTGGGATTAGGTGGGGGAGCTCCGTGAAGGGATGACCGGCTTGGTACTTATCACAAGGGATCTGATCAAGAGCGAGCGAGCGAGGCGTTATTGGGTTTGCAGTGAGCTATTGTGAGACGCGAGTGAGCGAGATAGCGTAGCGTGTACATATCGGATACGAATACTAGCATGATTCGTGCTCGACTTCGTTCCATCCTCGCTACCCTATGGGCACGCTTCTTAGTTGGGAAAACGGCCTCATCAACCTGCCATTCACATAACGCCACACCCACCACACCCCATCTTCCCCTTCAACGTCGCTCTCCTCTCCCTCTCCGCCTCCGCCGCAGCCTCCCGTCTCCGCTTCTCCTCATCCGCTCTATCTCTATCTTCCTTCACCTGCAGCTCCGCGCTCGCCTCCCCAACACTAACCTCACTTTCATGCCCAAACACCACTCTTCCCCCACTGCCTTCCAGCCCTGCTCCCTCGCGTCCCTCTGCCCCTTCGCGGTCTCGGACTTCACTCACTTTCCTCCTGATCGCCTCCTTCCTCTCCCTCACACTCTTCGGCCAATCATCCCTTTGCTTCGCCTCGCCCGCCGCTAAGAGGTGTCCGCTTGGGCTGCGGACCTGCGTATCCGCAGCTACGGAGTCTAGGTCGACGAGAGCGGAGAGGCGGTGTTTGGTTGGTGGAGGTGAGGGGAGAGTGATCGTTGGCTCGATGGGGAGGATGGCGTCAGGATCATCGTGTGGGGGTTTGGGCGTGGGTGAGGAGATCTTGAGTTTTGGGGCAGTTGTGTGGAGGGAGTTGGAAGGGGCCAGGGTGTTGGGATGGGTTTGGGGGACTGGGGTGACGTTGTGGTCGAGCTTGTGGTGGATGAGGTGGTTGGGGTCGGCCCACTGTGTCGTGGTTAGCAGAACTCAAGCAGGCTACATCGAATTGGTAAGTGTATCTTACTGGCTGCTCGTGCAGCGGCACACCGGCGTTGACTGAGTAGAGATCATTGCGCTTGACCTCTACTCCTGTGTTCTTGACGGTTGGCGGCGATGGCTTCGATGAAGTGATGCCCATTATGTCGATCTTGCTTGCGTACGTGCAAACGGTGTAGCCGGAATGTCTTGAGTATAAGGATCGACTTTTATCAGTGGAAGGGTGTGAAGGAGACCGACACGATGGTCGCCGTGGTCACTCGCAGCCAATGTCGGACACGTGTGACAGCCCGGGATGATTTCAAAGGGACAGTGACTGTTGCTGTGAGCATTGACGGTGCAATTCGGGCAACGTGCCTCCCAGAGGTGGGCTCTAGGCTCGAACGAGAAGTAAGAAGAGGGGTTGAGACAGAAGGAAAGCAAAATTATACTGCCTGTAAAAGTGGAATCGTGCGTTCAGATTTGCATGGCAGTCGCGACCCAATGTAGTCTTCTTAATCTGCTGCGCTCGCTGTCTCCGATGTGATCATAGGCCCCTCATGCTCGCATACTACTCCTCCGAGCGCCGTGTCGCCTTTTGGCGCCAGAGCTTTGGCTTGTAGCACATCCGGGCTAACAGCGAGGCTCCTCGGCCGACATAAGCGGCGTCTAGAACCTCGTGAACGGCAACCTGTCAACCCGTTAGCTTTCTATGCTCTCCCAACAGCATCACAAGGATCGGCAAACTCACCACTTCCCCCTCAGCGTAATAACAACCCAAGTCCCCTTGTCATCCTCCTCCTTCTCCACCTTCGTCGAAAAGGAAATCGCACTCATAATCCCATCCCCAAACTTCTCATTTATAACCCCCTTGAACGCATACCCATAGTTCTGCACAATCTCATAAAGCCTGTAAATCATCGGCTCCCGCGGCGGCATATCAATACTCCTTCCTCTATCCGGGAAGCTCAGCAGCTCGGTTTCACGCAGCTTGGACTCGGGGATATCGAGGACTTTAGCGAGGTTCGAGACATCTTCCTCTGTTGCTTGGGCTTGGCCGTAGAACAAAGCGGCTGTGGCGACTTCGGAGCGGCCGATTGCTGAGGCGATCGTTTCGAAGGAGAGGTTCTTGGATTTCTTTGCTGCGAAGAGGATGGGGGAGGATGATGGGAGGCGGGGAAGGAGCGAAGCCTTGAATATTCGTCAGCTTGGGAGTTGTGCGGGATTGGAGTGCATAGTGTACCTCGAGAGTCGCAATCGGGTGACCACTGGAGGTGCCGGTTTGTGCCATGGTTGCGAGCAAGTAGGAGCTGCGTTTAGTGTTCAGAAGAAAAGGCTAGGAACTAAAACAGTTTGACAAGAGGGTATAGACAAGAGGATGAGATGGAGAAAACACGTACCTTATCCACGCCTATACTCTAGCGCTGAAGCTACCGTCACCTCGCTGTTGACGCGCTGCACTGTCACAGCTCGCGTAGATCATGTACTGTATGAGGTGGGGTCGTGAAGTCCGTCATCGTCCCGCATTCAAACAGCTTGCTTGGCATGATGATGTGGGGTGATTTGCATTGCGTATGCGGCAGCGGTTGTGTTGTATGCCATCGCCTGTTGTTGCATCTCCGGCTCAGCGTACATAGCACCTCATCAGCAAGGGTCTGTCGTGCGCTCGATCTCCGTTCGACCAAACTCGCAAGCTGGCCACGAGATGCGCTGTAGCAGGTCACCTTGACGAGCCATCTCTTTCATGCACTCATCACCCTACACATCCCCGTCAACGAACCTCCTCTCATAGTCCTCCGCCTTACCCCCAAGTTTCTTCTTCCCAGCATCTCCGTCCTTGCCCTTCCCGTCCATGAGCTCGACCTTCGCCAGATTCGAGTAGAACGTCCTCACCCTCTCATGCGCCACGACTTTCTTCGGATCAAACCTGAGGACCTGCAGTCCGGCCATACTCGTAGCTCTAGAAAGCGCAACATACGCCTGCCCCTTCTCAAATACTTTCCCAAGATCGACCTTGACCCGCTCCAGAGTCTGACCTTGTGCTTTATGGATGCTCAACGCCCAAGCTAAGATCAACGGGATCTGTGACCGAGAGGCCTGAACTTCGCCATTGGGTAGCTCGACTTTCCACGTCTCAGGCTGGCAGAGGAGGTCGCGCGTTGTGCCGTCTGCAATGGCGAAGCGCACGAGAGGATACTTGCGCGCGGTTGTGAGGTTGTCTTGTAGGCGTTTGCGGGCTGCGTCTTCCTTCGACATCGCAGCTTCGAGCGGCGCGCCATCGGTAGCTTGTGAGTAGGCTTCCTCGTTAACGCAGTACTTGTCGAACTCCATCTCGTCCATGAACCCTATTACGCGACCGATCGAGCCGTTGACGAGGCTCTCGTCGATGTTCTTGATAAGCATGACTTGCGCGCCTTTCTTCAATGTGATGGTTTCGGGTGCCATGCAGTTCGATAGCAGCTTATCGCGCTGTACCTTGTCGACTATGGAGCCGCCATCGCGCGCTTCGAACACTTGTGGCTGGCCTTGGAGATGCGTCAAGTGGTCTACGTTCGCGCGCTCGACTTCGGAGCGAAGGGCGAAGAGTTCGGTGCACTCCAGTGAGTCTTCGAACTTAAGGTCGCGATTGAGATTCCGGAAGGCTCGAATGGAAGACTCTGAGAGGCGACCCTCTCGCATCTCGTTGAGCATGCCGGCGAAGACTATGAAGTGTTAGCTTATTGTGCGAGGTCCGATGGGAATCTTGACCTACCTGGATCCTTCTGACGGAACACGTGGTGCAGCCCGATCGTGTGCTCGATCGTCGTATTCCACGTCCCTGCATCGAATGAGAACTTCGCCACCTTGCCGCTGTCCGGTACAGGCGGCAGCTGAAAGAAGTCTCCTGTAATGACAAGCTGTATGCCCCCAAACGGTCGTCCGTTGTTGCGCAGTGATCGTGCGATGTTCTCAAGCTTGTCGAACAGCTCAGCATCCACCATTGACACCTCATCAATGACCAGCACCTTCGTGCGCATCCACCTGTGCTTCGCCTTCTGGTTCCGCTTGATCTTGCGTACGAGCTCAGGTGTATCTTCCTTGCCCAATCCAATGCCCGCAAAGCTGTGCAGAGTAACACCGCCGACGTTGCAAGCCGCCAGACCAGTCGATGCAGTGACAGCCACACGATCTGGCTCACGCACATACTTCCTGCGCAGTGAAGCGATAATTTCGCGAAGCAGTACGGACTTGCCCGTACCGGCTGAGCCAGTAAAAAAGACGCTCTTCTTCTGCTCGACCACCAAGTCCAGGATATGCTGTTGCTCCTCGCTAAGGAAGACACGAGCGACTTGCTTCTTTTTGCTCTTCGCTGCCTGTCTGTCCGCAAGCGTCCCGTCGTTCTTGCGGACCTTCTGGTCTTCGCGATGCTTCTTCTGCTGGTCCTTGATCGCACTCGCACTAGTGTTCCAGGGGAAAGCAGCCTTGCGACTCTGTTGCTTCACGGCAGGCGTGGAAATGGCGTCAGACCTTGCACTGTGGTACGCGGTCGGTCGGTCGGCATCGATGTCGTCCGGCTGCTTTGAAGTGTTCCATGGCAGTTCCCTTCGCTTCGCTGTCACTGTGGTCCCACCCGTCTGACTTTGCTGTGCCTTTGCAATATTTCCACCGTACGTATATCTGCTGATCTCTGCAATGTTCTGCGTAGGCTGCATATGCTCAGCAGGCGAACTCGACCACGGCAAAGGAGCGCTACTCCCTGGCACAGTCTGAGACGCTGCCCCACTAGCTAACGACCCATACCCCGAGTCTCTGTAGCCCGTCTGCACCTGCTGCTTCTGCGGCTGAGTAGGCTTGAACATGTTTCGTGAAGTCTGTGATGGCAGCTGTGGGTAGCTGATAGAACCTCTGGCGCCAGGCTCTTCGATGTCAAGCTCAATGTCGCTGTCGAAGTCGTCTTCCCACAGCTCTGTCTTTGCTCCGGTCTCGCCACTGACAACGATCGGTCGATTCACGGCTCCTGCATCGTCGTCAAAGGAGCCGCTGGGCAGCTTCGGCACTCCGCTTGAGGTCCTTTTGATGCCGCTGGTCTGCCGTGGCGCTGGAGCGCGCATGGCATTCATGGTAGAAGGGCCCGTCGGCTTCAGCACATTGCTGTACCCTGCACTCACAGATCTCACCTTGGCAGGTTCCTGAGAAGGCGCGGGTGGACTTGACGAGAATAGCGATTGCCCAAGAGTCTTGCCCAGGACGGATGGCGCCTTATTCTCCTGCTCGTGACGCTTCAAAGCACCGCTGAGCATCGTGTACCGTCTACTGCCTGACTCCAATCCAGTCGGCGTATATGGCAAGGAGATTCGTCCGCGTGTCCGCACCAGTCGTCCAGACGAAGTCGAATAGGAGTTAGCAGTGGCGGCGACGACGCTGAGAGAACCTTTGCCCGCGAGCCGGCGGGACAGCATGCAGTGTATGAGGAGTATGGTGGAGAGCACGGCAGCGATGCCGAGTACACCGGAGGAGGAGAATGAATGGAAATGTGTGTTATCGTCCATGCATCTTCTGTTCTTCTTGGTGATTGCCAGACACGCGAACTCGACGCGAAGCAGGCGGGGGTGCATGTCGGAGGATCGGAAGCTAGCTCCGAGTCGATCAGATAACCTTTCTCGATCAGATAATCATTGAACCTCACTGGCGCCATTCACTCCACCCCGCTGCGCACACACTGCATGCGCCACCCACCCTACCAATAACCCCATTGACTACCATGGCTGACGCCGAGTCGCCGTCGGAAAGTGCGACCAACGTCAACGAACCCCTAGACCTTGTTCGTCTTTCTCTGAACGAGACAGTGTTTGTAAAGTTGCGCGGTGATCGCGAGCTGAAAGGCAGGCTTCATGTGAGTCGTCTCACTTTGAAGCGTACCTTAGCAAAAGTATCTATACTGATGGATCAATTCTATAGGCATACGACAGCCACTGCAACCTCGTGCTCGGCGAAGTGGAGGAGACGATCTACATCTTCGACGACGAGACCGAAGGCGCCGATGAGCCGAGAACAGTGACGAAGAACAGCGAGATGCTGTTTGTGAGAGGAGACTCAGTAGTCTTGATCAGCCCGCAGCAGTGATCCAAGAAATGGATGAAGCTTCGATGCCGTTCACGATGAGATCAGCCATGCCTCGGAGGCGCAACCCTGAGAGCGTGAGGAGGGAGTCGCAGTGGTGGAAAGATTGGACTACAAGCGCACTGCATTGATGGAGGGAGTTAGTCAGTGGAATTATGACAAACATGCGAGGGCTACGTGACTGCTCGGTCGAATACCCTCAGATGGTGTGAACGGTAGTACCGTCATCCCTTCCGTGGATGAAAGCTGCGCAAGAGGGCAATACAGACGGGCTGATTTCTGTCTGCATGCCGGGAGTCACCCGACCGCGGGATCGTCGTCAAGTTGCTCGTCAGAGGGTATATATGCCCAGGCTGCGGGTGTGCCAGCTCGGGTGTAGAGATCTCAGGGTATAGAAGACACACAACATCACCCCACTTTCCAATTCGCAACACCCTTGAAATCACAGCTCAAGCTCTTCCCATGCCTATTAGTCCACTCCTCGGCCCTCAAGCCTCTCCCATCCCGTTTGCAGAATTCCGAAAGCGCCACAATGGCAACATCCTCGCCCGGTCCACCGAGATCCCGGACCGGGACGTCAAGCCACCACACACCGTCCTTGTGGTTCATAGCCTGATAGCCCTTGTGCTTATCGTCCTTCAGAGCACTGCAATTGAGGAGATAAGTATAAGGAGCGCCTTTGCCGTGTCGTACCTGGTCCCAGTGGGGGCAGACTTTCTGAAACATGAAGCGGACTGTCGGTCCGGGAAGGGTGGAGGGGACGATGGGATTGCTGATTGGAGTGAAGGAGTTCGGAGCGAAGCCTTCTTCCGAAGCAGTTCCTTTGTTGCTGTATATTGCGTTAGTTACCCATGGGGCAAGAACTCAACAGATGTAGGAGCAACTTACACAAGACAACCAGTGCCGTTCGGCTGGCCCCGGAAATATTCTTCATAGCTCACCACCCGTCCGTCTTCCCGGAACTGCTTCGTATTATCGCTTGGGAAGTGATCAGTGCCAAAATCGGCATTCGACTGCGTGAACCGCTCAGGGCTGAACTTCTTTGTGTACAGTGGTCCTTCTTTCTGCACGTGTCCGGCACCCCAGCAAGGATCGATGAGCTTCCACACGCCACCATCGATCTTCACAGCGTTCCAGGCATGCGTAGACTTGAATGCTGGAATAGCCTGACCGGGGGCGAGAGGACTGTGGCCGTAGCCTTTGCTAGCGCCAGAAACGACGAAACATTCCAGTCCAGCCTTGATGGCGAGGGTGGAGAACAGACCAGCATACCCCTCACACACTGCGAGTCCGGAGGTCAGGGTACTCGCAGGTGTTGAAGGCTTCACGTTGTCGTTGAAGAAGGCCACAACGTCATAAGCAACGTTGTGGTGCAGCCAGGTAAAGATTGCGCGAGCCTTATCGGTCGCACTTGGGAAGGGTGATGTCAATTGATTAGCCAGCCAGCCGATGTCCGTGGAAGGTATGCTCTCACGCGGGAAGCGAGCGGCGTGGGCATCAGGCGCAGAGAAGTCGCGGCAGTGGAGGCACGCGCCTGGCAGGTCTTGCATCTGTGGAGCAGGACCAGACGCCGCCGACTTTGGCTTCGAAGCTTGCAACGCGCTAAGGTCGGGTTTTGATGCTGTGGGTAGTGGTGGTGGAGCCCCGTTAGTCGCTGGTGTGGAACCTGGACGGGCGCCGGGCAGTGCCGGAGACTTCGTGGCTGTATTTCCAAAGCCCATCTCAAGTGCAGATCTCTTCGGCGGAGGAGCTGCGATTTGTCTTGTTGCAGGTGGCGGGACCGGTGCAGGAGATGTGCCGTTGCTGAGTCGTCTAGTCTCGTCCGTTGCACCATTAGTGGCAGGCGCGCCATTCGATGCTACCCGTGACAATTCGCCACTTCGTCCTGCCGCAGGTCTAGCAGCAGGTCTCGAAGGCAAACTCGGTCCTTTGTCACGTCTGAGTGCATTCGGTAGCATACTCGATGCAGATCCTTTCCTCGCCGCAGCTTGTCGGTCCTTGAGAGCCTGAGCGTCCTTCTCCTCCTGCGTCCGCTTAGGAGGGAGAGCAGGCAATTTCGATGCATCGAACTCCGGCGCTTTGATGGCGTACTGACTCCCCGAAGTCACAGACGTCCCGTTCGACCGCCCAGAAACAGCAGAGAAGTTCGTCCCGATTGAGCTGATCGACTCCTGTGACTCTCGTCGCGTGAGCTGCATCTCAGACGGCCGACGAGGGCCATTCGATGGCGTTGCCGAGGGCCTTCTCGGGGGCAACGCAGGTGAGACTTGCATCGAAGGCGTTCGTGATGGTAGCGGCGGACCCTGTGAGCTGCCATTCGAAGTCTTTGGAGGTAGCGCAGGTCGTGAGATCCCGTCCATGCCGTTAGCTGAAGCGCCGTTGATGGGCGGTGGCGCAGGATGATTGCCGATGCCTTCACCGTTGATCGTAGCATGATCTCGCAAGGGCGGGTTGTTTGCTGAGGCTACCCGATTGGGTAGATCCGGGCGCATGGGCAGTCCTGGCTTAGGCGCTGGTGGTGGCGGACGCGGTCGAGGGGTACTTGGGTACTGGACCCTGGGATTGTCGCGGACATGTGAGAGCTGCAGCACTGCCTTGCGCTCGGCCAGAGTCATGGGGCGGGGCTCTTCAACGTCCGCCATGGTGAGCTCGCTCTGTGGATATGGCCAGATTCCAGAAGCAGCGGTCAGCTCACAGCAATATTCTAGACTCGGTGCGCCGGCCTGGGAGACTGTGGGTACAGGCACAAGGATCAATCGGTGATAGAGCTTGTTTCTTGCAAGGTAGTATATGGAGACGTCCAGAAGCAGATACGAGATCACGTAGTGCTCGGCCAAGTGTTTGCTGCTATCCTCAAGCTTTACGACGCGTAAGCCGTCTTGAGATGGTTATTTTAGTATAAAAGTGGCGGGAGATTGTGCTGATACTGAGGAAGTAGACACGAGTATAGGATGCTGATCACTTAGAGTATATGTCAGTCCCTCTCGAAGCGCTTTTGAATCCGGCATGTGTACATGTAGGTAGCGGCAGGCCAGCATCCTGTAGGAGCGAGGCACAGTCACTAGCGTGAGCTTGTTTCGTCGATGGGGCTGTGTCACCGATAGGACACTAGGAATATACATCTGCATGCATTGCGCTCGACGAGGCACAGACGAGAACAAATGCATGGTCGCTCAAGAGATCAAATCGACACGGTGCGAGGTGCGAAGTTGACATGCAAGTACGATAAAAGCGTTACATCGTGTGACCCGCCCACCAAATCCCTTTCATCAAACTCAAGTCACCCGTACCTCTCTTCAACATCTTACTCCCCTCTATTGCGCATTGTTTACGCTTCGCTTTTGAGACACCGAAAAGAGCCTGTAAGAGAGTCCCGTGTCGCATCGTGCCGAAATCTCCACTCCTCCCAGCGTCAGCACTGCGACCCAGTGATCACCCAAAAACCTCCACGGAGACCAAGCTGCTTGATTTCTCGCTTGCTGCCAGCACACTGTCATCCTCGGTGCACGTCTTCCCAGCTCATCGCTTCGCAGCTATCGCTTCCTTTTCTTCCCACCCATCGCGCCCTGAGCAGGTGCCAGGAACAGGGCTCCGTTCGCCGGCCCCGCCATCGTACCCATCATCCCACCGTTCACACTCCCCATGCCCTCATTGCCATCCATCGACATACCCTCCACACTCCCATCTTCGCCCTTCTTGACGCCGACGCCCATATGACGTCCATACCTACCGCGTCTCCCATTGCCCTCATCTTCTGACACGCATCCCTCGTGTCCGATCCCGGCGTCCTTGCATCGCCCGCAAGGGCGCTGACGATCGCAGCCTTTCTTGCTCTTGCGGCAGCGTTGGCAGCGCGGCTTGGAAGAGAGATCATCTTCATCGGGATTGAGAAGGGAGTGGGAGAATGTTATCGTTGAGGCCGAGGCGAGGGAAGGCTTGCGAGATTGCGAAGGCATAGAGGCCGGCGACATGGGAACCTTAGCCGATGGTGAGAAGGTGTGTGAGTGGAGAGCTGTGGTGAGTGGGCGAGGCTTTGGCTTCGCCATTGACATTGAGCGCGGACGGGCCATGGCGTCGCCGGTGCTGGTGGGAAGAGAAGGCAGACGAGGCTTGGGCTTCGACTTGCTGGTGCGCCGCTGGGTGGATGCATCAGGCATCACTTCGTCACTGTCGCCCTTGAATGAGGCATCTCGGTGATCCTCATAGTCCTCACCGCTAGTGTTGTCGCTGTGCAACTCAGTCTTCACACGTTGCTTCTTCCTTGCTGGACCAACATCATTCTTCGGCCAGCGCGGCACAGCAGGGAGTCCAGCTCGCTCGCTTGAATTCTCAATGTCATCTTCCTCGTCCTCCTCATCCGAAGAGGCTGCCTCCGCCTTGCCGCTGAGTGCATCGTCAACGGTGGACGTTGATGTCCGGCCGTGTGAGGAGAAGTTGGATGCATTGCCCAGGCGCATAAGCTGGATCGCGACATCTTCATCGGAGATCACGCTGCCGTTCGTCGGATCAGGCGTCGGCATGATACCACTGCCGCTGTAGCGAGCTGGTGGATAGTAAGTTGCACTCGGCCGACCACCTCGCAACTGTCGAGGCGGAGCCGCGAATTGGCCATATCCATTGGCAGGTGCGCCAGGGTGAGCAAATTGCGCACTGCCGTGGCTCTGCGGAGACGGCAGTGGTTGCGTGTATGAGAACGTCTGCTGGTTGTTGTGGGCGTATGGCGAGGCCATCTGACCTGGACCGCCACGACGCTGCGGAGACAGCGAAGAGATCGAAGCACTCATGGGTACTTGTGGAGGAACGAAGAGAGGCAGTTCCTAGGTTTTGTTAGCTTGCGCAGTATGCTCACAGGCATCCGTACGACTTACTGAACTTTCGAACGCCCGCTTCCGCCTACCGCCCTCGACGATGTTGTCGACACTGATCTCAGCATTGACGAGCTCTGTCTTCGACCTGCGCGAGCTAGTCACAGATCCATTTCCACCATCATCGCTACTGTACCCATCGTTCTCCGCACCAGCAACAGCGTCCTTGCTCTTTGGCTTGCGCGCCTTGCCGCCAGGAGCAGCAGACACACTGCGTCGACCATACTCGGAGCGGGGAGACATACTACGAGTCCCTGTGCGGGTGGTCTTAGCAGGTGAGTGTGCATGGCTTGACGCGCGCATTTCAAAGGGAGCGCCGAGCGTCGGCTTCTTGGGCGAAGTAGTATGCGCTCGTTCTTGCTGAACGACTGGAGGCGGCTTGACACCTCTGACATGGATGACCATGTCGTTGTCGAAGTTGTCGTAGGCCGCGATGATGCTGATGCCCTCCTTGCTCTCAAAGCTGACGCCGTACTCGTACAGACCGTAGAAGTTCTTGACGGTCATGATGATCGACTCGGTAGTATCGTGAGGCGATATGATGACCCTCATGGGCAAACGCGCTTGGATGCGAGAGTCATGATCGTCGATCAACTGGAAGATCACTTGCTTTTGGTTCTTCTTGACAGGCGAAGTCCTCGGGTAGCCGGAACCGCCGGCGACAGCGTTGTTGGCTCGCGTTGGTCGTTGAAAGTTGTTCATGTCACTATGACCGCCTCCGTAGCCATTGTGAGGGTGTTCGTATCGTCTTGTATACTGATGCGAGTCCCGCTGCTGGTTGTCCACCATGGTGCGATTGCCTGGTGGTGCGTCACCAGTCAGCATATTGCTGAGGTCCATATTGCCACCCAGATATAGCTCTTGCCCACAGCGAGGTGCGCTATACTGTCTTGAAGTCGACAGGAGGTTGTGTGCACTCGGTAGGGTGCTTGGCCGAAGGTCGCCGTCGTCGGCGCAAGGAGGGCGACTGTGCGGAAAGCGACAGCGTCAATGAGGTATTGGACAATCTGTAACGATGGAAGTCAGCAATTGTCACTCTGACTCGATTCTGATAGTCGTAGGATAGGCTGATGAAGGATAGCAAGGCAGCATAAGCACACTGGGTTGTGTCGCTTCCGCCCGCCCGCCGCCAGGCGGTGCTGGGCTGAGGACAGGGAGGCGGTAATATCTGCTCATTAACGACAGTATAGTGCTTGGTTTGATAACTCACCTCGATCGCCTGCTATCCGACTACACTGCCACGGAGCAGTAAGTCGTTCTGATGTCGCTGGCCTTGGACCTCGCTGCCGCCAATCAGCTCCCCAAGCGGCAGAGCAAGGGAGAGCAGCGAAGCCGCTGATTCTCACTTTGCTGCAAAGAAACGAAGTAGTCCAATCACCTAGCCACGAAGATCAGTATGCCGAATGATAAGTTGTATCAAGAGTGTATGACAAGGCGGTAGAGTGGGAGCAGAGAGAAGAAAGGAAGCGAGTCTGTATGTGTGGGAGAAGTCATGTGCGGGCTGGCTTGAGTGGGCTGGCTCGAGCCAACTATGGTCATCTGGGCGCCCGGAACACATGTAATATCACGTTGCATTCTTGAGACATCATTTCAGGCGCTGGCCTGATTGAGACTTCTTGTCAACGCGATCAAGGCTATGGCTATAGAACGGTAATCATAGCGAAGTAGCCACGGCTCCAATGGCCTCCTCAGCACCATTAGAGCAAAAGTCACAGTAAGCGCCTCTCCAACTCACTCTACCGAAACAAAGAAGCGATATGCATTCCCCTCTCGCGACTCATACGCATAGCGCATCATCGTATAATAGCCCGCAGAACACCCTCGAGAAATCAGCGCAGTAAAAGGACTTCCCCCACCAAGCTGCAGCGCATCACCGTCTTTCTCACCTGCCCGTCTAGCTCCAAGTTCGAAGTCGCAAAGCGCCATGCGCGCCAATCACAGCGGGGCAGCACTGCTTCCTCTTCTCTAACACGCCTGACTATATGCGCGTGGTGAGATGCGTGAGTCCGTCAGGGAAGCACGAAGCGATAGACATCATCACGTTCGGCGAGTGTTGCCGCGGATGTACAAGGCGTGGGATTTGTGTTACGGCTGTGCTTGGGGCAGGCTGATCTAGGTTTTGGCGCTGCTGCAGGTAGAGCGAGTGAGATGCAAGGTGAGTGATTCTGGATGGATGATCGATGTCAGTAGTGGGGGCTGCTGTGTAGTTGTGCAGATCTTGTGGACATGTATGATTATGATGGTGCACAGGAAGAAGTCGCTCTTCCGTCAGCCATTGATGGCACCAAGTGTGCAAGCTGGTCGATTCGCAGAGTTCGATCTGCTCATCAAGTATCATGCGATTAGGGCATTGTGCACTTCATTGATCCCGGCAGTGGCTTTCGCTGAGCTCTCGGCTCGAGTGACTTTCGACTTGAGTGTCCGGCAAAGTAGCTCATCCTTTTCCGTGGCACTCCAGCTAGACACAATCGCAAAATCCGCTGCGCTGTCGAATCTGCGACTATTTGCGCTCTTGCCGATGTAATCCGCGACTTCATGTGTGTTCGTCGAGATTCAATTGCCGGGATGGAATTGCACAATTGTTATGTCTCCTCAGCGATATCGCATGCGCATGCGCCTCGGGGCTCGATGGCGGGACATCGGTGCGTCGCTCGGTCTAGCCCCGTTTCAGCAGTTGGCGGAGTGCGTCAACGATTGGCAGAGCTGGCAGCGTCGCGCACATGCGACAACGCATCATTTCGTGTCGCGGATCGTTGTTGATGATCATAGCCGGTGATGATGGGCATTGAAGCTCATCATGATGCTGCATTCGTTGTTTCTTGAGCCGCTTGATCAAAGGTGTGATGGTCACGTGAAGCGCGGCACTTTTCGTGTTCTGAAGCTTTGATCGTGCAGAACGCGTGCGAAGCTGTCAAAAGGCTGTACGACGGCCGCAATGAGGTGGTTACAATGTCTTTGACTCAATGAGTATTATCAATAGTAATGAGGGCTTCTCTCGCTGATTTATGAGCGATATTGCGCGACAGCTGAGGCCGTGCGTGAAGCAATTGTGATTTCAGCAGCTTCGAGGGAGACGTGTCGAAACTTGACATCATCCCCGGATTTCGAGCTTGCGGATTTCTCCGAAGCTCGCCCGTCGCTTCCATGTTTTGGCAGATCAACAATCTCACTTGACGACCACCTCTGACCAACTACCACTACACCAGCATTGCGTACCGACAACAGCGACACGCCGAGCAGCGACTACAGTCTCATCACCAACGCTGTGAGAGGACTTGAACAGCACCCTGCCATCTGGACGCGCATGCACCGCGTGTGGTAGTCCACCTGAGCGTGTCTCGCAGTGAGCTCCTATTGCGCCAACATCACGACAAGGTGCAATACACGGTGCACGACCGCTCCAATCGACGACAACAGCTCACCGGGGTACTCTGAACGTGCAGGACAAAATGGACGCAAAGGTTGGCCACACCCCCTCCCCTCACCTCACTTCCCTCACTCGTGGAATCTTGATGGCGGCGGCGGCGAGCATACGTGATGACCGTATCGACTTCTCGTGGGCACACGATATCTACCAGAATCGCCAGCTCATCTTGTACACGAGAGTCAATGACCGAAGCATCCTCGACGCAAGACGAAAAAGCTCACCTCACTGCCGTTTCCCCTCAAATGATGTCGAAAATATTGACCTTTCTCTCACAGCCTCAGAGACCACGCGCATTGCGCGTGCACGACGAGAACATGCCTCCTCCAGCAATTAACGCCGCTGGCAACGCAAAGACCCTCCACCAGCGCACCAAGTCTGTGCCTGCGTTCGCAACCTTCGATAATGTTAAGGCTGCCAACAAGAAGGTGCTCGGCGAGGCCAATGCGAACACCAAGCTCACGCAGCCATCGAAGGACGACTCGGCGCTCGACGAGAAGAAAGCTGCTGGCGTGGAGGTCGTCAAGGTCGCTGCCACATTCACGCGTCCAGCCACGCGTCCGCTCGGGTCGAAGAGCTTCTCGCACAACACGATGCCCTCGGCAATCACGTCTGCAGCAAGCTTTGCACCTGCGCCTGTGCAGGCACAAGCTGTCGAGGTCGTGGCAGAGCAGGCCAAGAAGGTGACTGCCAAGAAGAGTACGAAGGTGTTGAGGGAGGTGGACAATGCCGTGCCAAAGGAGGTTGTGCCGGCTTCAGCGGTGATCTCAGCTGCCCCGTGGCGCCTATTCAACATCAGATCGTCCGCAAGACTGAGACTATCCCTCTTCGCGACGAGCCTGCACCACGCCCAATCAGTCATCAGGCGCAAGCGAGCCTACCACCTCCAGTCCAAGCCCAGCCGTCGCTGCCAACGCATATCGAGCAGCCGTATCTCGCACCTGTTGCTGTCGCTGCCATTCCTGCTGTTCAGCCGCAACACGCAGTCACTGCCGTCGCTCAGGTCCAGCAAGCACACCACTACTACGACGATACCACTGCAGAGCTCTACTACGATGACGGCAACACCACTGGCAGGTCTTTCGGTCTCCGCGGCGACAGCACTGGCGGCGTCACCACTGTCTACGTCCCAACGGCGAATGATAGAGTCAAGCAGGAGCTTGCCGTTGCCGAGGAGTACGTCGTGGCTACCCGCACGCCAGAGGACATCGAGGACGAGCTGTGGGACACCTCCATGGTGGCCGAGTACGGCGACGAGATCTTTGCCTACATGCGTTCGCTCGAGGCGCGCATGTCACCCAACCCCAGGTACATGGAGTCACAGCAGGAGATCCAGTGGTCGATGCGCGCTGTTCTCATCGACTGGGTGGTGCAGGTTCACTCTCGGTTTAACCTACTGCCGGAGACTCTGTTCCTGACCATCAACTATATCGACCGCTTCTTGTCCTGCAAGATCGTCTCTCTTGGCAAGCTTCAGCTTGTTGGCGCCACTGCCATTTTCGTTGCCGCGAAGTATGAGGAGGTTAACTGCCCCACCATCCAGGAGATTATCTACATGGTCGATGGCGGCTACACCGTCGACGAGCTGCTCAAGGCCGAGCGCTTCATGCTAAGCATGCTGCAATTCGAGCTCGGCTGGCCTGGACCAATGAGCTTCCTCCGCCGCATTAGCAAGGCTGATGACTACGACCTCGAGACCCGCACGCTGGCCAAGTACTTCCTTGAGGTGACCATCATGGACGAGCGCTTCGTTGGCTGCACGCCCAGCTTCCTAGCTGCCGGTGCGCACTGCATGGCTCGTCTGATGCTGCAGAAGGGCGACTGGGGTCATGCCCACGCACACTACTCCGGCTACACATACACCCAGCTTGGTCCCCTGCTGCACGCTATCCTTGAGTGCTGCGAGGATCCGCGCAAGCACCACCTCGCGGTGTTCGAGAAGTACGTCGACAAGCGGTACAAGAAGGCATCTACCTTCGTCGAGACCGAGATGGGCAAGAACTTCCAGCTTCCGCGCGTCGTCCGTGGCGCCAGCCTCCCAAGTCCGATTGACGCCCTGCCCAATGGCTGGAGGTGAAGCATCACATAGTAGCTTCCCGGTGTACAACATCATTCGTGGTATCATGCGTCCGCTTACCCAAGCGGGCTGACCACACAATCATTGCTATACGCAATCACTACATCTCGCAGCATGAGCAAGCTGCGTAAACTCGGCTCTTGTATCCGACCACGTCGTCCGAACAGCAGAAAGCTTAGTAGGAGACAGTGGGACGACTAGCTTACCTTCCTTAATAATCATCACACGACAGCACTGCATTACACGGTGCATTGGACTGGGAAACCGGGAATCGGACGACTTGCCATGAAAACACCCACGACGAAACGAACAAAACAAACAGAGCTCTTTATGCTCGCTCTATCAGCCTGGCACCCGATCTTCATCACGATCACTGCCGGGCTGATCTGAGTTGTACATTCTTGCTCTTCCCTTCTTCTTGCCCTCCTATCACTGGAGTGGACTCGGCTAGGGTATCGGCATTGGGTTGGAGTTGCTTGGGCATCGGCTTTCGTATGGAACGGAGGAGTTTGGGCCCTTCTTTCGTGGGCTTTCTTGCTTGAGATACCAGACTGGACGGGAGTTTGCTAGCTTGCTGGGAAAGGAATTGGGGTGACTCTTGCTGCGTCTCGGACTGCTCGTCTCTACTTCTGTGGAGGCAGCGCCTTGGGTAGTAGGGTAGGGGTCGGGAGTAGACTAGTGGAAGAATCGTTGCTCATCACCTTGTTGTCAGTCTCATGTCTCGCAAACTTGCGTAGATGATAGCCGAGTCATGGTTCCTCATGCATTCGAGCTGTTGAGCTTGCCGCTTCTGGCCCCTACGATATGTTCGTCAGGTGTAAAGTACGATCCATCAGTTAAAGCACATGTAGTGAAGGTGCGCCTCTCCACATACACGAAGACTTTGCCCTACATCAATACTCTCACATGCTAGACCCTTCACATGTCTGCCAGAACAGCAGCCTTCAAGATCTCTGGATCGTCGGCATCATCAATCCAAAGATAGCCCGATCCGCGTCCCCACTTCACAATCACCCCACCAAAACGCCTAGCCCAAACACCTCGCTCCCTTCGGCTTTCCAGCAAGAAGCGATGCAGGTACCACCTCGATAGCATTCAACTGGCCCGAACTACCAACAAGCCACCATCTGCGAGGCTGAATGTAAGTCTCACGGCTTTCCGACACGGAAGCCCGAGCTGCATGGCGGTTCCTGGAGCTGAAGCACTGATGCGGCTCTCCATTGGAAGGTCCGAAGGTTCTTCTCAGGGCAAAGGTACCCGTTAGGTGACCTGCGGGCCTCGCGGGATCGAGCTACTGTATGCAATGTGGGTGAGGTGCATATTCGTGGGCTTGGGCGGATTTCTCTTTTGTAGTGTCTTACACCGCTGAATCTCTCTTCCCGTGATCACATACCTTTCACTCTCTACCCAAGCATAAGACGATTAAAAAGTGAAAGACTAGCAGTAAGATACATAGACCAGTATCGAAAGGACCACCAGGAACTCACACCGCTCCGCAGCCTTACAGAACACTGCCACCACATCAAATCGCAATCATGTCCGCCCAACAGCCCGTCCTCGTCGCCAGTGCCTCCCTCCACGGCAAAGTCGCTCTCATCACCGGCGCCGGCCGCGGTATTGGACGCGGCTGCGCGATTGAGCTTGGCAAGCGTGGCTGCTCCGTCGTAGTCAACTACGCCAACTCCAAGTCCAGCGCCGACGAGGTCGTCGCCGAGATCGAGTCTTTCAAGAACGGCGCAAAAGCAATCTCCATCCAAGCAGATGTCTCCAAAGTCGCCGAGATCGAGCGCCTGTTCCAGGAGGCCAAGAAGGCTTTCGGCAAAGTCGACATCGTCATGAGCAACTCTGGCACCGAGAGCTGGAACAAGACCGAGGAGATCACAGAGGAGATCTACGATAACGTGTTCAACTTGAATGCCCGGGCGCAGTTCTTCGTCGGCCAGGCGAGCTGGAAGCACTTGGAGGACAATGGAAGGTTGATCCTCATGAGCTCTATTGCGGCGGGTCTGCTTGGTGTGAAGAATCACGCGCTGTACAATGCTAGCAAGATGGCTGTCATTGGTATGATCAAGGCTTTTGCGACGGATTTCGGCAAGAGGGGTATCACTGTCAACGGTGTGGCGCCGGGTGGTATCAAGAGTGATATGTTCACGTAAGTGCTCGGTTTGGGTGCTAATCTGGCTCCGGGGGTTCATGCTGACAAGTTGGACAGGCAAAACGCATGGCACTACATTCCTGGTGGTCACCCAGGTATCCCAGCGGCAGATATCGAGCAGATGATGTCTGACCACTGCCCGCTTGGTCGCTGCGCACTGCCCGAGGATGTCGCCCGTGTGGTGGCTTTCTTGGCTTCCGGTGACGGTGGCTGGGTCAACGGTAAGCTCCTTTCACCTCTCGATATGTGTGTCTTTGCTAATGAAATACCTTAGGCCAAGTCATCACGATCTCCGGTGGTTCGTCCCAGTAAATGGGCGTGTCGGAATAGTTGGAGAACCGGACATGAAGTCCAGGCAAGAGACAGAGTCGAAGCGTTGAGCTGTAGGTGCTACAAGCTGAGCCAGCATGCGAGCGTGTCACAAGCATATGCATCGGAGAGGGAGGGAGACTGCCGCAATCATCGACTGATCTTATGTGTGCATGTCTGGAGGTATATATACATATGTATAAGCTATGTATGTGTCGCCCGTCACATTTGCATTTACAACGTCGAGTGCGCTTTGCTTCAAGACACGAAGAGGTCGGCCTGCTCTGCCGGCCGCTGTCACAACTTCAACTCCCCCTCCGGTCCCTCAGCATGCATGAAATTCGCCCTCAGCGCTGTGACACTCGTTTCACCTTCCTTGATGACCCAGCCATCAGTCCCTGGCCCGCCCTTCTTGACGCTCTCATAGACGTCGGAAAATCTGGGAGCCCACTTGAAATGCCTATGCTTCCACTTCCCATTCGGCGTCTCCTCACCACCCTTCCCTCCGTTCATATTGCTCTCCTGCCGTCTAAGGCTCTGCTCCTCGGTGTCCGCGTCATCTACGCCACTGCCTGCTGGGAGCTCGGTGAAGCAAGCACCCTTTGCCCAGGAGTTCTGTAAGATGCTTGTCCAGCGTACGGGACGCTGGGTGACGTCTTTAAGGACTGGTACGTTGACGGAGTAGAGCTGGGCGGGTCCCCATGTTCCCTTCTCTGCGAGAAACTCATACACGCGGACGCCTTGGGTGCAGGCTTCAGCTACGACTGCGGGGTCGTTGTTCCGGTCGAAGAAAGCAAACGAGAGGGCTATAGAGCGATAGCCGCATTGCGTCGCTTCAAGTGCTGCGCCTAGAGTGCCAGAGGATAGGGCGAAGAGGGCAGAGGTATTGCGGCCGTAGTTCGGACCAGAGATCACGAGATCGATCTTACCTCTGGAAGCAAAGAACTCGGAGGCCAGTTGGGCGCAGCATGCTGGAGTTGAGTTGACCAGAACCCAGGGATGGTCATTGACTTCGTCATTTGAATCTGATGGTGGCGTGGAGTTGGAAGTGTCTGAATGCGTTGCTGGGGTTTGAGATGGCGGGAAGTAGTGCGTGGCTTGGACGTCTTGACCAACGATATGGGCTTTGCCTATCCAAGAACGTTGGGTGTGCGGGATTATGACGGAGACAGTGTGGCCTTTGGACTCGAGAGCTTGGACGAAGGGAAGGATGTAGGGCGATGATTGTGCTGATGGAGGGCCATCGTCGTTTGTGACCTGGGAGCTGCTGTCAGTCCATGCAGTTTCATATGTAAGACGTGGGGACTCACTAGGATATGCATGTTGAAGAGTGATCTATGAGGTACGAGAGCATATGCACGAGTCCATTGGTGGCGTGCAGGAATGTAGAAGCAGTCGATGGAGTGAAGTCCGATGTCGCTGCTGGTTTGTATGTACACGATTAACGAGATAAGACAGTGATGAAGTGCACGATGAGCAATTGCTATTTCTTCTGGTGATAAATATGGATGAAGACACTTGGGTAGTCATTACTATACACCTGTGTATAGTACAATCGCTAACATGCATGTGGCTTTCGACACTATGTCCTCCCTGCCGATCCATTGAATACCCGTACGCCACCAGAGCCGCGACTTCTCTGATCATGATCCTGCGCTGATCGCTATACTGATAGGCAACACTGTCAATTACTTCTCATGTGACCACTAACGTAGTAGCCATCTACTCTTCTACCCTTCCAGCGTCCTGATCGGTCTGCTCTCCTCATCCCTGTCCTCTCCCGTCCAAGCAGATCCTCCCCGACTTGTCTCAGGCGACGACATAGAGGCTCTCTTCGCCGCAGTCGCCGGATCCCAGCTCGCCGAGGTGATCGGATTTACACCGAGCACATACATCGTATCGATCTCCTCCAAGCTTCGGTCCTTGCTCTCGATGACGAAGAAGAACACGAAGCCTGCCAGGAACAAACATGAACCGCCGAACACCATGCCGTACCAGTAGCCAATGTCATGTGTGATGAACTGCGTGAAGAACGAGATGAGGAAGTTGAACAGCCAGTTCGATGCCGTGGCGAGCGCCATGCCAGGTGCGCGGTAGCGGGCAGGGAACAGCTCAGCGACTACTGACCAGACTAGCGGACCCCAAGTTGTGGCGAAGGCGACAATGAAGAGGCAGCTGAACACGATGAGGACTGTTCCTGCCGCTTTGTTGCCGTCCCCAAGCGCTAAACTGCCGACTAAGGAATAGATCAAGAAGCAGACGACGGACCACAGAGCGCCGATGATGAGAGCCCAGCGGCGGCTGCACTTCTGAACGACGTAAAGCCCGCCGAAAGTGCAGACAACGTTCACAGAGCCAAGGATGATCTGTGTGACGTAGCTGTCTGCAAGTCCGACTTGCGAGAAGATAGTCGTGCCGTAGTAGAAGAAGAAGTTGGCGCCAGTAAGCTGCTGCCCAGCTTGCAGCACCACACCGATCATGACTCGGCGAAGCATTGCAGGCCCAGTGAACATCTCCCACCACTTTGTGTCTTTACCTGCCCGCTCTTCGTCCAATTTGACGCGGATCTCGGTAATCTGGTCGTATACTGAGCGGTCATCGATATCGACACCACCAAGACGAGCGATGGTCGCGCGCGCCTCATCGACGCGACCTTGGCGGTAGGCGTAGCGAGGAGACTCTGGCAGGAAGAGCATGCCCACACCAAGCACCAAAGCCCACAGGAAGCTGATGCCATTGGGAATGCGCCACGAGGCACTGTTCTAAATATTATGCGTGCCGAAGTCGATCATGTATGCAGTCCAAATTCCCAGGGTGACGAATAGCTGGTAGCATGCGACTACAACACCTCGGATGATCGCGGGCGTACTCTCGGACTGGTACATAGGCACGGTGACCGAAAGTGCACCGATGCCGACACCAGTGATGAGACGCCCGATCGCAAATTGTACCCAGTGCGTAGATGACGAGATCTCAATGATCGTTCCGATGCAACATGAGAACGCAGAAGTCGAGATCGTCAGGCGGCGGCCGATTACATCTGCAAGCTTGCCAGCTGCAAGCGACCCGAAGAGCGCTCCCAAGCAAAGAAACGATACTATCGAGCCTTGCACAGCTGGACTGAATGTGTAGAGCCCGTCTGATTGTAGTGCACCAAATCTGCTCGCATAGTCACGCATGGCGAAGAAGCCAGAGATCTGTCCCGATACGGAGCCGAACATGAACCCGCCAATACTGGCGACGAGTCCAAGGAATATGGCAAGAAATGTGATGCGTTGTGTAGGCGCTGGTAGCTCTCCATTGCCAGGTGTAGGTGACGCCTTCTTCTCTAGCTGCGCAGCCTGGGCCGCATCATTCTCTGTGCGTTTGAGGAAAGGCATAGTCGCGATGTCAAGCTGTGGATATCTTCTGTGGTCAGGTGATAGAGTGAGGAAGTAGCAGAAAGAGCCAACACACCGAGCGGTAGACTTCGACGAAGGAAGGAAAGTAAGTTGCTTGACAGATGGAGTTGACTTACTTTTACTTCAAAACCTACAGCCCTTGATCCAGTTGCGGTAGCACCGGCAGCGCAAACTCCACTTCCTATGACGGACCTCGCCATGGTCGCTCATGTCAGCAGCTATGGCACCGACGCAATTGCCTTCAGCGGAATAAAGCGCATGGTGCTGCAAAGATGTGCAGTGTGGGTCCATAAGGCAGAGTTAAGCTTTGTCGGAGGGCGCAGTGCCGGCGCCTCAGGATCCGCCAGCGTCTCGAATCGATGATTCCTGTCGGCTCGACGAGGAAGAGCGTCGCCCGCCGACTTTGTGGCGAGACTTGCCGGAGCGCGCTGCGAGTGTGGGACCTTGAACATTTCACACTTCAGGTTGTCCTGCTGGATCCTGGAAAGCTCTGGTAGTCTGCAACCTGCCCTTGCACAACGAAGACGGCTCATCGATGGCGCAAAGGTCAGGATCAGTCAGAGGTGGTCAACTCGCGCGATCGATCGGGGTCAGGGAGAAGTCGACGAGAGAAGGTTTACAAGGAAAGACCCGCGCGGCGCCACCCGAATTATGGCCGAACTATGAATTCCGCACCCTCGACGACCTCATCATTCACACCCAAGTGTACTCGAAGTATAGCGTGTGTTCATATTACACGTCAGCCATATCGTGAGACTTTGACAGACTATCAGCTCGTCGAGGGCTCCCTGCCGCAACGTTAATAGCTGCCTGCCAAACACCTTACGGATCCGGCCGGCAGAGAAGTGGATAACTGCTATCGGTGCTTTGGCGGTCGACCACAGTTTTCGCCGCAATCACTCCGAATATCGTGGTGTTTGCTTTCTCGTTCGTTGGCATCGAACTTTGCGAACACTCCGATGTGGCGGCGGGAGTCTGAGGCATATGATGGCGGCATTTCCGATTTGGGTGTCAGACCGCCGAGATAACGGCGACTTGATGCCGTGGACCATTCGGGTCTCTCCACCGTATGCACGCAGTTCGGATCTCAGCACTGAGAAGTCTACTCTAAATGCCCTGCAGTTCCAAGATCAGATCATCCGATCTGCGACGCCTCAGGGCTCGACATGCAGCCGGACTGCGATTAGCTGCAGGTTTGATCTAGATTAACAGCACGAGGAAGATTTGATACCGTTCAAATCATGCAAGAAATCTTTCTTGCCTAAGTTATCTATCGTACACTCCCGCTATGTGCCATCAGGCAAGCCACAAAGCAAATGCTTTCATACCCGATCGTCAATCTCGTCCTGCTCAATCGACTTGTATTCGCTCCTGACGTAAGGTGGCCTGCGAGACCATCAGCAAAGCTGATCCAACACCGCCCAATGCAAATCATATGCTTTCTTGTGCACACCTACTTGATGTAGTTCCTCAGACCCACGATAGCCGCCGTGCCGACTGCGAAACCTCCGAGCATCTGACTCCACGAGCTCGATCCGTAGATGGACTGACCAACGCTGAGAGCGATGAGATCGTAAACGAGGCAGCCGCCAAGGATCCAATCGCTGCCTGCTGCCAAACCGGCGAAACCGAGCCCAGTGATTGCTTTGATGGCGGTGGACGGCGCAGCGTCCTTGAAGTACGCCACGCTGGTGTTGTGCACCAGATCAAGGACGCCAATACCAGCGAATGACTTCGCGACGACGTGCGTCAGGATGCTGTCCCAGCTCTTGGTGTTCACTGACATGGAATTTAGTACTCAATTGCTCGTCACTGATTGGCTTGCAAGCACTCACTCGGTTGCAATTGCGTGAAACAGTAGAAGAGCTGTGTCAAGCTGTTGACCCACACGAAGATGTTGGCAATCTTCAGTTGCTCCGTGTTCCAGAAGATCATCCAAGTGCCGATGCACAGGTTCCCGACAGCATAGTATGGAGCATACTTTACCATTTCGTCTAGCTCTTTCTTCTCATTGGGCTTGTTCGGGCTCAGCTTCCATAGTCTGTACAGCCATGCGACCTGGAAGAACTGTTGTGGGGTGAAGAAGGCACCGATGAAGTACGGTTGTGGGGACCAGAACGAGAGGTTGCGATTGTGGATGTCCAGCATATTGGGCTTCGAGTTGAGGCCATATTGCTGAGCGGCGAAGTCGAAAATGAAGGACGCTGGCGCGAGGTAGCGCGCGGTGCTGAGGGAGACACCCATAGCGTTGATGTGTCGAGTGGTTTAATTGAGCTACTGCGGCTTGTATATCAGAAGTTCAGATGCTCGAATACGAACCAACAACAACGAAGGACGGTAAAGAATACCTGCAGTAAGACCTACCTATGTACTGGTGTGCCGCTTGCTCAGTCCATCGTCACTGTGATCGCGAGCTGGCATCCGTTCCTCGCGTTAGTCGTGATGTCACACTGATAGCCACGAGGTGCGGGACGATCTCCCGCAGCATGTTTAATACGATGAACGCGAGCGTCTCGCGTTCAATTACCTGTTCAGCGAGTGCGCAGGCTGGCGGACTTCCGATGCATTCGAGAATCTGCAACGACACAAGCAATCGACCGACTGCACTCCATTTGCTGATGTACTGGACTGACGCATGCACATCACCAGGCCAAGTGGATAAAGTTGCATGAACGCTTCAACAGATACCTTAGTACCTGCAGCAGAGCTAGGTCAAGCGTCTTATACGCGGAAGCCTTACGTGGTACCGCCAAAAGGACGATATTGTGTCGCTTAGGTGTTTCCTGGTTTGACACTGTCACATGACTCGACGAGGTGAAGTATGCGGAACACTGCAATCACGGTACCACGCCCCTAGCCAACGATGGAGTGGGCATGGTCTTCGCGTACGGTGAGCGGCATTGGAGGTCATGATTCCCGATACCAGGCCGGTGACAGACCTGGATCCTCGTCTGCGCTCGCTACTAGATCTGCCATCGCATGATCTACCATTCTCGACATGAGTCGTCGTCCTTGCGTGATTCCACCTCACCACAACATTAGGCGGTGCTCGTCCGCTTTGCTGCGCACACCAATTATACTGTCTCATGTTCCACGACAAGTGTGGCCACTCCAGACTGAGTACGCGGCTCGTGACTTCAAATGACTGTCACGCTGGCTTTCCAAATGACCCAGACCGACGTCGTTTTCGTGCACAGGGGCAGAGACACTGAATTGACATCATGGCGATCGGTCGCAGTGGAGATCCCTCAATCAGAGCGGCAGCTGCACATCAAGGGACTACTTCCGAATGTTGTGAACGGATTCAACGCTTCGGGAATGAAATGCTTGAAATGCAACTTCTAAGCCTAGATCATCTCTCATAGCGGTTCACAGCGTCCAATTGACCCTCTTGAGGTCTCGGCATCCTTCAACCGCACAGTCGACCGTCTCTGCTGATGCGGCGGAACGCTCGGAGACAATTCAATTTGGATGTTGGCTATTACAGAGTGAGAGCAAAAGCGAAAGCTAGCAACAGTCCTTTCACGATTCTGTACGCTATTGACATGTGCTAGTCTGAGATTGCGGAGAAGGATGCGTATGAGTGTTTCCAGAATAGACAGCATGCGCGCTCATCCTCTACGTGCGAAAAGGCACAAGGCACCACATGTCTGCAATCACGCGACAGCACGGAATATAAGACAGCAGCCGAGACGTATGAATGCGCATAGATTACCACCAAAGAGCACGAGACAGCCGCGTTGTTCAGCTAATGCGGTGTGATCATAAGGTAGAGCTTAGCGCGGTGGCAGTCGGAGGGTCTTGGTAGGCTTGGAACAGCAGATGAAGCGGTCAGTGCCGGTGGGAGCGCAAGTCAAGCTGGCGGGAGCCAAGAGAATAAGTGTCCTGTACCGTACAAAGATCGTGTTTCTAACATTTGCCATGCCAGTATCCAAAGCTTCGCTTGTCATGTAGTACCGTACTTGTTGCCAGCAATGCGCCATGGTCCTGACGTGTTCATAGGAAAGGGCAAGTGACGCCACTGTTGTGACCGAGCACGAAAGATTCGATCTTGCGGAGCCTTCAGCTTAGCTGGCATCCATCGTCCTTCCCCTGATCTGCGTAAGTGATCGGGATCACCTCCACCATTACGCTCAACTGGAACAGTCCATCGTTGTTTTGATTCCCGCTTGAGTCCCATACGGTAATGCCACCGACGCGTCTCTTGCCCAGCTGCTGTTGATGTTGGAGCTGCGGAGAGTCAGCAAAGGCAGGGTGACTGCAAAAGCGTGGCACTTACCACTAGCCACCCACTGCCAAGTATGTTCGGCGTCCCAAGCACAGCAGCATACGCATCATTCCTCGTGAACGGTCCAGGTCTGACCTGCGCAAAAGTATGACCAGGCCACTTCGGCGGCATGCCGGTCTTGACGCCTTCTCGCTTTAGTGCTGCGCTGACCACGTCGATGGACGTCTGGTTGATACAATTGATGTTGACGACGTAATGCAGATTCTGACGGGTCTGGTCGTTGGTGCCCTGAAGCCAGGTAAGGAACGAGACATCAGACCAGACGCTCATTTTGGGAAGAGGCGTGTTCGGTGGCAGGTTCGCTGAGGGGCCTGACTTGTGACTGAGGTACCAAGCTGGGCCGTAGGATGATGCGGGCACGATCAGGCCTTTGCTGGGTTCGAATAGGACGTCGTAGCGTCCTCCAGTAGCCTGCAATGTGCGCTACGTCAGCTTTAGACACTTCATGATCATGTGATGAGTGACTGTACCGGGTAGAACGCTTTGTGGTGAGTGGTGTTTCGTACATGCCGCCAGCTCACGCCCTTGACTGGTGGCGAAGTGGTGGGCAACTGCTTCTGCTTGAACGCCTCCACGAAAGTCTTAAGTATACCAGCCACATCAGCTGCGGCCATCTCCGTGGAATCCCAGCCCCAATCTTTGAGCTCCGACACCTTGGTGAACTTCGCAGCTGGCATCTTCGAAGGGTTGCCAAAGCCGCAGATGATCGCCTTCCCTTTCTTCACGGCCCTCTTGTAGTCTCCTGACTGTGTGATGAGAGCCCGAGGTCGGACTCGGACGAGGTTGGTGGGTTCATGGGCGTCGTAGGTTGGCTCCGCGGGTACAATGTCATCGTCTAGAGGCACGAGCCAGTCGAGTAATGACCAAAGAAGAAGTACGCTCAGTATACCGTGCAAGAGCCAAAGTCGGACTGAGATCATGGTGATTGCCTCAGACTGCCTGGGTGTCGGAACGTATGAGTGTGTTGTGGAGTTCGGAATAATCGTTGCCCCGGAATGATCAGCTTCTGCAGGGACGAGTACATCGCTTTACTCATGGCACCACATGTCTAGTACATATCGAGTGCCACATGCTCTGCTCTTCACAAAGTAAATCATCCATCGCATTGCAGTGCTGCAGACGCAGACACGTAGATCATATCGCTCTTGTGACATATATGTGCTCTGCAGCCGTGAGCGCGAGCCAAGTGCGTGGTAGGTATACGTGCTCATTCCCAGCCGGAGACGAGCTGTGCAGCTTTGAAGAGGTCGAATTAAGAATGTCGACAGCCACTAGCTTGCGCTGCAAGCGAGCCAGTCTGGTCGTGACGGCGAGGTGCAGTGTTATCAGGAAGGAGCGTAGGAAGGAGGGACTTAGACGGAAGGCACGAGTCGGGCTTTTGTAAGAGCTTTGGAGCAGCCCAATCGTGATCAGAACATGTCTGTTCTCGACTGATCTCGATGAGCAAGCAATGGTCTAGTAGAATGCAACTACACAGGCCCAGTTGCATGCGAAATGTTAGCAGTGCCACTAATCATGCTGTACAAGTAGAGTAGCGCACTCGCAAGCTGATGAGAATAACATCTCGTTCGATCTAGCCATGCTGTAGCGATGCTATTGATGGCGCCGCGAGGTATCAAAAATCCAAGCATGAGTCAAAGGTAGGTGCGAAAGATGTCTCAAAAAAAGACGAATGAGCGACTGGGTATGATCTGTGTTCCATACTTACACGACCCCAGATACCGACGGGTCATCCTGCATTGCTCAAGCTTCGCTCCGGTTCACAGCTACTCTGGCCGTACGGCCAGATTGCCCTCATCCACCTCAGTCTCCTCCACTCGGGCCAGCTTCTTCACTCCGAGCCGTATCGGTATCCGATCGGGACCCTCCGATTGCTTGAGAGGGCAGATCCATCTGTACTGCTGTCTGCGCTACCTCCGCCCTTGGCCAACAAATTCCTTGTAGTCACAAGAGTCATCTATGCAGCTTGCCTACTTTTTGGTCGTCCACTGCCGACTCTTCGTGCTTCCGGGCGCTTGAGATGCTCGGCCGGGATCCAGCTCTGATCATATGCCTTCGCTCCGCTCGTGACCGCAGGTCCATCAGCTCCAACAACCGAGATTTGATCCGCGGGATCGACCTTCTTGGTGCCACCGGATGAACGCTGAGCTCTTTCGCCGCCCTTGCCGCCGCGGCGCTTCTGAGGGAAGAGGGTGGAGATCCAGGTCTTGTAAATAAAGTAGCAGACGCCACCGAAGGCTGCGAGGAGGAAGAGGTAGAGGAAGATGCTGTCGATGTGGTCAGTACGTAGTTCGGATATCAAGAAGTGAACTCTGGGAGAGCATACATTTGCGGGTCAAAGAAGCTCAATGGCGCCTCCACAATGCTCACAGTCTCATTGTAAGCCAGCGTCTCCACGACATCTCCCTTCGCATCCTGCAAGATCGCAGCGATATTCAGCCGGAGATCCTGCGGATGCAGCTCAGTCGCGAACGAGTACGTCACGCTCTGACTCTCGCCCGCAGGGATCTGTAGCGAATATCGCTGGCTCGTCAAATTCCGCACAATCACAGGCGGGCTAGGAGCGCCAGCCGTATTCGGTGTAGTCAAGAAACCACCGGCCAGTATGACTTTAATCGGCTCGGGCTGTTGGTTGTTGATGTCAAGGACTGCGCGCGTAGGATGGCCGTTCACGAGCTTCACGCCGAAGACTTCCGAGTCGGGGAAGGTGGTGGAGATCTTGACGTTGAGCGTGGTTGATTGCAGCTTCGAGGGGTCGTCTATCGCGTCCTCGAGCTCTTCAATGCTTTCGACCTGCGACACTAGATGTGAGCACGTGGTGTGGGTGGCTTGGGTAGTAGGCAGTATCATACCTCAATGCCATCGGGGAGCTGCGCTACTGCGCTGAGGGCACGAAGAGCCACTAGGGCGAGCGATGTAAGCTTCAGGGACACCATTGCTGCTACGAGAGAACGTAAGATCGATATTGTATGTAGTCAAGCTGCTCTGCCAGCTGTCCAGAAAGTCGAACGTTCGAACTGCACCTGCATTGCCCCGGATTTCAGCCATGGCATGACGAAATTATCACGAGTCAGGTGCTGCCACAGTGATTGACAGCGACTTCACTTGCATCACAAGGAGATTGTGGGAGAGTACATATCACATCGCCGATATGAGACAAGACAACGATGTCGCGAAGAAGTCATCAATACAGAGTGGTATCATTTCCGGCGCCCGCTATGCGAAAACGCTTCAATGCCTCAAGTTCATCCCCCCTTTCCCTCAGTCCCGTCCATACCAGTCTTCATACAATCCCTCTCCCCCCGACAGCTTCACGTAGACGCTCACTCCCTGCCACAGTCCTGACTCTCTCGCTTTCACCAAGTCCCTTTGCAACATCTCTGCTCTGCATTCGTCTCTCACATCGAACTCGACCTCGATCTCCACCACCTTAGCACCCTTGCACATCGCCAACACCCTCTTCACTCCGAGAAAGGCTCGCTGAATCTGGTACTCCGCCAACTTCACCTTCACAGCCAGATACTCCGCTTGCCTGGCGATCTCAGTTGCGGTCTTCATCCCCTGCCCAGGTGCAAACATCGGTCCGGTGAATTGCCGGTAGCAGATGTTCTCTGTTGTGTCGATCGTTGCGCGGAAGATGGTGTGACGGTAGGCTTCCTTGCGAGCAGCGTGATATGATGGCATGTCTTGAGCCTTGTTGAGTGGGTAGCGGGCGAGGTGTGTGTCCCACCCTGCATGAGAGGTGATGATCTCGGGAGGGGTGACCTCGCGATCAACGGGCGAGTCGATGCGAACGGTGTGCCAAGGGAGGCGGCACATAATGATGTGCTGGTGAGTGAGCCGGAAGATGTGATGCTTCTCCTTGATTTGGCTCACTTGTGATGGTGCGTTTGATTTTGATTGTGATGAGGGAGCTGGTTTGATGTGACATGAGACAGACGGAGGAAAGAGAGAAGACATTGCATATATCATCGTGTGCGAGTGATTGAGGACACTTACTTACCAGTCAGTGCTACTATGGTCTCTACAGCAATTGACGTTACCGAATTTGTGCACGTACTCGGAGTCAGTCCCTTCGCAGCGTCGCTCATTGGTCCAAGTCGCTATTCGTCCGCCAGTTGCTGAGCTTGTGACTCAGCGAAGTCTTGTGTAGTGCTCGAAAGCCCAATGAGACGACTTTTGATGGTCAGCACAATGCCTACTTGGCACAACTCAGTTAGTCGACATATGAAAGAATAGACAATCCCGTAGTCATTGGCGATGACCCCGACAACGGTGACCATGGGGGGAACTCTCGTTGTGGCAGATGTGATGCTCGTCCTAATCGGCGTCGGTAAGCATCAATGCTGGTGGATGGGGATGGCGGCCGAGTGACACAGTCGTGGCAGTCACACTCGAAGGCACACCCCTCGGGGTCCTGCAACGTGTAGTTTAATTCCGTTCATAGAAGCAGGGGGCTGTTGATGAGTAACGCCGCCTCGAAAATGACTGTAAATCTCGTTATGCTAACATGAACAGTCGTCAATGTCAAGTATCCCAGATATTGTGGACTCTAGGTCTGCCAACAGTGCGTAGGCACGCGTACACTGAGGCATGGATGCCCATGAATGCACGGGTGAACAGGCTTGCCCCATTTCGAGTTCGGAGTAGCATGGGCCGTCATCATGCCAGATACTTGCTTGCTCCATGGCCTGCACTTGGAGACTCGTCTGTTCCATGTGACCCGCATTCAAAGGAATTGTTGTGATGTCCGCAGGCTGTAGACGTAGCAGCATTCCATTGTGACGGTCCTCGGTGCCAAACCAAGGTCGATCGCTAAGTCAAGGGTTCTCCTGTTCATCGCTACCTGTCCGCCTGCCGCGTGTGTTAGCATCACCGGGCAGACTCGACGCTCAAACCTGTACGGCGAGGATGTAGGTGGTTTTGCTACCTTTGCCGGGAGGGAAGAAGTGACGCGGAGTCTTTCCGCTTCTTGGCATTCGACCTTGTCCGCCAGATCACGACCTCGCCGCGCTCACTGACGGAACGATACGTCTGCGACGTACACAGACTGTGTCGGCGGCTGGAACTAGACCCCATGAGGCGGATTATCTTGGATCAGTGCCTAGTATCAACTGTACGCCTGGCCTGCAACGCGCTGCTCAGCATCGCTATGATTGTGTGAACGTAAAACTTCCTCCAGCATGGCCATTTGGAATTGCATCCAAGGCGAAGACATCGGCCGACCGGAAACCGTTAGAAGCTGACGAGGGGTGACCTGCATGCTTTGGAACACTGCCACCACCACTACGACCAGTAGCCAAAGACATGCTGTCAACGCCCAAATCGCCTCGCGCCTTAGCAACCCCGCATTGTGGGGTGATCGAAGGTTACGGGAATATGGGTTCGTGAAGGTGGTACGGCCCAAGAATCTCGCCAGCTATAAGACCCTTGCCGTCCAAGGCTCTGAATTGCACAAGGCCCCCTGTAAGTGAGCTTCACCTTCTTCCTGTCAGACAATTTCCAGCTTCCTTGCACTCAAAATTGCGCGTATCGTCAAGATGGTTCTCAAAATCTACCTCGATCCCTGCACCATCAACTGCAGGAAAGTCCTAGCCGGCGTGGACCTCATCGGTACCGACTTTGAGCTCGTCAACATCGACTACTTCAATGGCGGTCACAAGGATCCTTCATTCACTAAGATCAATCCCTGCGCCACCGTTCCAGCTGCCACAGATGGCGATCTCGTCTTGACGGAGAGCAACGCTATCATGCAGTACGCTGCAGACATCAAGCAGGGCGGCAGCTCAGCCTACCCGGTCGATCCAAAGCGCCGCGCAGATGTCAACCGCTGGCTGCTCTGGGAGGCGTCCGTGTGGTTCCCAAGCTGCTATGTCTACATTGTCCAGAACGTGGTCCAGGAGCTACTTGGTGGCAAGCCAGATCAAGCTGCGCTGTCTGCTGAAGAGCCGAACTTCCACAAGCTCGCCAAAGTCCTGGAAATGACATTATCGAAGCAGAAGTGGATCGCGGGCGATGAAGTCACGATTGCAGACCTTGCCATCGCGGCGCCTATGCATTTGTGGAAGGAGCAGAAGCTACCTTTAGAGAACTACCCTGGCGTAACGCGCTGGATCCAGGAAGTGGAGAAGCTGCCGTGCTGGCAGAAGACGCAAGGGGCTGTGGAGAAGGCATTGCTACCGAACAAGAAGCAGTCAACGAATGGTGCCAATGGCAGCGGAGGCAGCGTGAAGGCGACTTTGAACTGTAAGTGACTCTCACATGACGCTCATCGCTCCGAGCTGAGCACTATACAGAGCTGCCAAACCGAGGAATAGGAGAGCGGACAACAGCAGCACATAATCAACTTTGCCCATGATCATGCAGCTCGACTGATCATTTACATATTGTGTACATATCTTCATGTAACAGTCTGCTGACTTGCCTTCCCATCGCTCCCAGATACCAAAGATGTCTCTCCACAACTGACTGAGATCTACTTCTACGAGACGGAGAAGTCGAAAGGCATCCATGAGCCTGGCGACTCTGCACATGAGGTCGACATCCACGATGGCTGGTCTCGAGCTGATGACTTCCACGTCGACAAGCATGGCTTCTCGCTCAATGACTTCCGAGCGAAGTACAGCAAAGCTTGGGACGAAGATGAGACAGTGCGGGGGGAGTTCTACCCCGAGATTGTCGAGTTCTTGAAGCAGACCCTTGGCGCGAAGGAGGTGCTTGTCTTCGATCACACCATCAGGACAAAGAAGAACGTCGCGAAGCCACTAACAGACCAGAAGAGTGAGTGCCGTGCCCTTCATCACGCCTATCTCGCTGCATACTGACGGCAGCCGCAGACACATCGCAACGAGCCCCCGTCCAGCTAGTCCACTGCGACTACACCGCCGAATCAGGCCCCAAGCGCATCACTCAGCTCCTTCCCGACCGCGCCCCAGAACTCCTCAAGCGTCGGCACGCCTTCCTCAACGTCTGGAAGCCGCTCCACGCCGTCGAAGAGAACCCACTGGCAATGTGCGACGTCACATCCTCCCCACCTGAAGATTTCTTCAAGCTGCACCTCCGCTATCACGATCGGGATGGCGAGAACTATTTGCTGAGGTATAGCCCGGAGCATAAGTGGTACTACTTTCCGGGCATGGACGAGGGGAAGGTCATACTGTTGAAGACTTTTGATAGTGAGGAGGGGGTTGCGAAGTTTGTGGGACATTCGGCGTTTGCGGATCCGACTAGTAAGAGTGATGCGAGGCCGAGGGAGAGCATTGAGATCAGGACGATTGCTTTCTTTTAGTGCTTTAGCCAAAGAGTAGTACGCGCTGTCGAGCACTCAGAGAAATGGTGAGCCTCAGGCAGTCAGGCAGAACGATTTTTCGACGTCAGACCTCGGCGTTTTGCTCAGCTTAAACCCGAGACAATTTTATGTGACTGAAGCTCAAGCTACTGTTCACTGCAAAGCTTCATCTTAAGTCCCATGTGTGACTATACAGACCTTGCGATCCAGATCTCGCGCAATGCCGCCCCGTCGCCCTCCTCCCCGGCCCCCTGTCGTACCCTCACCACCCTCGACCTCAGCACCCACACCCGCAGCCTCACCCCCCACGCAAGTAGACCTCGCATCGCAACCCTCAACCTCTCACCCCTCGACCCCCGCCCCTCCAGTCAACTCCACCATACCCACAGCCTCAACCTCAGCCCGCGGCCGTGGCCGCGCCCCCGTAGCAAAACCCAAGTTCACCGGCCGCCGCTCAAACAAATCTCGCGCAGAACTCGAGAAAGAGGAAGCTGATCGGAAACGCGAGGAGAGCGATCGGAAGGCTAAGGAAGCTAGGGCGAAGTTTGGAGGCTCGAGAGGGAGGGGCGATGGCAGGGGAAGGGGGAGGCTGAGGGGCGGGTATATGGGGGAGGGGGAACGGAGGAAGGGTGAGGGTACGGCTGTGATGAGTGGGCCGTTCTCGCTTGGAGAGGCGGTTGCTGAGGTTAAGGGTGGAGGAAGGGGCTGGACTAGTGGAAGTGGAGGTGGAGGAGGGAGTGGAGGTGGGACAAGCAGCGGAGTTGGTGGTGGAGGCGGAGGTTCAGGAGGCGGAGGCGGTGGTTCTGGAGGAGGAGGAGGCAGTGGTGGTGGTGGTGGCAGCAGTGGAGCGAGTGGAAGCCGATCAGGTGTCAAGCAAGAGCCTGGCGCGGGTGGGACTAGCCACCGGGACGTGCAGATGATGGACAGCCGGACGGTGATCAAGAGCGAAGACGGCGGCTACATTTCCAGCGGTGATGACGAGGATGATAAGGCCGCGGGTGGACGGCGCAACATCGACGATCTGGCGCTCGTTGATCTGACGGCAGATGACGATACGAGTGGTGCTGCACCGGGCGGCTTTGCGCCTGTGCGAATACAGCGCGTCGAGCACCGAGACAGAGCGTTGGGACTGAAGGAAGACGCAGCCAAGGTGGCAGACACCTCAGCATTGGTCGTGGAAGCGAATGACATTCCGTCATCGCCCACGCTGCGGCGCCGTGGCAAGGGCAAACAACGAGCGAAAGACGTTGAGATCGTGAGCGAACAGCATGCATACCAAGGCGTGTACTCTGACAGCTCCAGCGAAGGGGAGCGACGCCCTCGTATCAAACCGGAGCCCACAGATGACGATGACGATCGACCTGCTACACCACCCGGCCAAGCACCAACAGCGTCCATGCTCCCACCTCAGTCACCTCCTTCATCCCCTGAAGCCCGCAAGAAGGCCAAGGACCGCGTCAAGCAGCCCTCGTTCTCAACGCAAGACAGACCAGAGTTCGAAACGAATGAAGACGCTCTTGAATGGGACCTCCGAGAAAAGGATCTCCGGATCCTTCGCGATGAGCTCGGCACGCCGGCGCCGTCTACCGCAACTCAACAAACCGGCGAAGACGCCGAGATGCCCGATGCCTCCGCTACAGACCCCAGACAAGACAAAGTCTACCTCTTCCAATTCCCACCCATACTCCCAGACCTCAAACCCATCACCGTCAAACCTGATCCCGACGGACCACCTTCCACCTCCACCGCTCACGCGCCACCTCCCACCAACCCCGCCGGCTTCGTCGGCAAGCTCAACATCCACGCTTCCGGCCGCGCGACGCTTGACTGGGGCGGCGTACCCATGGAGATGGGGATGGGGATTGAGGCGAGCTTTCTGCAGGATGTGATTATTGCTGAGCTGGAGAAGAAGAGGCAGGATGCGGTTGAGGGCGAGGAGGGGATCGAGGGGAAGGAGAAAGTTGTGGGTGGTAGGGCGATGGGGATGGGGCAGGTGAAGGGGAAGTTTGTTGTCGTGCCGAGCTGGGAAGGGATATGAGAGGATGCTAGGGATGGACTGCTTGTACTTAGCGCGGCGTTGGGGATGGGGCCAGAGATCGCATCTGGCGTCTTGCTGCAATACCATCGAAAAATGGGAAGCAAAGCATAAGAGATGAGTACAGGCTTGCGGAATCCCTCATACTAGCTTGAAAACTATTGTGTCACTACAAGTGGTTCCTCTCACTCATACCAACTGCGATCAAAGTGCGATGATTTCTATTCCCGTGCAGTGTTGATCCTGGGCAAGAGCGTCTACTAGTCGAGGCCGCTCCTTCCACTTTGTCGACACAATGCAGCGATATTACTGGCTCCGCTCTTCTCCTTCCACTAACAAACTTTTAGGCACCAATCGCAGATGTTTGACATCGAACAGGGTTTTGTGAGTAGATTTGGGGCGCGAGTCATGCGCTTTCACATGTCTGCATGTGCTTCTCGAAAGTTGTGATGATTGCATGCCGTCCTGCCCGAACATATACCAATACTACATCCACTGCGGAGTGATTCGAATGACGGGATCGAGCGATTGACATGGTCAACAAACCGCATGCGCCGCGCAGCAGCAAAAAGCCTGTTAGCAGCGCCGCGAATCTCAATGGAGAGGACACGAGCTTCATAGTCTTTGGCAACGAGAAGCCCAAGAAAGCCAAACCAGCACCGACCGACGATGCTGCTCCGAAGCCCAAGACTGCTGGCCCATCCACGGATCCCACCGCCCCCGAAATCCCCAAACCTCCCGACACACGCACCCTCATCGGCGGCCCATCATGGACCGGCAAGCTCCCCATGACGCTCTTCAACGAGCACTGTCAAAAGCAGCGCTGGGAGAAGCCCGAGTATACCACCCATCGCACGCCGAAAGGTTTCACCGGCGGCGTTATCATCAAGTCCAAGAATGCGAAGACGCAGGAAGTCGTAGTGCTGCCTCCCATAACGCCACCGAGGGAGTATAACGTTGAGCAAGGTGCGCAGCCTACCGCGCTGGAAGCGAGGCATTTCGCTGCGACTTTCGCGCTGCATAGAGTGGGGAGTATGAAGAACATTCACATGATGCTCCCACCGCGGTATCGGGATTTGTGGAAGGGCGACTTTGCGGATCTAAAGAGCGAGGCTGCGGCACAGGGCTTCGGGTATCTTTACGAGGCTGATCCGTTCGCGGCGAAGAAAGCGCATGAGGAGGCCAAGGTCAAGAGGGAGAAGGCTAGGGCTGAGAGGGTCAAGACTGTAGAGGAGGAGAAGAAGAATGCTGTTGTGGGGCTGGATGGCGCGGTGCAGGGGAAGCATGTGCTGAGGGGATGGCAGAAAGTGCCGAAGGTCGAGATGGGTGCTAGGACGAGACGGGAGGTTGAGAGGTTGGTCAGGGAGGAGGGAGTGTGGAATGTTCATGGTGTGCGGATTGACAAGGCCGAGGCAAAGAGAATCGCGGACGATTTGGAGGCCATTGGGTTCCGGAGAAGTCATGTTGAAGAGGCTGTGGAGATCTGCAAGGACAAGGAGGAGTGCCTCGAATGGCTTGCAATTCACTGTCCTGAGGATGACCTGCCGAAGTGGATGTTGCCCGAGAACTACTCTGCTGGCGTTAGTCTCGCTAGTGGAGATTTGAAGAGGGAGGGCAAGATCACGCGGCTGGTCACCGGGGGCTATGCGAGGGAAATTTGCACAGAGGTGCTGGACGCATGCCAAGGCAACGAGGCCAGGGCAGCCGAAGCATTACAGCGGCGACTGATGGATTCGGACGAAGAGGCTGTGGACCTCGATACGCTGAGTGTGGACACAGATTTATGGGATGAGGAGCAGGCCACTCTGGCCGCTATCTATGGCAACAGATGTACAGATCACGACAGAATATGCACAATACAACTAGAGTTGCAAACGCCATCCAAGAAACCCATCACACTACGTGCACGTCCGCCTAGTCATGGCTATCCAAGATCAGTGCCCACACTATCGATCGAAGCCGATCTGCCAGCATACATCCGACTTAGCATCCTCAAGCAGTGCCTCACGCATAGTCAGGACCACTTCCTCGGGGAGCAAATGCTCTTCAGTATCGTCGACTGGCTCGAAAACAACATCCTCTCTATCATTGAGCGACCAGGTGGCCTCAGCGAGATCGCCAGCGCAGCGTCGACCTCTGCTGAAGCACCATCTCGCCACCCTAGACCCATGAAAGCACCTCGAAGACACCCTCGGCCCTTGGTCTGGACACCGAGCACTCCCATATCGCAACGCTTGCTTGGCGACTGGACGACCAAACAAGCAACACTCGCCCAAGAATCCATGCTTCGCACCCGGCAAGCCCTGCCAGCCTGGTCCCTGCAGTCCGCAATCGTAGACTCCATCACCAAGAACCAAGTGACCATCATTTCCGGCGAAACCGGCTCCGGAAAGTCTACGCAATCAGTCCAATTCCTGCTCGATGACTTGCTCCAGCGCGGTTTTGGTGAGCAGGCAAATATCATCTGCACGCAGCCTCGCAGAATCTCTGCCCTGGGCTTAGCAGATCGTGTAGCGGATGAAAGGTGTGGCAGGGTGGGAGAGGAGATCGGCTACGCTATTCGTGTTGAGAGTAAGCAACGACCAGGCGTGACGAAGATCTGCTTCGTTACTACTGGTGTGCTGCTTCGGCGACTGCAGACTTCTGGTGGAGGCGAAGACGATGTGCTGAGGAGTCTGGGCGATGTGAGTCATGTCGTAATTGATGAGGTGCACGAGCGGAGTCTGGACACGGACTTTCTGCTTGTGTTGTTGAGGGATGTGCTGAAGAAGCGAAAGGATCTGAGGGTCATCTTGATGAGCGCGACGCTGGATTCGAATACGTTTGAGAAGTACTTTGTAAGTGCGAAGTTGAGTGTAGGGATGGTAGAGATCCAGGGACGGACTCATCCGGTCACTGATGTGTACCTTGATGATATTGTGAGAGCTACTGGATTCAGTGGTGTGGCCGCGGAAGAGGAGCCCGAGCCCATGGTCGACGAGGACCCTAGGAATGGGCCACGACCTGGGCCGCAAAGCATGGGCAGCGCATTGAGGGCAGTTGGGGTGCGCATCAACTACGACCTCATAGCAGCGACAGTCCAGATGATCGACAGCGAGCTCGGGAACGCAGACGGAGGCATTCTGATCTTCCTGCCCGGTGTCGCAGAGATCGACCAGACGATCCGAGCACTTCGACACATCCCGAACCTGCACGCTCTTCCACTACACGCTTCGCTGCAGAGCGTCGAGCAGCGCCGAGTCTTCCAGAAAGCGCCCCACGGCATGCGCAAAGTCGTGGCTGCAACGAACGTCGCGGAGACCTCAATCACAATCGAGGATATCGTTGCTGTAATCGACACAGGCAGAGTCAAGGAAACGAGCTTCGATCCTGCGAACAACATGATCAAGCTTGCCGAAGTCTGGGCTTCGCGGGCAGCGTGTAAGCAGCGGCGCGGCCGAGCTGGCCGTGTAAGGGCGGGTAAGTGCTATAAGCTCTATACTCGCAGCGCTGAGGCGAAGATGCAGGAGCGGCCGGAGCCGGAGATCAGACGAGTACCGCTGGAGCAGCTTTGTCTATCAGTGAAGGCAATGGGCGTAGCAGACGTGCCCGCTTTCATCGCATCGGCATTGACGCCACCAGAGAACATGGCTGTCGAAGGCGCCTTGCACCTCCTTCGTCGTATGGGTGCTCTGGATGGCGTCGAGCTCACTGCCCTCGGTCGTCATCTCTCTTCTATACCCGCAGACCTGCGCTGTGGCAAGCTGATGGTCTACGGCGCTATCTTTGGCTGCCTCGAAGCAACGCTCATCATAGCCTCGATACTCACCGCACGCTCTCCCTTCGTCAGTCCGCAAGCAAAGCGTGACGAAAGCAAAGTAGCACGCGCCTCTTTCAGCCCAGGTGGTCCACAAGGCGATCTCCTCTGCGACCTAAACGCCTACACAGCCTGGTCTGCCCGGCGCTCCCCAGGCGAACCAACGAGCATGCTCCGCCGCTGGTGCGACGAGAACTTCCTCTCCCACCAGGCACTCCAAGACATCTCCACAAACCGCACGCAATACCTCTCCTCCCTCAAAGAAGCCGGCTTCCTCTCCCCATCCTACAACCCCTTCTCCTTGACCGACAAAGCGAACGCCCAATCAACGAACTATGCCCTCCTCCGCGCCCTCATAGCTGCCTCCTTCTCCCCTCAAATTCTGCGGATAGATTTCCCCAACACCAAATACGCCGCCTCGTCCTCCGGCTCGGTCGCCTTGGAGCCGGAGTCCAGGACACTGAAATTCTTCTCCGAAGAAAGCGGTCGGGTCTTCATCCACCCGTCTTCCACACTCTTCACAACGCAAACTTTCCCCAATAACGCCGCATACCTAGCTTACTTCACCAAACTCTCAACTTCCAAAATCTTCGTTCGCGAGCTCACGCCCGTAGGCGTGTACGCGCTGCTGATGTTCGGTGGGCCCGTGGAGATCGATGCGCTGGGCAGGGGATTGGTGGTCGATGGATGGGTGAGGTTGAGGGGCTGGGCGAGGATTGGGGTACTGGTGGGTAGGTTGCGGGGGATGTTGGATGGGGTGCTTGCGAGAAGGGTGGAGAATCCGGAGGGGGATGAGAGTGGGGAGGGGGTTGTGGGGGTTGTGAGGAAACTGGTGGAGTTGGATGGGCTGGATGTTTGAGGGAAATGATAATGTACAGCGGTTACGAGACGAGTCTCTCGCATCTACCATAATGCTAAGCTTGCGCGACTCCTAGAGGACCGCATACATGTGCTTTGACAGCTTGCCAAGAGAAATCGGAATGAACCTACGAGACCTGATGTGGAGGATGTCGATGACAGTGCCAAGTTTTGGGCGCCGCGGCCCTTGATCACGATCTTAAGTCGACGGGAGACCAATAGCCTTCTACTTGGACGTCAGCCTTGCGGTACATTCTTCAACTGGCTCTCGCTCTGCGGACGGCAGGTCCGTCCTGCACTCATTGCGAGAATCTATGGCATCTCCCTTGTGATACGCGTGTAAGCATACTCGATGATATCCGTCACATTACTACTTGTAGGAAGTCCAAGCCAGCGGAGTGACGTGTCACGATACAGGCTCGAGGCCGGAGGAGCTAGTTGACCGTACGCAACGGCGTCGAAGAGCCTGGTGATCCTGTAGCCGAGGTAGTCCTTTAATCAACTTTGCATGTCGGGATAGAGTCGGACTAGCGGTCCCAAGGACCAACCGTCACTGCTATTCCTCGACAGAAGCCTCGCTATCTGTCTGACTAGAATCTTCCGCCAAAGCCTTGGCAAGTGCTCCCTGCAAGTCATCCGGTGTTGGACTTGCACCCGAATGATTACGAGGAAAATGATCCTGCGAGCTAACTGCAGCATTTGATAATGGATTACTGGCCTCGGGCTGCATGCTAGGAGCAATGCTGTGGACAGCACCGATACGGCTATGGGTTCCGCTACGGACATGACCAGGTACATTGCTGCTTTCTCGCAAGTCCGGCTCAGCTGATTGGGCGGCCGGCGGGAACGGTGTTGTGAACGCTCGCGGGGCTGGACCTATAAACTGCTTCGCAGACGGGCTCAAGTGTGTAGTAGCACTGACGCGGGTGTTACCCACATAGTTTCTACTCTTCGGTACTGTCGCTTTCGAGCCGGACGCCGAATCGAGTACAGGGAGCTTCCGATCAAGTAGTGGCGACGTCTCTGCTTTCGATGGAGTCATACGATCTTGCTCGGCAGCTTGCGCGGCACGACCCTTGATCAAAAAGCTGATCTTACTCTTCTCTGCCTGTTTTCCTGACATCTTGCTGTTGCCGTCTGCAGCCGTTGCATTGATCGCCCCTCCGTCACTGGAATGACTCCCGTCCTTCGGTCTGGCACTGTCAGCGTCCGAGTATTGCTCAGGGTCTGGCCAACCCTTCCCTGGCCAAGCCTTTGATCGTGCAGCTGTATGCTCCTGATGAACATCGCGCTTTTTCTCGCTGCACTCATTGCATGTTTTGTACACCTTACCGTTGCGTTCGAACTCAGCTCTAGGGACCCGGCCTCCATGCGCGGAACACCATTCCATGGTCGTCGATGATGTGTCGGCAGCGCCTGGCTTCTTGGGTGATGTAGTATGTGCGCGGTCGTGCTGAGCGACTGGAGCCGGCTTAATATGTCTAACATGAATCACCATGTCGTTGTCAAAGTTGTCGTAAGCTGGGATAATGCCTATGCCTTCCTCGCTTTCGAAGCTGACATCGTACTCGTATAGACCGAATAGACCGAAGAAGTTCTTGACGGTCGTGATAATCGTCTCGGTAGTGTCGTGGGAAGAGATGAGAACCCTCATAGGCAAGCGCGCCTGAATGCGAGAGTCTTGATCGTCGATCAGTTGGAAGATCACTTGCTTCTGGTTCTTCTTGACAGGCGACGTCCTCGCTTCCGAATTCAAGACGGGTGTCGGGATTGTCGATCGTCGCTGGGCTACCAAGCTTCGAGGCCGCTTTGGCCTGACAGCATATGCAGATGCGGCGGGCTCGAACGCAGATTCAACGTACGTGCTTTCAGAAGAATGCGGATCTTCAGTGAGCTGATGCTCGCGATCGTTCCCGAGACATGCCCCGCTATTGTGCATGGCCCTGATTGGGGGTTTTGGGGTTTTCATAATCTCGTAGTCGGTTTCGTAGGCGGTATCCTCGGAACTGTCGGTCCGATCTGCGAAGTAGTCTACGGTAAGATCGTCACTGTTGTCCACGCCCCGGCCGTAAGGTCGATCATCGTCATCGGAACTGGACCGTTTGCCCATACAGCCTCCCTCAAACTTGGAATGGCGCGCTAGCGCATCACCACGAGCAAAGCGTCTTCCACATTTGGGGCATGTATGGGTCCTCTCGCCTGTGTGTAGCTTGGTATGTCGCTTTAGATCGTGAAGCCGTCTGAATAGCGCATCGCAAGTTTGACAAGCATATGGCCTTTCTTGGACGTGTGTCAGCAGGTGACTCTTCAGATTGTGATGTCGCGTGAACTCTGTTGAGCAGTATGGGCATTTGTGTCGTTTCATTCCAGAGCTAGGTAGAGGCTGACTAGATTGATCGTACCCAGGTAGATTCATCCCTAGAGGAGATCCTGGTCGGGACGATTCTGGTGGAGGTGGCGCAGGAAAGGAGAACGACTTGTTCGTGTCTTCTCCGGAAAGCCTAACCCCCAGATCCATCTCAGTCTGCGAGTCCAAGGTAGTATCGCCTTTGACAGCTTCGGAAGCGGCTCTAGCAGCAGCGGCAGACTCTGGCAAGAACTGCTTGAGGTCGTCGAGGAGATCTGGGGCGGTTTTGAAAAGATGCGTGATTTGACTGTAGACGTCTTGGATGGGGTCTGATTCGCGTTGATAGGTTTGGAGGATTTCGACGAACTGCTTGTAAATGTCGGGTTGTGATGAGAATCGGTCCTGCGGGTAGGAATTAGCGTGGTTTTCTTGCTTTCACGTGAGAGGGTCCGGAGCTGCTCACCTTGATCTTATTGACGTAATTTACCGCATGATTGAACTCGACAGGTCCGCGCTGTTCCACACCGCCTGGGCCATCGCCGTCCTGCGACAAAGGTGTGATGCGACCTGGTGCTGGAGCAAGCATTGGCTCTGTGGATGTCTCGATGATGACTTCCGAAGTCGCAACGCTTTTTGCCCAAGTGTTGATGAGACTTGCCGCCGGCTGTTCAAGATCTGAGGCACTTCTGACATTCTTCAAGCTTTCCGATGTCAACTCGATTGGCTGACCGGAATCGATGCTGCCCGCTAGTGTTGCTGCCGTCTCTACCTCTGACCCATAGCTAGACCTCGTCGCCACGCTTTTCGCGTCGTGTTTTGTGGCTAAGCTGTCACCTGCGACCGATTTATCGTCGCCAAATGCCCATGGAATGGACATCAGTGCGAAACCCTTCAGATGATCCTGTCCGATGTGTTCGAATACTAAGGCTTGGCGTTGGCTGACTTCCGCTTCGGCAGGCTCATATCGACAGAAGGGGCAGCACTCAAGTCTAAGAGGTAGTCTGTTGAAGCTCATCCGGGCAATCAGTGCTGCCACACTATCTGTGACCAAGGGTTCATGAGTATCTCGAGTGTGCCCAATCATATCAAGCTCGCTGTCAGACTGCTTCTCACATACTTGGCACACCCAGGCTGTGCGCGCATGTCCCGACTCGAGATGATCAATCCACTTTGTCGACGTTGGGTAGGTGGTAAACGGAGTTTTGCAATTCTCGAAGACGCAAAAGTATGGACAAAGATCGTGCATGACATGAGTTCTGCGCATCACATCAGCCTCATTTGCGCAATCAATGGCGAGCACAAGACGAACCGCCACCTACGCACGTTTTGTGCCTCTTTCACTTCTTTCGGACGCCAGCAATAGGAGCACTCAAACAC
>KZ111167.1:342210-358285 GCA_002077045.2 Rachicladosporium sp. CCFEE 5018
GTAACGCGCTGGATCCAGGAAGTGGAGAAGCTGCCGTGCTGGCAGAAGACGCAAGGGGCTGTGGAGAAGGCATTGCTACCGAACAAGAAGCAGTCAACGACTGGCGCCAATGGCAGCGGAGGCAGCGTGAAGGCGACTTTGAACTGTAAGTGACTCTCACATGACTCTCATCGCTCCGAGCTGAGCACTATACAGAGCTGCCAAACCGAGGAATAGGAGAGCGGACAACAGCAGCACATAATCAAGTTTGCCCATGATCATGCAGCTCGACTGATCATTTACATATTGTGTACATATCTTCATGTAACAGTCTGCTGACTTGCCTTCCCATCGCTCCCAGATACCAAAGATGTCTCTCCACAACTGACTGAGATCTACTTCTACGAGACGGAGAAGTCGAAAGGCATCCATGAGCCTGGCGACTCTGCACATGAGGTCGACATCCACGATGGCTGGTCTCGAGCTGATGACTTCCACGTCGACAAGCATGGCTTCTCGCTCAATGACTTCCGAGCGAAGTACAGCAAAGCTTGGGACGAAGATGAGACAGTGCGCAGGGAATTCTATCCCGAGATCGTCGAGTTCTTGAAGAAGACCCTAGGCGCGAAAGAGGTGCTTGTTTTCGATCACACAATCAGGACGAAGAAGAACGTTGCGAAGCCACTGACAGACCAGAAAAGTGAGTGAGAGTTAGATGCTTACCGGCGGAGCTCACCGTACTGATGATGCCCAGACACGTCGCAGCGCGCTCCCGTGCAATTGGTCCACTGCGACTACACCGCTGAGTCAGGCCCCAAACGCATCACCCAGCTCCTCCCCGACCGCGCTCCAGAACTCCTCAAGCGGCGCCACGCCTTCCTGAACGTCTGGAAGCCCCTCCACGCCGTCGAAGAGAACCCCCTCGCAATGTGCGACGTCACGTCCTCCCCACCTGAAGACTTCTTCAAACTGCACCTCCGCTATCACGATCGGGATGGCGAGAACTACTTGCTGAGGTATAGCCCGGAGCATAAGTGGTACTACTTTCCGGGCATGGACGAGGGGAAGGTCATACTGTTGAAGACTTTTGATAGTGAGGAGGGGGTTGCGAAGTTTGTGGGACATTCGGCGTTTGCGGATCCGACTAGTAAGAGTGATGCGAGACCGAGGGAGAGCATTGAGATTAGGACGATTGCTTTCTTCTAGGCTTTGGGTAGAATGTAGTACTTCATTGTCGAGCATTCTTAGTATTGTGTACCTCAGGCAATCAAGCTTTGAAATTACCTTCGACGTCAGACCTCGGCGTTCTGCCCTGCTTAACTCCGGAAAATATTTATGTGACTGAAGCTTGAGCTTCAAATGACACTGCGAGGCATCATTCTTAGCTGATGATTGACTGCACAAACCGTGCGATCCAAATCTTTCGCGATGCCGCCCCGACGCCCACCTCCCCGGCCTCCTGTTGTCCCCTCACCACCCTGGACCTCAGCACCCACAACAGCAGCCTCACCTCCCACCCAAGTAGACCTTACCTCCCAACCCTCAACCTCTCACCCTTCAACTCCTGCCTCTCCCTCAGCCTCACTCCCCACTGTCACACCCACTTCGACCCGTGGCCGTGGCCGCGCCCCCGTAGCAAAACCCAAATTCACCGGCCGACGCTCCAACAAATCCCGCGCGGAGCTCGAGAAAGAGGAAGCTGATCGGAAGCGCGAGGAGAGCGATCGGAAAGCTAAGGAGGCTAGGGTGAAGTTTGGTGGGGCGAGAGGGAGGGGCGATGGCAGGGGTAGGGGGAGGTTGAGGGGTGGGTATATGGGGGAGGGCGAACGGAGGAAAGGTGAGGGTGCGGCTGTGATGAGTGGACCGTTCTCGTTGGGGGAGGCTGTGACTGAGGTCAAGGGTGGAGGAAGGGGTTGGACTAGCGGTGGGCGAAGTGGAGGTGGAGGAGGTGGTGGAGGTGGGACAAGTAGCGGGGTTGGTGGTGGAGGCGGAGGCGGAGGCAGTGGTGGTGGTGGTGGTGGTGGTAGCAGCAGTGGAGCGAGTGGAAGCCGATCCAGCGTCAAGCAAGAACCTGGCGCAAACGGATCCAGTCACCGAGATGTGCAGATGATGGACAGCAGGACGATGATTAAGAGCGAGGATGGCGGGTACATTTCCAGTGGTGACGATGAGGACGATAAGGCAGCGGGCGGACGGCGAAACATCGACGACCTGGCGCTCATCGATCTGACGGCAGATGACGATGCGAGTGGTGCTGCGCCGGGCGGCTTTGCGCCTGTGCGAATACAGCGGGTTGAGCACCGAGATAGGGCGCTGGGACTGAAGGAGGACGCAGCCAAAGTGGCAGACACATCTGCGTTGATTGTCGAGGCGAACGATATCCCTTCATCGCCGACCCTACGACGTCGAGGGAAGGGCAAACAACGAGCCAAAGAAGTTGAGATCGTGAGCGAACAGCACGCATACCAAGGCGTGTACTCTGACAGCTCAAGCGAAGGGGAGCGTCGGCCACGCATCAAACCCGAACCCATAGATGATGACGACGACCGACTTGCTACGCCACCGGGCCAAGCACCGACTGCTTCCATGCTCCCACCGCAATCCCCACCATCGTCTCCAGAGGCCCGTAAGAAGGCCAAAGACCGCGTCAAGCAGCCCTCGTTCTCAACGCAGAATAGACCAGAATTCGAAACAAACGAAGACGCTCTCGAATGGGAGCTCAAGGAGAAAGACCTTCGTATTCTCCGTGACGAGCTCGGCACGTCCGCGCCTTCTACCGCAACTCAACAGAACGGCGAAGACGCAGAAATGCCCGATATCTCTGCCACGGATCCAAGACAAGACAAAGTCTACCTCTTCCAATTCCCACCCATACTCCCGGACCTCAAACCTATCACCGTCAAACCAGACCCTGATAGCCCGTCCGCCACATCCACCTCCTTTGCACCTCCGCCCACCAAACCTGCTGGCTTCGTCGGCAAGCTCAACATCCACGCCTCCGGCCGCGCAACGCTAGACTGGGGCGGAGTGCCAATGGAAATGGGTATGGGGATTGAGGCGAGCTTCTTGCAAGATGTGATTATTGCTGAGCTGGAGAAGAAGAGGCAGGATGCCGTTGAAGGGGAGGAGAGTGGGGAGACGAAGGAGAAGGTTGTGGGTGGTAGGGCGATGGGGATGGGGCAGGTGAAGGGGAAGTTCGTTGTTGTGCCGAGCTGGGAAGGGATATGAGAGCGTGCTAGGGATGGACTGCTTGAACTTAGCGTGGCGTTGGGGATGGGGCCAGAGATCGCATCTGGCTTCTTGCTGCAATACCATCGAGGAATTGGAAGCAAAGCATAAGGATTGATTACAGGCTTACGGAATTCCTCATACTAGCTTGACAGCTATCGTATCACTGCAATTGTTACTCTCACTCATACCAAATGCGATCAAAGTGCGATGACTTCTATTCGCTTGCAGTGTTGATCCTGGGCAGGAGCGTCTACTAGTCGCGGCCGTTCCTTCCACTTTGTCGATGTTACTGGCTTCGCTCTTCTCCTTCCACTAACAAACTTTTAGCGCCGGTTGTGACCGCACCAAGGGCAGATGCCTGCGATCGAACAGGGTTTTAGTGAGTATATTCTGGGCGCGAGTCATGCGTCTTCACATGTCTGCATGAGCTCGGAGGGTGATGTGAAATACTTTTCTGGGAGACAAATACGTCTCCACTAGCCTCATGGACCGTCTGTCCATACTTACCATCCATATCAGCGAGCGACGAGGATGGTTAACAAACCGCATGCGCCGCGCAGCAGCAAAAAGCCAGCGAGCAGCGCCGCAAATCTCAATGGAGAGGACACGAGCTTCCTAGTGTTCGGCAACGAGAAGCCCAAGAAAGCCAGACCAGCACCGACCGACGATGCTACTCCGAAGCCCAAGGTCGCTGGCCCGTCTACGGATCCCACCGCCCCCGAAGTCCCCAAACCCCCGGACACACGCACCCTAATCGGCGGCCCATCATGGACAGGCAAACTCCCCATAACGCTCTTCAACGAGCACTGCCAGAAGCAGCGCTGGGAGAAGCCCGAGTACACCACCCACCGCACACCGAAAGGCTTCACTGGAGGCGTGATCATCAAGTCGAAGAACGCTAAGACCCAGGAAGTCGTTGTGCTACCTCCCATCACGCCACCAAGAGAGTATAATGTCGAGCAAGGTGCGCAGCCTACTGCGCTGGAAGCGAGACATTTCGCTGCCACGTTCGCGCTGCATAGAGTGGGGAGTATGAAGAATATCCATATGATGCTTCCACCGCGCTATCGAGACCTGTGGAAGGGTGACTTCGCGGATCTGAAGAGCGAGGCTGTGGCGCAGGGCTTGGGATATCTTTATGAAGCTGATCCGTTTGCGGCGAAGAAAACGCACGAGGAGGCCAAGGTTAAGAGGGAGAAGGTCAGGGCCGAGAGGGTCAAGATTGTAGAAGAGGAGAAGAAGAATGCTGTTGTGGGGCTGGACGGCGCGGTGCAGGGGAAGCATGTCTTGAGGGGATGGCAGAAAGTGCCGAAAGTTGAGATGGGGGCTAGGACGAGACGGGAGGTTGAGAGGCTGGTCAGGGAGGAGGGGGTGTGGAATGCGCATGCCGTGAAGATCTCAAAGATCGAGGCAAAGAGGATTGTGGACGATCTTGAAGCTATCGGCTTCCGGAAAAGTCACGTCGAGGAGGCGGTAGAAATCTGCAAGGACAAGGAGGAGTGCCTCGAATGGCTTGCGATTCACTGTCCTGAGGATGACTTGCCGAAGTGGATGTTGCCCGAGAACTACTCTGCTGGCGTTAGTCTCGCTAGTGGAGATTTGAAGAGGGAGGGCAAGATCACGCGGCTGGTCACCGGGGGCTATGCGAGGGAAATTTGCACAGAGGTGCTGGACGCATGCCAAGGCAACGAGGCCAGGGCAGCCGAAGCATTACAGCGGCGACTGATGGATTCGGACGAAGAGGCTGTGGACCTCGATACGCTGAGTGTGGACACAGATTTATGGGATGAGGAGCAGGCCACTCTGGCCGCTATCTATGGCAACAGATGTACAAATCACGACAGAATATGCACAATACAACTAGAGTTGCAAACGCCATCCAAGAAACCCATCACACTACGTGCACGTCCGCCTAGTCATGGCTATCCAAGATCAGTGCCCACACTCTCAATCGAAGCGGATCTACCAGCATACATTCGACTCAGCATCCTCAAGCAGTGCCTCACGCATAGTCAGGACCACTTCCTCGGCGAGCAGATGCTTTTCAGCATCGTCGATTGGCTCGAAAACAACGTACTCTCTATCATAGAGCGACCTGGTCGCCTCAGCGAAATCGCTAGCGCAGCATCAACCTCTGCTGAAGCACCATCTCGCCACCCCAGACCCACAAAAGGTCCTCGACGCCACCCTCGCCCACTGACCTGGACACCCAACACGCTTGTCTCCCAGCGCCTCCTCCGGGACTGGACGAGTAAACAGTCCACGCCCGCCCAGCAATCGATGCTCCGCACCCGGCAAGCCCTCCCGGCATGGTCCCTCCAGTCCGCCATCGTGGATTCCATCACCAAGAACCAAGTAACAATCATTTCTGGCGAGACCGGCTCCGGCAAATCCACACAATCAGTGCAGTTTCTGCTCGACGACTTACTCCAGCGTGGCTTCGGCGAGCAGGCCAACATTATCTGCACACAGCCTCGCAGAATCTCCGCTTTGGGGCTGGCGGATCGAGTAGCGGACGAAAGATGTGGAAGGGTGGGAGAGGAGATCGGCTACGCCATTCGTGGCGAGAGTAAGCAGCGACCGGGCGTGACGAAGATCTGCTTCGTGACTACTGGTGTGCTCCTCCGACGGCTTCAGACTTCTGGCGGCGGAGAAGACGATGTACTGAAGAGTCTGGCCGATGTAAGTCATGTTGTCATCGACGAAGTGCACGAGCGGAGTCTGGATACGGACTTTCTGCTTGTGTTGTTGAGGGATGTGCAGAAGAAGCGAAAGGATCTGAGGATTATCTTGATGAGTGCGACGCTGGACTCGAATACGTTTGAGAAGTACTTCGCCAGTGCGAAGCTTAGTGTGGGGATGGTGGAGATTCAGGGACGAACCCATCCGGTTACCGATGTGTATCTTGATGATATTGTGAGAGCTACTGGATTCAGTGGTGTGGCCGCGGAAGAGGAGCCCGAGCCCATGGTCGACGAGGACCCTAGGAATGGGCCACGACCTGGGCCGCAAAGCATGGGCAGCGCATTGAGGGCGGTTGGGATGCGCATCAACTACGACCTCATAGCAGCGACAGTCCAGATGATCGACAGCGAGCTCGGGAGCGCAGACGGAGGCATCCTGATCTTCCTGCCTGGTGTCGCAGAGATCGACCAGACGATCCGAGCACTTCGACATATCCCGAACCTGCACGCTCTGCCGCTGCACGCTTCTCTACAAAGCGTCGAGCAACGCCGAGTCTTCCAAAAAGCGCCTCACGGTATGCGGAAAGTCGTGGCGGCGACAAATGTGGCCGAGACATCAATCACGATCGAAGACATTGTTGCTGTGATCGACACCGGCCGAGTCAAAGAAACGAGCTTTGATCCCGCGAACAATATGATCAAGCTTGCCGAAGTCTGGGCCTCACGCGCGGCGTGCAAGCAGCGTCGTGGTCGGGCTGGCCGTGTACGGGCTGGCAAGTGCTACAAGCTGTACACTCGCAGCGCAGAAGCGAAGATGCAAGAGCGGCCGGAGCCGGAGATCAGACGAGTGCCTTTGGAGCAGCTCTGTCTATCAGTGAAGGCAATGGGCGTAGCAGACGTGCCCGCTTTCATCGCATCGGCATTGACGCCACCAGAGAAGATGGCTGTCGAAGGCGCCTTGCACCTCCTTCGCCGTATGGGTGCTCTGGATGGCGTTGAGCTCACTGCCCTCGGTCGTCATCTCTCCTCTATACCCGCAGACCTCCGCTGTGGCAAGCTGATGGTCTACGGCGCTATCTTTGGCTGCCTCGAAGCAACGCTCATTATCGCCTCGATCCTCACCGCACGGTCGCCCTTCGTCAGCCCTCAAGCCAAGCGCGACGAGTCCAAAGCCGCACGCGCCTCCTTCAGTCCCGGCGGTCCACAAGGCGATCTCCTCTGTGATCTCAACGCCTACACAGCCTGGTCATCCCGCCGCGCCTCCGGCGAACCAACATCTCAGCTCCGCCACTGGTGCGACGAAAACTTCCTCTCCCACCAAACCCTCCAAGACATCTCCACGAATCGCACGCAATACCTCTCCTCCCTCAAAGAAGCTGGCTTCCTTTCCACATCCTACAACCCTTTCTCCGCAACCGACAAAGCGAACGCCCAATCAACAAACTACGCTCTCCTCCGCGCCCTCATAGCCGCGTCCTTCAGTCCTCAGATCCTAAGGATAGACTTCCCCGACACGAAATACGCCGCCTCTTCCTCCGGCTCCGTGGCACTAGACCCCGAGTCCAGGACGCTGAAGTTCTTTTCCGAAGAAAGCGGACGGGTATTCATTCACCCGTCCTCTACACTCTTTACGACGCAAACGTTCCCCAATAACGCCGCATACCTAGCTTACTTCACCAAACTCTCAACATCCAAAATCTTCGTTCGCGAGCTCACGCCCGTAGGCGTGTACGCGCTGCTGATGTTCGGCGGCCCAGTGGAGATCGATGCGTTGGGACGGGGATTGGTGGTTGATGGATGGGTGAGGCTTAGGGGTTGGGCGAGGATTGGGGTGTTGGTTGGAAGGTTGAGGGGGATGTTGGATGGTGTGCTTGCGAGAAGAGTGGAGAATCCGGAGGGAGATGAGAGTGGGGAGGGGGTCGTGGGGGTTGTGAGGAATCTGGTGGAGTTGGATGGGTTGGATGTCTGAGGGAACTGATAGTACACAGCGGTTATGAGGCAAGCCTCTCGCATCTGCCAGATGCTGAGCTTGCGCGACTCCCAGAGGAGCGCATACATTTACTTTGACACCTTGCCAAGAGAATTTGGAATGGACCTACGAGACCTGATGTGGAAGATGTCGATGACACTGCCAAGTTCTGGGCGCCGCGGCCCTTGATCACGATCTTAAGTCGACGGGAGACCAATAGCCTTCTACTTGGACGTCAGCCTTGCGATACATCCTTCGACTGGCTCTCGCTCTGCGGACGGCAGGTCCGTCCTGCACTCGTTGCGAGAACCTATGGCATCTCCCTTGTGATACGCGTGTAAGCATACTCGATGATATCCGTCACATTGCTACTTGTAGGAAGTCCAAGCCAGCGGAGTGACGTGTCACGATACAGGCTCGAGGCCGGAGGAGCTAGTTGACCGTACGCAACGGCGTCGAAGAGCTTGGTGATCCTGTAGCCGAGGTAGTCCTTTAATCAACTTCGCATGTCGGGATAGAGTCGGACTAGCGGTCCTAAGGACCAACCGTCACTGCTATTCCTCGACAGAAGCCTCGCTATCTGTCTGACTAGGATCTTCCGCCAAAGCCTTGGTAAGTGCTCCCTGCAAGTCATCCGGTGTTGGACTTGCACCCGAATGATTTCGAGGAAAATGATCCTGCGAGCTAACTGCAGCATTTGATAATGGATTACTGGCCTCGGGCTGCATGCTAGGAGCAATGCTGTAGACAGCACCGATACGGCCATGGGTTCCGCTACGGACATGACCAGGTACATTGCTGCTTTCTCGCAAGTCCGGCTCAGCTGATTGGGCGGCCGGCGGGAACGGTGTTGTGAACGCTCGCGGGGCTGGACCTATAAACTGCTTCGCAGACGGGCTCAAGTGTGTAGTAGCACTGACGCGGGTGTTACCCACATATTTTCTACTCTTCGGTACCGTCGCTTTCGAGCCGGACGCCGAATCGAGTATAGGGAGCTTCCGATCAAGTAGTGGCGACGTCTCTGCTTTCGATGGAGTCATACGATCTTGATCGGCAGCTTGCGCGGCACGACCCTTGATCAAAAAGCCGATCTTACTCTTCTCTGCCTCTTTTCCTGACATCTTGCTGTTGCCGTCTGCACCCGCTGTATTGATCGCTCCTCCGTCACTGGAATGACTCCCGTCCTTCGATCTGGCACTGTCAGCGTCCGAGTATTGCTCAGGGTCTGGCCAACCCTTCCCTGGCCAAGCCTTTGATCGTGCAGCTGTCTGCTTCTGATGAAAATCGCGCTTCTTCTCGCTGCACTCATTGCATGTTTTGTACACCTTACCGTTGCGTTCGAACTCAGCTCTAGGGACCCGGCCACCATGCGTGGAACACCATTCCATGGTCGTCGATGATGTGTCGGCAGCGCCTGGCTTCTTGGGTGATGTAGTATGTGCGCGGTCGTGCTGAGCGACTGGAGCCGGCTTGATATGTTTAACATGAATCACCATGTCGTTGTCAAAGTTGTCGTAAGCTGGGATAATGCGTATGCCTTCCTCGCTTTCGAAGCTGACATCGCACTCGTATAGACCGAATAGACCGTAGAAGTTCTTGACGGTCGTGATAATCGTCTCGGTAGTGTCGTGGGAAGAGATGAGAACCCTCATAGGCAAGCGCGCCTGAATGCGAGAGTCTTGATCGTCGATCAGTTGGAAGATCACTTGCTTCTGGTTCTTCTTGACCGGCGACGTCCTGGCTTCCGAATCCAAGACGGGTGTCGGGATTGTCGATCGTCGCTGGGCTACCAAGCTTCGAGGCCGCTTTGGCCTGACAGCATATGCAGATGCGGCAGGCTCGAACGCAGATTCAACGTACATGCCTTCAGAAGAATGCGGATCTTCAGTGAGCTGATGCTCGCGATCGTTCCCGAGATATGCCCGGCTATTGTGCATGGCTCTGATTGGGGGTTTTGGGGTTTTCATAATCTCGTAGTCGACATCGTAGGCGGTATCCTCGGAACTGTCGGTCCGATCTGCGAAGTAATCTACGGTAAGATCGTCACTGTTGTCCACGCCCCGGCTGTAAGGTCGACCATCGTCATCGGAACTGGACCGTTTGCCCATACAGCTTCCCTCGAACTTGGAATGGCGCGCTAGCGCATCACCACGAGCAAAGCGTCTTCCACATTCGGGGCATGTATGGGTCTTCTCGCCTGTGTGTAGCTTGGTATGTCGCTTTAGATCGTGAAGCCGTTTGAACCGCGCATCGCAAGTTTGACAAGCATATGGCCTTTCTTGGACGTGTGTCAGCAGGTGACTCTTCAGATTGTGATGTCGCGTGAACTCTGTTGAGCAGTATGGGCACTTGTGTCGTTTTATTCCAGAGCTAGGTAAAGGCTGACTAGATTGATCGTACCCAGGTAGATTCATCCCTAGAGGAGATCCTGGTCGGGACGATTCTGGTGGAGGTGGCGCAGGAAAGGAGAACGACTTGTTCGTGTCTTCTCCGGAAAGCCTAAGCTCCAGATCCATCTCAGTCTGCGAGTCCAAGGTAGTATCGCCTTTGACAGCTTCGGAAGCGGCTCTAGCAGCAGCGGCAGACTCTGGCAGGAACTGCTTGAGGTCGTCGAGGAGATCTGGGGCGGTTTTGAAAAGATGCGTGATTTGACTGTAGACGTCTTGGATGGGCTCTGATTCGCGTTGATATGTTTGGAGGATTTCGAGGAACTGCTTGTAGATGTCGGGTTGTGATGAGAATCGGTCCTGCGGGTATTGTTATTAGCGTGGTTTTCTTGCTTTCACGTGAGAGGGTCCGGAGATGCTCACCTTGATCTTATTGACGTAATTGACCGCATGGTTGAACTCGACAGGTCCGCGCTGTTCCATACCGCCTGGACCATCGCCGTCCTGCGGCAAAGGTGTGATGCGACCTGGTGCTGGAGAAAGCATTGGCTCTGTGGATGTCTCGATGATGACTTCCGAAGTCGCAACGCTTTTTGCCCAAGTGTTGATGAGACTTGCCGCCGGCTGTTCAAGATCTGAGGCACTTCTGACATTCTTCAAGCTTTCCGATGTCAACTTGATTGGCTGACCGGAATCGATACTGCCCGCTAGTGTTGCTGCCGTCTCTACCTCTGACCCATAGCTAGACCTGCTCGCCACGCTTTTCGCGTCGTGTTTTGTGGCTAAGCTGTCACCTGCGACCGAATTATCGTCGCCAAATGCCCATGGAATGGACATCAGTGCGAAACCCTTCAGATGATCCTGTCCGATGTGTTCGAATACTAAGGCTTGGCGTTGGCTGACTTCCGCTTCGGCAGGCTCATATCGACAGAAGGGGCAGCACTCAAGTCTAAGAGGTAGCCTGTTGAAGCTCATCCGGGCAATCAGTGCTGCCGCACTGTCTGTGACCAAGGGTTCATGAGTATCTCGAGTGTGCCCAATCATATCAAGCTCGCTGTCAGACTGCTTCTCACATACTTGGCATACCCAGGCTGTGCGCGCATGTCCCGACTCGAGATGATCAATCCACTTTGTCGACGTTGGGTAGGTGGTAAATGGAGTTTTGCAATTCTCGAAGACGCAAAAGTATGGACAAAGATCGTGCATGACATGAGTTCTGCGCATCACATCAGCCTCGTTTGCGCAATCAATGGCGAGCACAAGACGAACCGCCACCTACGCACGTTTTGTGCCTCTTTCACTTCTTTCGGACGCCAGCAATAGGAGCACTCAAACACATCAACGCCTTTGGGTACAGGAGGGGGAGCCGGGAAGCTCAAATGCCCTCCCGTGATCTTGGTGGCACTGCTCCCCGCTTGTGACAGTGCCAAAGGTCTTTCGGCTTGTAGCCGGACGCTACCAGCCAGCGTCGTAGCGGCATGTACCGATGGCACATTGCCGGATGCAAAGAGCTCACTTATCGGTGGAACAATGGCCAGACTACTATCATCGATGTGGCTGGAGAAGGGCTTCGGGCCCATATCCAGCTGTGTTGGAGGACGATTGGGCAAACTTCCGACGAAGTGGGCATCTCCTGCTCGCACGCTAGCCCGACGCTGACCGTACATCAATTTTCTCCATCGCTGTTCAGTCACCAGTATCAATCGACGGCGCAGCCACTCCGGCGTGCCCGGTAGACCAGCCTCGGTCGTGGGCAGTAAGCGGTCGACCATGAAGCACAAGTGTTTGCTGAAGCCCGACATGACAGGAGATCCGTCTAAGTCCTTGGGATCGTAAGTCGTAGATTTATCGTAGTCGCGTTGTTCACTATACTGCCGTATCTGAGCTGCATAGCGTAGTAGTCGACCAATATCATCGCTGATGCGAGCCCGCAGAGTCTCCGCTGCGTATTCCTCGTCGGATGATGGCGAGTCTGGTGCTCTGCGGCGGTTGGATCGTCTGGGCTCATGGTGTCTCGCTCGTTTGGCCCTTGGCTGCTTTATGCCTCGATCCTGTACGGCTGCCGTAGAGTACACTGAGAGTCATCAGCAGCGTGGAGTGAAAGCAGCGCACCTGTGATCCTTACTTTGTCGCAGGTCAGCCCTCAATGCATCAAGCAAGTCAGTCAGCAGCTGATACACCTCGGAATTCTTCCTCAGACGATGATCGACAGACATATCACCTGCCGCGAACACACCAAGCATAGCCGACCACACACCAAGCCGTGCGACCTCAGTTCCCGCCCAGTCCACCTGCGCGGACTCGCCTCCATCCCGTACATAAGTCAATATGCGTCTGCATTCGGTGGCTAGCTGCGTAATGATGCCCTGGTGGCCTGTTGTCGCTGACATGGTCTTCGCCGGACGCTTCGATGTCTACAACAATCTGTTTGCTACATCTAGAAGATCAGTTGGGCCTAGAAAGGCATTGTAACTGCGAAGCGGTACTAGAGCTACCCGATGTGCCATATCAGATCACTATGGTGATCAGCAACACATGCAGTGAGATGGTCGTTCGAGTCAGCCACTGACGTCACGTGAAGATGCGGCTGAACGGTAGACACCTGAACGCGGTGCATAGCGCGATCGGGCATGTGGCAAAGGAGGACTTGTGTACATCATAGACTGTAATCTTCTCTGCAGTGAGACCCCTCTCGCGTTACAGCATGCTGTGAGATGAACAAGAGGAAGTCTGAAGACCAGGTAGACCATGATGATGGTACGGTCCGTTCGGACCACGTCCCCGACTGGGTGAAGTCTGACCTACTTGACACTGCTTGCCGACTCTTGCGGGAAGCTGCAGAATACTGTAGAGTGAGCACGGACACGTCTGCATCGCACAAAGACCATGTTCCATCGAGGAACCACGGCTTCAACGCAAAGCTCCGTGCCGAGCTCGATATCATAGTGAAAGCCAAAGGTGCCGCAGAGGGCAAGGTGTTCAATACCCAACAGCTCGATAGTGGCGATGCTTTCCTGGATACTCTCGAAGAGGACTGGGTGGACTTGAGTGCCGATGGCATCAAAGTGGACGAGAGTACCTACGACGAGGGCGGCGAGCCCTACGTTCTGCTTCTCGGGCTGTTCAGCAGGGAAGTCAATGTGACGGATTCACGAAGACGCACCTGGCTGCTAGCGAGACTGAAAGTCGACCAGCCATCATGGAAGCTACAAAAGCGTCTACTGAGAGATCTGGGCAAACATGCCGCAGCCATTGCAGCGCCCATCGAGATGGCGCCAACTACGGAATGGAATGGAACGAAACCAATCTTCGACGCCATGAGTGCCGCCCATGAGGCTCTTCTCAAGCACTGGATCAGCGTGTGTAAGTGTAAGATCTGCGATCATTACGATACCAAGATCTCATTAGGTCGTGCGTCAGATGTGCCAGGCGCTGATGTAACATGCCTTGCCGTCTCTTCCATCTCGCACGGCCATGCAGTATACTGGAGATCGGTCAAGTTGAAGTGTTCTGGAGATGGCAAGCATGGGACCTCGACGTCACGGAAGCGCAAAGTTATGTTTGACGACGAGCCGGACAAAGAAGAAGCAACTCCACCAGTCAAGGTGTGCGAACTGCTACAGGTCGATTCCTCAGAGTCCATCGTAGAGATCGCATCGGGCGGACTGACCGTGAAGTCTGCCAAGGACCTTGATGGAACCGAGAACCCCATTGGAAGCAGTCCGGCACCCTTTTCGCACTGGACCACAGACAGGCTCCCCGAGACAATATTGTCATCGAAGCTACGGCAAAGGTTATCTCTTGCACTCACTTTGGCATACGCCTACCTACATTTGAGTGGCAGTGCGCTATGGCCACGACAGCAGACTTCGAACGAGTTGTGGCATTATATTGATCCCAAGAACACATCAGAGGCGAACTGGCAGCTCCTCTTTAGTCTTACGCCTCGAGCAGGTAATACCAAGCAGAAAGCTCTCGCCTCATTCATCAACAAGTCATCCCCAAGCTTACCGATACTGGGAACCATGTTGCTAGCACTGATCAGTGGTGAGAAGGTGTCCTGGGACACGTACGAAGACCAGATCAAGAATGCCAAAGAAGAGCCATTTGCGAAAGCGCTAGTCGGCGCTGTTGACGCATGTCTTGACGCTCAAGAATTGAAGCTTGAAGGCGAGACGGACGCTTTAAGCGACAAAGCTAGAGAGGTCTTCCTGCAGAAAGTAGTGCTACCTTTGCAGAGCGCACTCGAGGTCGGCTTCGGCGTGACATTCGACGCACTATTCGGCTCCCGCGAAAGTCAAGCGACCAGCGGAAAGCATGACGCAGATCAAGCGTCTGATACGCACAGAGTGCATCGGGACAGATGCAATGCACGACACAATCATTGCAGTACTACAAATACCACGCAGCATCCAAGCGATCAATGGCTCGCAACGGTCCAGCATCACATCCAGCCATACTTCCTGCATCGCTCCGATGCAGCAACTCCCGTTAAGATCGCCATCATTGACACGGGACTAAAGCTGTCTGCGGATTCACATGCATTACACTACGAGCGGATCGCAGAGTGTCGAAGCTGGATATCTCTGCCGCAGCTACAGGCTATGAAACGGGGGACGGCTATGTCTTCCAGGCGGATGAGGATGACGATGGTCATGGCACGCATATCGCTTCGACAGTGCTTGACATTACCGCCGAGGCTGAGTCCCAGATCTACGTAGCGAGAGTGGTACGACGGCGTGATCAAGCGGGCCCCATGCGGCCTGAAACGGCGGAAGCCATTGCCAAGGTAAGTCTCCTCGATTTGTCATGCAAACTATATACTAGCAATTAAATTGACCACAAGACAGGCCATCGAATATGCTGTCGAGACATGGGGAGTCTCGATCATCTCGTTATCACTTGGCACGTCGCATGTAGTACCGGCAATCGAAAAAGCGATCGAGAAAGCTCAAGCCAAGAAAGTACTCATCTTCGCCTCCGCGTCGAACTTTGGCGGCAATCAGGGTCGCAGCTGGCCGGCGAAGCGTCGCGATGTCTTCTGCGTACACGCTACCGATGCCCTCGGGAATCCATACGACCGCAACCCCAGCGCTCTCGCCGGAGAGTCGAACTTCGCTGTACTTGGCGTCGATATGCAGTCAGAATGGCTCCCGAATGCTGATGGCAGCACGCAGCTGGTGAGACGAACGGGTACATCATTCGCCACTCCCATCGCAGCTGGTATCGCTGCGCTCGTCATTTCCCTTATGCAGAACTGGCAGGAAGCATATGTGCACTGGCGAGTCGAACAAGCTCAGCGCTACGGTCAACGTGCGTCACACGAAAGTGAACGACAATCATACGTGCAGAAGACAGCGCGACTACATTCAGTCGGCTACATGATGCGCATCTTCATGCTCATGCACGAACCTCGCGGACTTTATCACTACGTCGTGCCAGAAAAGCTTTTTGAGGCGGCTGCTCCTCAGGACTTGGTCTGGACGATCAAGAGGATACTGCACGAACTGGACTGAAGATCAGAATTGCAGCTAGTCGCTATCTTCGAAGTCTTCCGCGCGAAGCACGGGTACAGTTGCCCACTCTCCTAGATTCGCCTCACCATCAAATTTGATCTTTCCATCCTCATCGCCCGCCAACGCCCACTTAGTCTCCATGCGCGTCTCAAATTGCCCCTCTTGCCTCTTCAGCCGGATGCGCAGAAGCTGATACGCCAACAAGAATGGCTCAACTGGACTTGAGCCCTGTCGTCGCTCATAAGACCGCGAACCCTCGACTTCCGGACCGACCTTGCCTGGTGCGCCGAAAGCTGCGCCATCGACGGC
>KZ111167.1:358385-372210 GCA_002077045.2 Rachicladosporium sp. CCFEE 5018
AATCATACGTGCAGAAGACAGCGCGACTACATTCAGTCGGCTACATGATGCGCATCTTCATGCTCATGCACGAACCTCGCGGACTTTATCACTACGTCGTTCCAGAAAAGCTTTTTGAGGCGGCTGCTCCTCAGGACTTGGTCTGGACGATCAAGAGGATACTGCACGAATTGGACTGAGGATCAGAATTGCAGCTAGTCACTATCTTCGAAGTCTCCCGCGCGAAGCACGGGTACAGTTGCCCACTCTCCTAGATTCGCCTCACCATCAAAAATGATCTTTCCATCCTCATCGCCCGCCAACGCCCACTTAGTCTCCATGCGCGTCTCAAATTGCCCCTCTTGCCTCTTCAGCCGGATGCGCAGAAGCTGATACGCCAACAAGAATGGCTCAACTGGACTTGAGCCCTGTCGTCGCTCATAAGACCGCGAACCCTCGACTTCCGGACCGACCTTGCCTGGTGCGCCGAAAGCTGCGCCATCGACGGCGAGCTTTGCTCCCGCACTGCCGCTGCGATCTTTGCCATACTCGATGGTAGCCACCGAGGCCGTCATGAGTCCCGTGACCATATAGATAGGTTTCCTGCGTAGAGTACCAGCGTACTTCCGCAGTGTTGGGTTGACAGTGGCTTCGGCGATGTATATCTCGTCCGGGGCAAACCATTCGACAGCGACGTTCTCGGCGGTGATCTTGATCGAATCTTTGACTGCGCGGCTGCCTGAGAGTCCACCGCTAAGTATTGGGATTATTGAGAGCTCAGCTGAAAGGCCGACCTTGCCAGACGCTTGCTGTGTGGTGTCGAGGAACCATTGTTTGTGAGTTTGGCGGGTGACGGTTGCCTCGTCGACAGGAATGCGAGAAGTAGAGTTCAAGGGTCGCCGAGCATCTGGGTGCTTCGAAGCTGTTTCAACAGGCAAGAGTGTGCCGAGCTGGATGCCTTTGCCGGGGAGGAAGCTTGTGTCCGGCAGGAGCATGAAGGTAGGCTGGTGGGTAGTCATGGCTATGAACACATCCGATAACGCTATAGTACGCTATGACCCTCAGCGTACTAGACCATAACATACGAACACATTCAGCTGTCAGCCTTGTGAGAAACGTCTTGTCGGCACTTGAGCGGGGCATGGTGCAGCACGGTAGATCTTAGCTGCAGGCTACATATAGGTGGCGCACTAAGCATGATTTTGATACATATGATAGTGGTGCGAAAGCAACGAAATCCCTAGCAAGCCAGCCTCCACTGAGAGCGTACATCATATGCGACGACATCTTCCTTCAGGCTGATGACCTGCACGTGGAGTGAGCTGGATTGGAGGTGAAGTCACCGAGGCTTGGCGAAATTGCATCGCTCTGCGGCCTCGCTCACTTCGGCCTCTTCACCCCAAATTGACTGTGTACTTCATAACTCTGCTGAGGTGCCAAATACTGACGTCTGATCTCCACGTGAGCAGCCGCAACGTACCGGGCGAATGTAACATATCACACTATATGAAGATGACTCAACTTGCTCAAGTACAAAAGTCCCACGAGGCCTCCCATCTGTGACAAGCCGAGCTCACCGGCATGGCCTCACTGCCCTCCGCGGCGGCCCTTGGGGCGGAGATTGATGGTACAACCTGATGTAAGTGAATGTGAGATCGATGGTACGATGCTACTTCTTGCTGTTCCGTTGCGTGTTATATCAAAGCTCACTCTGCCTCATCTCCCTCTTTCCACTAAAGACAAAGCAAGAGAATCGGCAACAGAACAAGACGACTTGGAAATTCGAAAGTCTGTACAATCCTAAACTATCTGAGAACATCCGAACCGGCTTACGTGGTCGAAGATACCCAAGATCTCGCCACAGCTCAAGACCCCTACGCGATGGTTCTCGTCCGTCACTCCCCCATCCTTTCCCCTCTAATCCCCACCCCCTAACCCAACCCCCACAGGTCTCCCTCGCCGAAGGCATCCTCGCCATCTTCCTGCCTCCCCTCGCAGTCCTCCTCCGCACCGGCTGCAGTCTGAACTTCCTCCTGAACATTCTCCTCACAGCCCTAGCCTGGGTTCCAGGTGTGATACACGCCTGGGTGGTTATCTTAGCGGTGCCGGGGCTCAGGGAGAAGAGAAGGGAGCGCAGGAGAAGCGCTGAGAAGGAGGTTCGAGGCGGTGGGGGTTAGGAGGGGAGTAGGAGGAGTGGGAGTCGGCATCGGCATCATCATCATCATCATCATGATGACGAGTATCGAAGGAGCGTGAGCCGGCAGAGGGGCATGTAGGAGAGAGGTGGAAGGAAAGGGGGAGGTAAGGGGTGACGATGACTTTTCGGCCGATCTGATATGCGATGGCGTTGGTAGACGGGACAGCATGCAGATGCTTTGGCGTCAGCGATTTGGTATGACTGCTTCATTTGCTCGATCTTTTAGTGCTGTTGCCGTTCTCATACCCCTTCGTTAGCCAGCCGATGCACAACCGGCACCGAACTCGGCGGCAAACTGCCATACTCGCAGATAACCATGCGGATATACTCCGCGGGCGTAACATCGTACATCAGATTTAGGATCTGCAGTCCGGGTATATCCCTCCAGTCCGCGAGTGTCTTGACCTTCTCGCCTTCGCCTTCGACTTCCGTAGTCGTGGGTGTCGTGTCAGGTAGCAAGAGCTCCTCCGGTGGCGCAATCTCATTCAGTACCACGGAGTCGAGAGCGACTTTGCCCGTGAACTTGACGCTCTCGCAAAGGACTATGACCGGGACGTCGGCGTGTGAGGCGTGGAGCGCTACGCTCGCCGTACCGACACGGGAGACGAGTCGACCATTGCTGAGCATTGATCTTGCGCCTAGCAGAACAAGCGTAGCATCTTTCATGGCGTGCGCGATACCTGAGAGAGGCGTATACTCCACCTCGATCCCTCTCCGCCCAAGTGTACGAGCAAGGTTTCGACCTTCATAGAGCGGTCGTGAGTCCACGCAGATGACCTTGAACTGCGTGCCAGCCTCATGCGCCTCAACGAGAGTCTTCTCGACAAGCGAAGACTTAGCGTAAGTGAGCACCACAGCATTATGCTTGATCTGCTTCACCGCTGCAGTGGCAATAGCCCGATCCGTCACCACGATCCGTTCTCTCAAGAACATATCAATACTGTCTCGCAAGTAAGCCTTCGCCTCGCCCTCGTCAACACTCGGATCAATTTCCACAACAGCCTTCTTCAGAAACCGAGTCCCGTTCCCCATGCCCTCGCTAATAGGCCTACACGCCTTCAAGAACTCGATCTGTGGACTCAGAAAATGCGTCGTCATATGTCGTGCCAGACTCGTTCCTGTAGGCGTTGTGTAATCGGCTATGGCGGCCTTAAAGGCTAGCAGCATGGCTGCTGTGCGTGCTGTGGAGCCACAGATAGCGTAGGTAGAGTATTGGAAGCCTAGAGCTTGGATTGCGGGATGGATGTCTTTCGGGGTCGTGAGGAGCGTTGGGCGGGGGTGGGCCGCGTAGAGATGGGAGAAGAGGGGGACGTCTTTGGATTCCTTTGGTTTGGGGGGTTTGGAGGCTGGTTTCGAGACGGCTGGTAGAACGGACTGTGAGTTTCGACGGCGTGGCGGTGGGGGTTGTGTGGCGGTTGAAGGATTCCGGCGATGTTGCGTGCTTGTGGGTGCTGCAGCTTGCTCGACTGGCCTCTGCGGCTGTGCTCTAGGTACTTGTGCAGGTTGCTGTTGTTGCGCTGCTTGTGACGAAGACTCCCCAACAGGCTGCACCGCTCCATTGCTTGCTTCCACGCCGTTCGTGACTGGTGCCGTAGATGTTCCAGCTCCAGCTTTCTCAGCCGCTCTCCTCGCCTGCTTCTCCTCCTTCGCCCTCTTCTTCTTCTCTGCCGGCGTCAATCCATCATCCCCTACACTCTTTGCAGGCGCCGGCTCAGCCTTCTTCTCCGGCACGTTGCCATTTGCTCCATTCGGGGTGTCCGCCATGATTTCCTCTGGACCTTGAAGCTTCTCGGTATCCTATATCACAGAGCTGTACAACGATCGATCACTCCCTCGACAGTTCTCTCGCGCCTTTGTATCACTAGCGTCTCCGAACGCTGACCTCGTACGGAGAGACATCTTTACTTGGAGCCGTTCATAGTGGGTGTCTCGAGCTTGATGAGCAAAAGCTGTAGGAATCGTATGCGCTTCAGAGATGTTGTATCCCGAGCTGATCGTGAGTGTATGGGGGTTCTTTGTACTTGATATGGTGATCTGATCTTGAAGGGCTGTTGTGTATGATCGGATACGATATTGAATGCTGTTACAGTAACACCGCGATTGTTCCATAAGAAATTCCGATGACTCAGTGAAGTCCGAGGCACGAACATGACTGAAAGAGCACGAGATATCATTACCTTCCGTCGATTATCAAGCATGAAATTGTAGATTACGATAATTCTGGGTACTATTTGAATACCCTGCCATTCAACTCATCGAATCGCATAATTACAGGTAGCATCGTCTCCATATGTGTTCTGTACAAGACTACATCCAGATGCAGCAGATGCTTGCCTCTCCCCATGCCCGGCATAAAATTCGTCTCTCATGACCCCTTAAGATGCTCCAATAGCGATAGCCCCGAACGCCCATCCTGTCTTTCCTCAAACAGCCAACGGCGCACTCGGCGCCGCAACTTCAACCCCACCCTCTAACTCCGCCCTCTCCTTTGCCGCCTCCGGGTTCAGTGGCTTATTCGGATCATACCCCACCTCTTTCACGATCCCCAAGCCCTTCGTCCGACCCTCGCGAAACAATATCCGATCCCCAACAGCCAAATACTCCGGCCTCTGCACAAAGCGAAACGCAACCGTAGCCCGGTCCCCAGTCCGGATATACGCGCGATCGATATCGATGATGGCACAAGTCTGGCTTACAGGGCCGACGTGAAGCATAGCCTGGTATTTCGTCCGGATAGTCGTAGCATGGCTGAGGATCAGCACTTCAGCGACGAACTCGCGGTAGACTTTCGGCTGCGGGATAAGAATATTCGGGTTCGAATCTGACTTCGCGAGCAGCATTACCATACCTTTGCGGACGTCTTTCCGCCGTACGCGACGCAAGGCGAAGCTAGCGGATTGGCCGGCGCTGCAGGCAGGGACTGAAATACGTTTTCGCTCGATGGAGCGGACTGTGGTCGTTGTGAACTGACCGAGGGAATCTGGGCCGACTAGTACTGTGTCGCCTGCGTGCACGACGCCGGATTTGACGACGCCGCTGACGACTGTGCCGACGAAGGGGACGGAGAAGGTGTCGTTGACGTGGAACTCGAAAGGAGCTTCGATATCGTATTTGCCATGGTGCGGGAGAATGTTCAGGAACTCGCGGACGAGGTCTAGCGACTCGCCGGTGACGTTCGAGACCTGGAAGATTGGGCAGATGCGCTGACTAACGAATTGCGTAGCGGTGTTGATGCAGTCCTCGCGGGACTTGATGAAAATTGGGATCTTGCGGGCACCTGGTGATTTGAGGATCTTGGTGAGTTGAGTAACGGTCTGGGCGAGGATCTGCGGCGGACAGATGTCGATTTTGGTTATGCAGACCATGACTGGGACGTTCAGGGCCAGAGCGATGCCAAGATGCTCCTTGGACATGCCGATGAGACCGTTATTGGCTGCGACCATCAGTAGGCAGTAGTTCGGCTCGGAGCTGAGGAGGCCAAAGACAGTGGTTCGCAGGTATCGCTCGTGACCTGCGAGATCGGTGAAGCTGATAACTTTTGCACTTCGCTTGCCTGCGCGCTGTCAGTGCTCGTTCAACATCCCTACAGCACCTCAAGACAACCCACCAATCTCCTCCCAGCTCAACTTTCTCCCCGGCACCCCAGACACAACAACCTCCCCCTTAGTATCAAACCCCATAATCTCCATCCCCACCGAACTCGTCCTCCCACTCTCAACCTCATGCTTATGCCGAAACAAATTCACTCTCGCCTTCCCTCGCCCATCATCCAGCCCGCCCTTAACAAGCACCCCCAGCAACGTACTCTTCCCAGCATCCACATTCCCCACAACCGCTATTCGCGTCTCAATCGTGTCGTCCAGATCCTTCGGCCGCCGCCGTATCATCACTTTCCCGACGCAGCCTTTCTCGCGCTTCGTCTCGTTGCCGACGTCTACTGTGCTGCCCGGGACGTTCTTGGTCATGAGGATCTTCCAGTCGGCTTTGAGCACCTCTAGTAAAGTCCGTATCCGAGCGAGTGCGGCGTCCCACTCTGCCTCGCTCAAATTTTGAGAGTCGCCGCTGTCCTCGAGGCCAACATCGAAGAGACACTCGCCATGACCCTCATCTAATCGCGCCTCGATCAGCGATCGAAGTTGCGCTATGCTCTCATCTTCCGTCTCTGCGGCATCGTTGAGTAGGAGATGCCGTATCCGGACTTTGGGCTTGTCGTCGCCTAGGTCGAGGGTGTCGAGAATGTCCAGCTCGGCGTGCTCATGCTTCGGCGCAGGAGCAGCGCCATTTGTGCCGTTAGTGCCATTCGAGGTGGCGATACCGGGTTTCCGTAATGCTTGCTGTTGCTGGACGTAGTCTGCGAAGTCACTCAGGGCGGACTCGCCCGCCCGCCGCTCTTGTGCGGAAAGCTGGCCTTGCTTGTACCGCTCTTGACGGGTCGTCATGTTCAGTAGTGAGTGTCCGAGGTAGTGTTGAAAATTAGTAATGCCGCGATATTCGTAGTATCATTGTGGATGTGTGTGTTTAGGAAAAGTACATAGGTGGCTAATGAATGTTTGGGTCATGGAGATATATGAGCAAGTCACAGTGGGGGCCCCGCAGTGTGAAAGTCATCGATCGACCTCACAGTCATTGACAGCGGACTCATACAAAACAGGTGCACACCACTCAGCGATACTGTGTTCGGCGATTGGTGATTGACTGACATCGATTGGGACACCGCAAGACGGTCATATGTACAACTGGTCAATCTTCCGTGACTATTCTTCTACATCGAGTTCTTCGCCTCCCGCAGCGCAGCCATCACATCGACTCGTCCAGTCTTGCCGGTGAATTTTTGTACTGCTGGGTCCTAGTCATTGTCAGTGATCGCTTCTGGTGAGCCGGAAATCCGTTCACTTACGTCCAGTCGCATGAAGACATTGTGTTTCTACAGTCGATGGTCAGCGTTGCTCGCAGGTATGATCCGTCGGCCGTCTCACCTTCTCATCTCCTATCGTGAACTTTCCCTGCGTCTGCTTGTTTGCGTCGGCGAACGCTTCGAGCTTCTTGATTGCCTCTGACTGATCGACCTTGACACCGAACTTGACATTACCCTTCGTGTACTCGTGTCCAGGCTGTGGGGCATGTCAGTCGACTGCATCCGGTCGTACAATGCAGGCATGCCATACGTAGACTTTCGTGTCATCAGGCAATGCACCCAATGTCTTGTTCAGCGCAGTATCCATCTCCTCGGCTTTGCCTTCGAAGAATCGACCACAGCCTACATCAAGATCAGTACGATCGTCTCACATTGGGATGGACAGTCTGACCTACCTCCAATGAAAAGCGTATCGCCGGTGAACACAGCTTTGTCGTTGCCATCCTCGAACAGGAAGCAAATACTGTCCTGCGTGTGACAAGGTGTGTGCAAAGCCTTGACCTTGATGCCCTCACCGATCGTGAAGGTCTCGCCGTGTGCCGGGGTCTTGGTGACTTTTGTGCAGTCTTTGCCGCCTATGATGGGAAGAGGGTATGACTTGAGCTACACAGATCAAGGTCAGAGGAGGGCTTTGAATGGAAGATAGCGGGACGTACGATCTCGACATTACCGCCAGCGTGGTCGTGGTGGCTGATCATACAGTGTTAGATTGAGTCATTGCGCGAGGCTTTCCTGTCGGCTTACTGATGAGTGTTGATGATGTTCGTCAATTTGATCCCACTGTCGGTAGCTTTCTTGAGATGTGGTAGGACTCTACGATAGCATCAGACGAGCTGATAGCATTGTTATAAAGGTTTGCACAGTACTCTGATGGGTTGGCAGGATCAATAATGACGGCCTCCTTTGTCTTCTCATCTGTAACGAGGTAGGCGTAGTTGTTGCCACTTCCCTCCCCTGAAATTGATCAGATGCTGCGACACAAACACGATCGGCAGTTTGGGGCATACACATGGGGATGGACTCGATATGCATCTTGCGAATTGACTTGGACTGAGCAAGCTCGGGATTAGTAGGGAAGAGAGAGAAGTAACCCAGGAGGGTAACGCCTACCGCGAATAAGCTTGATGTGGCAGGACGAGACAGAACACTCTTAGCTGTACGAAGCAAGCTCATGAGTACTTTAGTCACTCAGAAGACGATTGAGATCCTTCGACATAAGTGAGGCGTTCAAGTCGCGGACTTGCGTCATGGCGATTTCTGCTTACCTAACGCCTCGCCCAGGGCACTATACCGACCACTGAAGGCACTGCGATCATCTCGATGGAATACGGAGATGCCTTTGCAGTCCTCGGGAAATGAGGTACGACGTAACTGATTGACTCAACGCATGCAGCAGAAGCGACGAGTGCAGTTTCTCGTCGGGGCTATGCGCAGAAGTCGCAACGCGCAGGCGAACATACATTTTTCGAGTAATTGCAGAACGTCTGGAAAGCGAGCCACATTATTTGTCTATCGTGAGATGCGCATCTGGGCTCCTGGACCGCGTAAGCGCGTATCCGTACGGCGCAGCTTGCTGGCATCTGCGTGGCGATCGAGACTCGTCCATTCTGCTCACTTTGCCGTCATAATTGCGTGGTTCTGACCGCATGTGCGGCGTCGCGAGGCAAGCGATCGATGCAGCGATGAAAGGCATCAAGAAGGTCGTCTTTCGTGCTCCAATCGAAAATGACACTGGACTCGAACAGTCGATCTGTCAAGAACAGTTTTATAGAGTTGTCAAAGTTGGTCAAGTACAGCTCTTCGTCTCGTCGAAGAAACCAGTCCATATGCAGCGGCTGGACCCGGTCGGAGACGGGCACACAACCGTCTCGTCCTACAAGCTTCTACGGCTTCGTTTCACTCGCATCGACTCGATCCTCTTTCGGCAAGGATCCGTGCACCCCCGCGCCCGCAGCTGCCTTGTTGTGATCAGCGATCGCCCACCACACCATTTTTCGTCGTCGCACGTCGTTGTCTTCTTTCCACACCCTTACACCATCGTGTGGTCATCGTTCAATCGCTCGAGATACTCACAATGAACTCTATGGTCAAGGGTGATTCAAGACAGCGCTTGCGACGATCGTCGATGCTTGGCGGTTGGTGATGCGCGCTGTCGCAATCGCGAGTCTCTCGAGATGTCGCCTCGATCGACTATTTCATTCTCTTCTCCTCCCGTCATCTGTTCTTGTACTCACCTCTGGCATACGACCATGGAATTACCTCTGGTAGACGATGGGAGCACGATGATGGTGTCTCATCGTCACGCTCGCGCCGTCGATGGCGCCTCTGGCTTGGACATGCTGCGCCTAGACTGGGTCCACGGCCGATTGGGGAATGCAACCCTTCACTCGATCGTCACGATCATGATATCCACTGCTGTTGACGAGAACATCTGGTGATCGATCTGCGTCACTCTTGGGACATGTGCATCCAAGGCGGATTGGACTGGAGACCAAGCAACTTCACAGTCATTTTGCCTCCGTCCTGGACGTATCGTAACCTGTGCACTTCGCCAAGACACGATCAAGGGCAACCACTCAAAGCAGACTGACGAAGTGGCGAGGATCCGGAATGGTCACGCTCCCACTTCGCCTGGGCTAGGACCACAACTCCAGGACATTTACTTCGCTAAACCTTCATGCACAGAATCAATCGATCGTGCATGAAGCTTCTCTACCCGCCACTGTATTGTACGTCAACGCCACTGATCTGATCGAAGGATGCATGTCAATTGCTTTTAGTTCATATATCTACCGGCCACCTATATCATCGCATCTCCTCGTTTGCCTCACTACGACGATCTGTATATGGAACAGCAAGCACCCAAAGGCCTTTCGACAACAATGTCGCCGCTGTTCGTCATCGTTACACGCAAGGATCTCCGCCACGGGGGGCTGTCATCGGCCTATTGAACAAGATAGTAAGAAATTCGTCACGGGTTCCACGCTTCTTCACCCCGCGTGCGAGAAGCCATCTGGAGCACCAAATTCGGCCTGGAGGTACTCGGCAAAGTCCGCCGCCTCGTCGCGCTCCTGCATCTCCATATCGCCATGCCCGTTGGGGCCACCAATGCCATTGAAGGCAAAGCTGGAGGGCGCAGCGAAGGAGTGGCGTTGCGCTGCTGATGGTCTGCCCTGGCCGGATCCTGCCGACCCGCTTTCGCTTCCTCGTCCGTACCTGCAGTCTGGACTGTGTCCCAAGGCACCGCTACCCGCGGACGATCCGATACCGTCAGTGCCCATAGCGACCTTCTGCGCCTGGTTAACGTTGTACCTTGCAATGCGGCAATTGCACCCTTGGTGGTCCAGGGCACGCGTGCGCAAGTCGGTAAGTTCGCCTCGCAAGTCCTGCACCTGCTTCTTGAGCGCAGAGTTCATGGCATTCAAATTGCGGTGCCTGTCCTCAATCCCTTCAATGTTGTCCTTCTTCTTTGCCCTGCACTTCGCAGCTGCTAGCCGATTCTTTTCTCGATACTTTTCTTTCTTATCACTACCTTCTTCGTCTTCACTACCACCTGACACTGGGCTGACACCACTGCCTCTTCTTTGCTTCTTCTTCGAATGCCGCTGCATGGCGGCATTCCGAGCGCGTTCAGACTTGTCGTTCCGACCCCGCTCTTCTGATGAGATCTGCGAAGCAATCTGCGCTTTGGAATCCGACGCCGCCTCACTGGACGCATCATTGGGAGGAGTGACCTGCCCATACTTCTCGATCGCAGACACCGAGCCTCGAGGCATACTCTGTCGTAGCCCGCCGCTCTGCTGAAACATGCTCAAGTCGAAAGCTGGCTGTGCGCCGCCGTGTGGCCATGCGTCTACAGCATCCGCGGTCTGCTGCAGCATCTGCTGGTATGCTGCAAAGCCACCATCACTTTGCTGGAACGAGAAGGCACTGGATTTGAAGTGTCTAGTTCGATCATTAGCAAGGCACTTCAGTGGCGACGGCCACGAGTGCCGACGAACCTCGCATCTCCTTGCGCAGCCGCGAACGCCTGCTGCTGCTCCTCCAAATGCGAGCCATGCATCGAAGCGAACTCGTCATTCATTCTCGAATCATCAATCGCCACTTCGCCGAAGCGGTACTCCGGCTGAGGGTCATAAGCGCCATCGTGGTAAGACTGGTGCGAAAACGCGACACTGCCACTATGGGTAAGAGGTGAGTCCTGTGGGATCATAGTCTGACTATTCTGTGCTCAGGAATGAGTGTTGCAATGGAATAAGAGGCGATGGCGGCTCTTGAAGCTGGGTGGCGAATCCACACAGCAGACTTGGTTGGTGGGGCTTGCAGTGGGCGGGCTGGCACGCGAGAGCGGTGCAAGAGACCTAAAAGCCTCGTATTGCGTGCGTAGTGCCTCTTTTATGGTGGAAGTGAGAATGATCAGTATTGTAGTGATGGTGGCGAACGGTATGGTATTGCAGGATGGAGTTGTGAGGGCAGTGGTGGCGACTGAATTGACTTTGGCGGAGCTTTTTCCGAGGCCGTTTGGCAAGGATGCAGATCTGGGGATGGTTTTTCCGGAACACTATGTTGGCACTGTTATCGAAAGTCTCTGCAGTTGTGAACATTGGCTTGACCCGGTAGAAATTCTACAGACATGTGCTGCGTTCAGTACACCAACTTTCGGAGTGACACTCCGAGACTCCCCCAAACGATGTGCGACTTCAACATGAAGCTGTTTCCCGTCGCACAAGCCACACCATAGCATCGTGGCTTACGCACTTGCCCTGTGCTCAGATCTGCTTTCTCGCGCGGGGTTGTCTCGCTCCAAACCTCGCAAACGGGACGGCAACCGTTGAAACGCCATGCCGACGTCATGTGGACCCTGTACTGGCGAATCGGATTTCTGCCTGCAGGACCTGGGTCCGTGATGGTCGTTGTGAGGAAAAGTCACGGATCTGATCTGCGGAGCGCGGTGCGATGGGTTTGTGGTTGTGGTGGGAGGGAGATGTGGTGGATATGAGTACTGGCACCGGACGTAATCACAATGGCTGCAGTCAAGTCGGACCACGACGTGTTCATGCTGTCATTCTGTAGTGGAGTCGCGTCTGGGGTACGCCGTGGCGACAGTTGACAGCCCTGCCTCAGCCCCGGAGTAATATCGATATCTTGTGCTGCCTGAAGCCTTGCCAGTGGCACGCGTACATAGACGCAGCTTGTGCGGGCCCTAGGACAGATACTGGAAGCACACCTGGGCAGCGAGAGCCCTTGGGCAGGTTATTGCTGAACGCCGCCCCTGCTGTGCCTTCAGATCGATCACATTTTGAGCGGTCTAGTCAAGGGTGAATCTCAAAGTCTTCGCGAGTCGAGCTGGCAACGCTATCAGAGTTCTGCGACCTCACTGTATTCGATGCAGGTCACGCCAACGTCACACCTTTCCCCGTCCCATCATCTCCCGATACCGCTCAATCACCTCCATCCTCGCGCTCCCCAACTCCTCCCTCTTCTTCAGACTCCCCGCGCCCTTAGGCACGTTCGCAACATCCACCCTCGCACCCTCTTTAACCTTGAACCTCTCCCTAGGCTTGACTTTGATCTCCAGCGGCGCCTGCGCAACATCGTTCAACGCCACTCTCCCACCTCGCTTCTCCTTCAACACCTCCCACACGTCCCCTTCCTTCTCCTCGCTCTCGCCAATCTCCCGTCTCCGCTTCTTCGATAGCCCGAAGCCAGCGGTTGCGGCCGCGGTCTCCGGGTCTGAGTCCCCGTCCTCTGCCTCCTCACGTGCGGCTTCGAGGACGTCTTTTCGTTTTTGGTCTTCCTCGCGCCAGGCGGCGTACATCTTGTGCATGCGCTTCTCGGTCTTGGTGCGAGACTCCTTGACTCCAGGAATGCTCTGCCGGCCCTTGCGCGCGAGGCCAGAGACAGGCAAAGATTGGTCGACCCGAGCGTTGAAGTCGGAGATGCGTTCGCCGGGAAGCAGTCTGGGGACATCTCGGCTTGACTCTGTGGGTGTGGGCTTGGGCTTCGCTTTGGCAGGCTTGTCACCGCGTTTTCGATTGCCGTCATCTAAGCCGCTTCGAGGCTTCTGGGTGTTCTGCTTCGATAGAAGTCGCGCAAAGGCTCGAGGGGTGTCGTCTGCGCCGTAGCCGGGTATGGCGGTTCGCTTGCGCTTATTGGACTTCGCTTTCGAGGAGAGGAGGGAAGCTTTTGTGTAGGCTGGAAGAGGTTTGGCTTGGACTGTTGGGGGGAGGTTGAAGTCAGACTTATTAGTATCTTTGCGCGTATGTTTGTGAGGCATTGTGGCGACTGTCCTGCACACGCTTTCCGAGTAGCTGCTCTGCAGGGAAGGAGCTCTTCTTGAATTGACATACACGGCGACTTTTTTGGAAAGAGCCGGGATGTGGGGGTGTGGGGTAGATATGTCGGCTTCTTCCACCTCCCGACGACTTCATGCACGACATCCAGCATGCGCCGGGTGAATGCAGCGTACCTTAGCTATTGCGATGATGTGACGTACCCGCATAGTCGGGCGGACCAGGTAGGTAGTTTCCCATTGAGTATTCATCAATGTAAGCATTTTCCTTGGTGTCCAATCGCAATCTTAGAAGCATTCAGCATCTCTCGCACGTCCATAAGCATGAGCTCCCCAATCGGGGTGGCAATCATAGGCAGCGGTAAATGTTACAGCGATGTGTACGCATTGAGTCCTCACTAACAAGGAACAGGTATTTTCGTCAAAGAAGAGCACCTCCCAG
>KZ111167.1:372310-417739 GCA_002077045.2 Rachicladosporium sp. CCFEE 5018
AATCATACGTGCAGAAGACAGCGCGACTACATTCAGTCGGCTACATGATGCGCATCTTCATGCTCATGCACGAACCTCGCGGACTTTATCACTACGTCGTGCCAGAAAAGCTTTTTGAGGCGGCTGCTCCTCAGGACTTGGTCTGGACGATCAAGAGGATACTGCACGAACTGGACTGAAGATCAGAATTGCAGCTAGTCGCTATCTTCGAAGTCTTCCGCGCGAAGCACGGGTACAGTTGCCCACTCTCCTAGATTCGCCTCACCATCAAATTTGATCTTTCCATCCTCATCGCCCGCCAACGCCCACTTAGTCTCCATGCGCGTCTCAAATTGCCCCTCTTGCCTCTTCAGCCGGATGCGCAGAAGCTGATACGCCAACAAGAATGGCTCAACTGGACTTGAGCCCTGTCGTCGCTCATAAGACCGCGAACCCTCGACTTCCGGACCGACCTTGCCTGGTGCGCCGAAAGCTGCGCCATCGACGGCAAGCTTTGCTCCCGCACTGCCGCTGCGATCTTTGCCATACTCGATGGTAGCCACCGAGGCCGTCATGAGTCCCGTGACCATGTAGATAGGTTTCCTGCGCAGCGTGCCAGCGTACTTGCGTAGTGTAGGATTGGTTGTGGCTTGGGCGATGTATATCTCGTCCGGGGCGAACCATTCTACACTGACGTTTTCGGCGTTGATCTTGACTGAGTTTTGGACTGCGCGACTGCCGGAAAGGCCACCGCTGAGTATTGGAATAATTGAAAGTTCGGCTGAGAGGCCGACTTTGCCAGAGGCTTGCTGTGTAGTGTCGAGGAACCATTGCTTATGAGATTGGCGGGTGATGGATGACTCTTCAACAGCGATGCGTGAAGTTGAGTTCAATGGCCGACGAGCATCGGGGTACTTCGAAGCTGTTTCGACGGCCAAGAGTGTGCCGAGCTGGATGCCTTTGCCGGGGAGGAAGCTTGTATCCGGCAGGAGCATGAAGGTAGGCTGGTGGGTTGTCATGGCTATGAACACATCCGATAACGCTATAGTACGCTATAACCCTCAGCGTACTAGACCATAGCATACGAACATGTTCAGCTGTCAGCCTTGTGAGAAACGTCTTGTCGGCACTTGAGCGGGGCAATGTGCAGCATGGTAGATCTTAGCTGCAGGCTACATATAGGTGGCGCACTAAGCATGATTTTAATACATATGACAGTGGTGCGAATGCAACGAACCCCCAAGCAAGCCAGCCTTCACTGAGAGCGTACATCGTATTCGACGACAAGTTCCTTCAGGTTGATGACCTGCACGTGATGTGAGGTGGATTGGAAGTGAAGTCATCGAGGCTTGGCGAAGTTGCATCGCTCTGCGGCCTCGCTTACATAGGCTCCTTCACTCCATCTCGACTCTGTGCTTCATGACTCTACTTAGGTGCCTAACACTGACGTCTCGTCCTCACGTGAGTGAACAGCCGCAGCGTACCGGGCGCATGTATCGCACAAAACACCAAGATGAGTCAATGTAGGCAAGTGCGACGTCCCACGAGGCCTCCCTTCCGTGACAAGCCGAGCTCACCGGCATGGCCTCGCTGCCCTCCCTCTGCGGCGGCCCTCGGGGCGGCGGTGATGCAATGAGGATGTCGTGATGTGAGTGACACAGCAGTGAGGCCAGCGTAAAGGTTTATAATCATTCATTCCATTGCCTGCTCTCTGCGCTTCACTCCCCTTTCGTCTCTTGATCACTCCAAGGCAAGAGCAGGAAGATCTACAGCACGGAAAACTTACTCGACGACTCGGACTTAGGAACAGCTGAAGTACTGGTTGTTCCTACCAAATTGAACCCAGAAACTGAGTGAACTGCAAGACTTGCTATATTCAGCAATCCACACCATGGTTCTCGTGCGTCACCCCTCTCCCCCACCCCCTCCCCTCTCATTGCCAACCCCTAACCCACGCCACACAGGTCTCCCTCGCCGAAGGCATCCTTGCCATCTTCCTCCCTCCCCTCGCGGTCCTGCTCCGCACAGGCTGCAGTCTAAACTTCCTCCTAAATATTTTCCTCACAGCCCTAGCCTGGGTCCCAGGTGTGATACACGCCTGGGTGGTTATCTTGGCGGTGCCGGGGCTAAGAGAGAAGAGGAGGGAGCGCAGGAGAAGCGTAGAGAAGGAACCTCGAGGTAGTGGGAGTTGGGAGGGGAGTAGGAGGAGTGGGAGTGGGAGTAGGCATCGCCACCATGAGCATGGCCAATATCATCGTCACCATGACGAGTACCGAAGGAGCGTGAGCCGGCAGAGGGGTTTCTAGGAGAGAGGTGGAAGAGCAAGGGGAGGGGCAAAGTGAGGTAGCGATGACATTACGGCCGATCTGATTTGCGATGGCGTTGGTAGATGGGATGGCATGCAGATGCTTAGGGTTCAGCAGTTGGGTATGGATGCTTCATTTACTCGGTCTTTGTAGTGCTATTGCCGTTCCATCATACACCCTCATTAGCCAGCCGATGCACAACTGGCACTGAACTCGGCGGCAAACTGCCGTACTCGCATATCACCATGCGGATGTACTCCGCGGGCGTAACATCGTACATCAGATTCAGGATCTGCAGTCCGGGGATATCTCTCCAGTCCGCAAGTGTTTTAACTTTGGCACCCTCTTCGTCGCCGTCCGTAGTGGTAGGCGAAGTCTCGGGAAGTAAAAGCTCCTCCGGCGGCGCTATCTCATTCAACACCACTGAGTCGAGCGCGACTTTGCCGGTGAACTTGACGCTCTCGCAGAGTACTATGACTGGCACATCCGCGTGAGAGGCATGAAGAGCTACGCTCGCTGTGCCAACGCGAGAGACGAGTCGGCCGTTGCTCAGCATCGATCTCGCGCCTAATAACACCAGCGTAGCATCTTTCATCGCGTGCGCAATACCAGAGAGAGGCGTATACTCGACCTCAATCCCCCTTCGCACAAGCGTGCGAGCAAGGTTTCGGCCTTCGTAAAGCGGTCGAGAGTCCACGCAGATGACTTTGAATTGCGTGCCAGCCTCATGCGCCTCGACGAGAGTCTTCTCGACAAGCGAAGACTTGGCGTAAGTGAGCACCACGGCATTCTGCTTAATCTGCTTCACAGCCGCAGTCGCAATAGCGCGGTCCGTCACCACGATCCGTTCCCTCAAGAACATGTCAATACTGTCTTGTAAGTAAGCCTTCGCCTCCCCCTCATCAACACTCGGATCAATCTCCACAACAGCTTTCTTCAAGAATCGAATTCCATTCCCCATGCCCTCGCTGATAGGCCTGCAAGCCTTGAGAAATTCAATCTGCGGACTCAGGAAATGCGTCGTCATATGCCGTGCCAAACTCGTACCTGACGGCGTCGTGTAGTCTGCGATGGCGGCTTTGAAGGCCAACAACATGGCGGCTGTGCGGGCTGTGGATCCACAGATGGCGTAAGTAGAGTATTGGAAGCCTAGAGCTTGAATTGCGGGGTGTATGTCTTTCGGGGTCGTGAGGAGCGTTGGGCGTGGATGGGCGGCGTAGAGATGGGAGAAGAGGGGGACGTCTTTGGATTCCTTTGGTTTGGCCGGTTTCGAGGCTGGTTTCGAGACGGCTGGTAGAACGGACTGTGAGTTTCGACGGCGTGGCGGTGGGGGTTGTGTGGCGGTTGAAGGATTCCGGCGATGTTGCGTGCTTGTGGGTGGTGCTGCTGGCTCAACTGGCCTCTGCGGCTGCCCTCTGGGTGCTGATCCCGGTTGCAACTGTTGCGCTGCCTGTGACGAAGATTCTCCAGCAGGCTGTACCGCTCCCTCGTTTGCTGCGACTCCAGTCGTGACCGGCGCCGCAGATGGTCCAGTGCCAGCCTTCTCTGCCGCTCGTCTCGCCTGCTTCTCCTCCTTCGCCCTCTTCTTCTTCTCAGCAGGCGTCAATCCATCCTCGCCACTCTTCGCTATCGCTGGCGCCGGCTCAGCCTTCTTCTCCGGCGCCCTGCCATTTGCTACACTCGGGGTGTCCGCCATGATTTCTCCTGAACCTTTAGCCTTCCTGATATCCTATAGTAAAGAGCTGTAATTCGATCGATCACTTCCTCGACAGCCTTCTCGAGTTTTCGTATCGCTAGCGTCTCCGAACGCTGACCTCGTACGGAGATTCATCTTTACTTGGAGCCGTTCATAGTGGGTGTCTCAAGCGTGATGAGCAAAAGCTGTAGCGATCGTGTGCGCTTCAGAGATGTTGTATCCTGAGCTGATCCTGAGTGAGTTGGGGTTCTTGTACTTGATATGGTGATCTGATCTTGAAGGGCTGTTCAAGGTTGTGTATAATCGAATACGATATTGAATGCTGTTGCAGCTTGACTGCGATTGTTCCACAAGAAATTCCGATGACTCAGTGAAGTCCGAGGCACGAACGTGACTGGAGGAACACGATATATCGATTCAGTAGTGAACATGAGATTGGACGACTTGTGATAATTTGCGTTGATTCTGGGAGTACATCTACAGGTCGAGGCTTGGGAAATATCGTCTTGACGAGGTACAGGTAAGGTAGGAGGTAGCATTGTCCCCACATGTGTTCTGTACAAGACTATACCAAAATGCAGCAGATGCTTGCCTATCCCCATACCCAGCATAGCAATCATCTCTCATGACTCCTTGATATGCTCCAATAGCACTAGCCCCGAACGCCCATCCTATCTTGATTCAAACAGCCACCGGCGCACTCGGCGCCGCAACCTCAACCCCACTCTCCAACGCCGCCCTCTCCTTCGCCGCCTCGGGATTCAATGGCTTGTTCGGATCATACCCCACCTCCTTCACAATTCCCAGCCCCTTCGTCCTGCCCTCGCGAAACAGAATCCGATCCCCAACAGCCAGATACTCTGGCCTCTGCACAAACCGAAACGCAACCGTAGCCCGATCTCCAGTCCGGATATACGCCCGATCGATGTCGATAATCGCGCACGTCTGGCTCACAGGCCCGACGTGTAGCATAGCCTGGTATTTCGTTCGGATGGTCGTAGCATGGGACAGGATGAGCACTTCGGCAACAAACTCGCGGTAGACTTTCGGCTGCGGGATGAGGATGTTGGGATTTGAGTCCGATTTGGCAAGAAGCATGACCATGCCTTTGCGGACGTCTTTCCGCCGCACTCGGCGCAAGGCGAAGCTAGCGGATTGGCCGGCGCTGCAGGCTGGAACAGAAATGCGTTTTCGCTCGATGGAGCGGACTGTGGTTGTCGTGAACTGACCCAAGGAGTCTGGGCCGACCAGGACTGTGTCGCCGGCGTGCACAACGCCGGATTTGACGACCCCGCTGACGACTGTGCCGACGAAAGGGACGGAGAAGGTGTCGTTTACGTGGAACTCGAAGGGCGCGTCGATGTCGTATTTGCCGTGGTGCGGGAGAATGTTCAGGAACTCGCGGACGAGATCTAAAGACTCGCCGGTGACGTTCGAGACTTGGAAGATCGGGCAGATGCGCTGCGAGACGAATTGTGTGGCGGTGTTGATACAGTCTTCGCGCGACTTGATGAAGATAGGGATCTTGCGGGCGCCGGGGGATTTGAGGATCTTGGTGAGTTGCGTGACGGTCTGGGCGAGGATTTGCGGCGGACAGATGTCGGTTTTCGTTATGCAGACCATTACTGGGACATTCAAGGCGAGAGCTATGCCGAGATGCTCTTTGGACATGCCGATGAGACCATTATTGGCTGCGACCATGAGGAGACAGTAATTTGGCTCGGAGCTGAGGAGGCCGAAGACAGTGGTTCGCAGATATCGCTCGTGGCCAGCCAGATCGGTAAAGCTGATGACTTTCGCACTTCGCTTGCCTGTGCGCTGTCAGTACTTGCTCATCACCCTCACTACATTTCAAGACAACCCACCAATCTCCTCCCAACTCAGCTTCCGCCCCGGTACCCCAGAAACCACAACTTCCCCCTTAGTATCAAACCCCATAATCTCCATCCCCACCGAACTCGTCCTCCCACTCTCAACCTCATGCTTATGCCGGAATAAATTTACCCTAGCCTTCCCTCGCCCATCGTCCAGCCCGCCCTTAACAAGCACACCCAACAGCGTGCTCTTCCCAGCATCCACATTCCCCACAACCGCTATCCGCGTCTCAATCGTGTCGTCCAAGTCCTTCGGCCGCCGCCGTATCATCACTTTGCCCACACAGCCCTTCTCGCGCTTCGTCTCGTTGCCGACGTCTACTATGCTGCCCGGGACGTTCTTGGTCATGAGGATTTTCCAGTCGGCTTTTAGCACCTCGAGAAGCGTTCGTATCCGCGCGAGCGCAGCGTCCCACTCGGTCTCGCTGAGGTTCTGGGAGTCGCCGCTGTCCTCCAGCCCAACATCGAAGAGGCACTCGCCATGTCCCTCATCTAGCCGTGACTCGATCAACGATCGAAGTTGCGCTATGCTCTCATCTTTCGTCTCAGCGTCGTCGTTGAGTAGGAGATGCCGTATCCGGACTTTGGGCTTGTCGTCGCCTAGATCGAGGGTGTCGAGGATGTCCAGCTCGGCGTGCTCGTGCTTTGGCGCAGGAGCAGCGCCGTTTGTGCCGTTAGTGCCATTCGTAGTGGCGACACCAGGTTTCCGTAGTGCTTGCTGTTGCTGGACGTAGTCTGCGAAGTCGCTCAGGGCGGACTCGCCCGCCCGCCGCTCTTGCGCGGAAAGCTGGCCTTGCTTGTACCGCTCTTGACGGGTCGTCATGTTCAGTAGTGAGTGTCCGAGGTAGTGTTGAGAATCAGTAATGCCGCGATATTCGTAGTATCATTGTGGATGTGTGTGATAGGAGAAGTAGGTATGCGACTAATGTTTAGGTCATGCACATATATGAGTAAAGTCACAGTGGGGGCCCCGCAATGTGACAGTCATCGATCGACTTTACAGTCATTGACAGCGGACTCATCTAAATTATACATCACTCTCAGACTTAGCCATACTGTGTCCGGCGATTGGCGATAGACTGACATCGATTGGGACACCGCAAGACGGTCATATGTACAAATGGTCAAAATTTCGTGACCATTCTTCTACATGGAGTTCTTCGCCTCCCGCAGCGCAGCCATCACATCGACTCGTCCAGTCTTGCCAGTGAACTTTTGTACTGCTGGGTCCTAGTCATTGTCAGTGATCGCTAGTTGTGAGCGGCGAAATCGTTCACTTACGTCCAGCCGCATGAAAACATTATGTTTCTACATTCGATAGTCAGCGTAGCTCGCAGGTACGATCCGGCAGCTCTCTCACCTTCTCATCTCCTATCGTGAACTTTCCCTGCGTCTGCTTGTTTGCGTCGGCGAACGCTTCGAGCTTCTTGATTGCCTCTGACTGATCGACCTTGACACCGAACTTAACGTTGCCCTTCGTGTACTCGTGTCCAGGCTGTGGGGCATGTCAGTCGACTGCATCCGGTCGTACAATGCAGGCATGACATACGTAGACTTTCGTGTCATCAGGCAATGCACCCAATGTCTTGTTCAGCGCAGTATCCATCTCCTCGGCTTTGCCTTCGAAGAACCGACCACAGCCTACATCGAGATCAGTACGATCGTCTCACATCGAAATATACAACCTGATGTACCTCCAATGAATAGCGTGTCGCCGGTGAATACCGCCTTATCGTTGCCATCCTCGAACAGAAAGCATATGCTGTCTTGTGTGTGACACGGTGTGTGCAGAGCCTTGACCTTGATACCCTCACCAATCGTGAAGGTTTCGCCGTGTGCCGGGGTCTTGGTAACTTTGGTGCAGTCTTTGCCGCCTATGATGGGCAAAGGATAGGACTTGAGCTACGTGGATCAAGATCAGAGGGGTGTTCTTGAATGGAAGGTAGCGGGACGTACAATTTCGACATTGCCGCCGGCATGGTCGTGGTGGCTGATCATACAGTGTTAGATCCAGTCACTGCGCAAGGCGTTCCTGTCGGCTTACTGATGAGTGTTGATGATGTTTGTCAACTTAATCCCGCTGTCGGTGGCTTTCTTCAGATGAGGCAGCACTCTGCACGGATGTTAGATAGCTGCTACATGTTGCAATATGGATGGAGTCGGACTCTGATGGGTTCGCAGGATCGATGATCACGGCCTCCTTGGTCTTGTCATCGGTCACGAGATAGGCGTAGTTGTTGCCACTTCCCTCCCCTAAAATTGATCAGATGCTGTGACACAAAAACGATCGGCAGTTTGGGCATACACATGGGGATTGACTCGATGTGCATCTTGCGAATTGACTTGGACTGAGCGAGCTCGGGATTAGTATGGAAGAGAAAGAAGTACCCCAGGAGGGCAACGCCTACCGCGAATAGGCTTGATGTGACAGGACGGAACAGAACACTCTTAGTCGTACGAAGCAAGCTCATGAGTACTGTAGTCACTCAGAGGACGATTGAGATCCTTCGACATAAGTGAGGCATTGAAGTCGCGGACTTGCGTCATGGCGATTCCTGCTTACCTAATGCCTCATGCAAGGCACTATACCGACCACCAAAGGCATTGTAATTTTCTCGATAGAATACGGAGATGCCTCTGCAGTCCTTGGGAGATGAGGGTAACACGTAGCTCAGTGATTGAATGCATGTAGTGGAAGCGACGAGTGCTGTCCTAAGTTGCAACGCGCAAGTGGACCTGCATCTCTGAATCGTCTACAACGATTACGAACGATCCGGATAGCGAGGCTTGATAGCAAGGCTTTCGACATATCGTAAGATGCGTCTCTGGGCTCGTGAGCCGTATACGCGTGTATCCGAAAGGCGCAGATTGCTGGTCTCTGCGTGGCGATCGAGACCATTCCGTTCTGCTCACTCCGCCGTCATAATTGCGTGGTTCTGACCGCATGCGCGGCGGCGTGAGGCAAGCGATCGATGCGGCGAACAGAACTGAGTGAAGACAATAGCTTTCTCAACGACAGCAGCAATACTGAATCCAACAGTCTAGTGAGCACATTAGCACAATGTTAGAACTATCCAGCATGGTCAAACAGGATAGTTTTGGTATTGTCGATTATCTGAAGTTCAAACACAGCGGCTCAACGTTCGGAGACGGGCACACGACCGTCTCGTCCTCCAAGCTTCTACGGCTTCGTTTCACTCGCGATCGACTCGATCCTGTTTCGGCAAGGATCCGTGCACCCCCGCGCCCGCAGCTGCCTTTCTGTGATCAGTGATCACCCACCACACCATTTCTCGTCGTCGCATGCCGTTGTCTTCTTTCCACACCCTTACACCATCGTGTGTTCATCGTTCAAATCACTCAGGAAACTCACTCTTCGTCCTACGATTCAGGATGATTGAAGGGAGCTTTTGTGACGATCGTCGATGCTTGGCGGTTGGTGATGCGCGCTGTCGCAATCGCGAATCTCTCGAGATGTCGCCTCGATCGACATCTTCATTCTCCTTTGCTTCCGTCGTTCGTTCACGAACCTACCTCTAGATTACGATCATGGATTCACCTCTGGCATACTGTCGGAGCCCGATGATTGTGTCTCCTCCCCACGTTCGCGCCGTCGATGGCGCGTCTAGCCTGGATGAACTACGCCTGGATACTTGGGTACACAACCCGACTGAGAGACGCGAGCCCCTTGTTCAATCGTCTGGATCATGGCACCTACTGCTGTTGACTAGAGTATCTGGCAACCGACTCTGGATTTGAGTCCGCGACATGCACGTCCAATGCCGGTTGGTCAGGAGACTGAGCAATCTCGTAGTTCTTTGGCCTCCGTCCTGGATCAGTGATGACCTGTGTGCTTCGCCAGACCACATTCAAGGGCTACTCATGCAATGCAGACTGCCCGAGTGGCGAGGACCCGGGTTGATCACGCTCCCACCTCGCCCGGGCTGAGTCTAGAACTTCGGGACATTTGCTTCGCTGAACCTTCACGCACAGAATCGATCGATCGTGCATGGAGCTCCTCAGTCCGCCACTGATCTGATTGAGGGATGCATATCGATTGCTTTTGATTCGTATATCTACCGGCCAACTATCCCAGCGCCTTCTCTCGTGCGCCTCACGACGACGAGCTGTAACTGGAGCTGTAACTGGAACAGCGAGCACCAAAAGGCCTTTCGACAACAATATCGCCGCTGTTCGTCATCGTTACACGCCAGGACCTCCGCCAGGGGCTAATATCCTCGGCCTATTGAACAAGCTAATAAGAAATTCGTCACGGCCTTCACGCTTCTTCACCTCGCATGCGCGAAGCCATCTGGAGCACCAAACTCAGCCTGGAGGTACTCGGCAAACTCTGCCGCCTCATCGCGCTCCTGCATTCCCATATCGCCACGCCCGTCATGGTCACCGACCATGCCATTGAAGGCATAGCTAGAGGGCGCTGCGAAGGAGTGGCGTTGCGCTGCTGATGGTCTGCCCTGGCCGGAACCTGCCGACCCGCTTTCACTTCCTCTTCCGTACCTGCAATCTGGACTGTGCCCCAAGGCACCGCTACCCGCGGACGATCCGATACCGTCAGTGCCCATGGCGACCTTCTGCGCCTGGTTGACGTTGTATCTTGCAATGCGGCAATTGCATCCTTGATGATCCAAGGCATGCGTGCGCAGGTCGGTAAGCTCGCCTCGCAAGTCCTGAACCTGCTTCTTGAGGGCAGAGTTCATGGCACTCAGGTTGCGGTGTCTATCTTCGATTCCCTCAATGTTGTCCTTCTTCTTAGCCCTGCACTTTGCGGCTGCAAGTCTGTTCTTTTCTCGATACTTTTCTTTCTTATCACCACCTTCTTCGTCTTCACTCCCACCTGACACTGGGCTGACACCACTGCTTCTCCTTTGCTTCTTCTTTGAGTGCCGCTGCATAGCTGCATTCCGGGCGCGTTCAGACTTATCGTTCCGACCCCGCTCTTCTGATGAGATTCGCGAAGCTATCTGCGCCTTTGAATCCGACGCCGCCACGCTGGACGCATCATCGGGAGGAGTGACTTGGCCATACTTCTCGATCGCAGACACCGATCCTCGATGCATACTTTGCCGCAGACCGCCGCTCTGCTGAAACATGCTCAAGTCGAAAGCTGGCTGTGCGCCGCCGTGTGGCCATGCGTCTACAGCATCCGCGGTCTGCTGCAGCATCTGCTGGTATGCTGCAAAGCCACCATCACTCTGCTGGAACGAGAAGCGACTGGATTTGAAGTGTCTAGTTCGATCATTAGCAAGGCACTTCAGTGGCGACGGCCACGAGAGCCGACGAACCTCGCATCGCCCTGCGCAGCCGCGAAAGCCTGCTGCTGCTCTTCCAAATGCGAGCCATGCATCGAAGCGAACTCGTCGTTCATTCTCGAGTCATCAATCGCCACTTCGCCAAAGCGGTACTCCGGCTGAGGGTCATAAGCGCCATCGTGGTAAGACTGGTGCGAAAACGCGTTATTGCCACTCTGGGTAGAAGGTGAGTCCTGTGGGGTCATAGTATGACTATTCTGTGCTCAGGAATGAGTGTTGCAATGGAATGAGATGCGATGGCAGCTCTCGAAGCTGGGTGGCGAATCCGCACAGCAGACTTTGTTGGCGGGGCTAGAAGTGAGCGGGCTGGCACGCAAAAGCGTTGCAAGAGACCTAAAAGCCTCGTGATGCGTGCGTAGTGCCTCTTTGGTGGTGGGAGTGATCTTGGTCAATGTTGTAGCGATGGTGGCGAACGGTATGGTATTGTAGGATGGAGTTGTGAGGGCAGAGGTGGCGACTGAATTGACTTTCTCGGAGCTTTCGCCGAGGCCGTTTGGACAAGGATGCAGACCGGGGAATGGCTTCTCCGGAACACTGGGTTGGCACTGTTGTCGAATGTCTCTGCAGTTGTGAACATGAGCTTGACCCGGTGAAATTCTATAGACATGTGCTGCGTTCAGCACACCAATTCTCGGAGTGACACTCCGAGACTCTCCCACACGAGGTGCGACTTCCACACCTAGCTACTGGACGTCCCTTTGCACAAGCCACGATATCTCTGTGGCTCACGCACCTGCCCTGTGCTCAGATCTGCTTTCTCGCGCGGGGTTCTCTCGCTCCAGGCCTCGCAAACGGGACGGCAATCGCTGAATGCCATACCGACGTCATGTGGATCTTTCACTGGCGAATCGGATTCTAGCCTTGAGGACCTGGGTCCGAGATAGTGCTTTGCTAGGAAAAGTTACGGATCTGAGTGCGGACTGCGGTGTGGCGGGTCTGTGGGTGCGGTGGGAGAGCGCTGACGAACATCGACTGATGAAAGACATGGACACAAGTAGGAGGGACACACCCTGAAATAATCGAAATCAGAGGTACTACCTCTTCGGAACGTGCCTGAAATCACTGGTTTGCGGACGGCACTCATAGCAGCACGCTCGTCACGCTACTTCTCCTATGAGTGTTGAAAGAGGTGACTGGGCATGCACACCCATCTGGTACTGACGCTGTGGATGTTCCCATGTCGTGATTCCCCATGTTAATTGCAAATCCGCGTAGCCTCCATTACTTACAAGCGTCCTGCTCGTCTCTGCACGCCGAATTGCATGGGCTATACGGATGACCTCCGAATCCTATAGGCAGTTTTGGCCTCCGATACCCGTAGTCCTTGACAAGCTGATGGCGGAATCCTTAGGCTGCGGACGTACTGTGCGAGACTTACGCCATGCCGTCCTTGCTGTCCTGTCAACCAGAAAGATGTCCGGGTCGTCCCGTCAGCCCAAGGATGCACTTAGGTTTCGACGTAGATCCAGCCTAGGGAGTGTACCTCTTCATAGCCCTAATGTGACTCGATTTCAAGCCACCCATTCCCTCATCACACCTTGCCCCTCCCCATCATCTCCCGATACCGCTCAATCACCTCCATCCTCGCGCTTCCCAACTCCTCCCTCTTCTTCAGACTCCCCGCGCCCTTAGGCACATTCGCAACATCCACCCTCGCGCCCTCCTTAACCTTGAATCTCTCCCTAGGCTTCACCTTGATCTCCGGCGGCGCCTGCGCAACATCGTTCAAAGCTACTCTGCCACCTCGCTTCTCCTTAAGCACCTCCCACACATCCCCCTCCTTCTCCTCGCTCTCGCCGATCTCCCGTCTTCGTTTCTTCGACAGTCCGAACCCGGCTGTGGCGGCTGCGGTCTCTGGGTCCGAGTCCCCATCCTCTGCCTCCTCACGTGCGGTCTCGAGGGCGTCTTTTCGTTTCTGATCTTCCTCGCGCCAGGCAGCGTACATCTTATGCATGCGCTTCTCGGTCTTGGTGCGAGACTCTTTGACGCCTGGGATGTTCTGCCGGCCCTTCCGCGCGAGGCCAGAGACGGGCAGAGATTGGTCGACTCGGGCATTGAAGTCTGAGATGCGTTCGCCGGGAAGCAGTTTGGGGACATCTCGGCTTGACTCTGTGGGTGCGGGCTTGGGCTTCGCTTTGGCAGGCTTGTCGCCGCGTTTTCGGTTGCCGTCATCTAAGCCGCTTCGAGGCTTCTGGGTGTTCTGCTTCGATAGAAGTCGCGCAAAGGCTCGAGGGGTGTCGTCTGCGCCGTAGCCGGGTATGGCGGTTCGCTTGCGCTTATTGGACTTCGCTTTCGAGGAGAGGAGGGAAGCTTTTGTGTAGGCTGGAAGAGGTTTGGCTTGGACTGTTGGGGGGAGGTTGAAGTCAGACTTATTAGTATCTTTGCGCGTATGTTTGTGAGGCATTGTGGCGACTGTCCTGCACACGCTTTCCGAGTAGCTGCCTTGCAGGGAAGGAGCTCGTCTTGAATTGACATACACGGCGACTTTTTTGGAAAGAGCCGGGATGTGGGGGTGTGGGGTAGATATGTCGGCTTCTTCCACCTCCCGACAACTTCATGCACGACATCCAGCATGCGCCGGGTGAATGCAGCGTACCTTAGCTATTGCGATGATGTGACGTACCCGCATAGTCGGGCGGACCAGGTAGGTACTTTTCCATTGAGTATTCATCAATGGAAGCATTTTCCTTGGTGTCCAATCGCAAACTTCGAAGCATTCAGCATCTCTCGCACGTCCATAAGCATGAGCTCCCCAATCGGTGTGGCAATCATAGGCAGCGGTAAATGTTACAGCGATGTGTACGCATTGAGTCCTCACTAACAAGGAACAGGTATTTTCGTCAAAGAAGAGCACCTCCCAGCGGTCCTCGACAGCCCAGATCTCTCCCTCAAGGCCATCTACTCCCGGTCCCACGCTTCTGCCAAGTCCGTCTCTGAGTCTGCCTCCCTCAAAGACATCGATCTCTACTCCGAGGACAGCAAGCCTCTCAGTGAGCTCCTGTCTCGCAAAGATGTCTCCGCCGTGATCATCGCCCTGCCCATCCCAAATCAGCCAGAATACATCAAACAATGTCTCTCAGCCGGCAAACACGTTCTCGCCGAAAAGCCAATCGCCAAAGATGTTGCTACGGCTAAGGGGCTCTTGGCTTGGTACCATGCAAACGTCGACACGAGTAAAGTCTTCTTCGCCATCGCAGAGCAATACCGCTTCATGTCGCCCTTCAACGTGGGCGCACAGCGGATCGCATCCTTCGGCAAGATTCTCAATTTCCGCGTGCGAATGCAAACTTGCATACAACCTGATATGAAGTACCTCGCAACCTCGTGGCGAAAAGAACCAGAGTATCAAGGCGGCTTCCTACTAGACGGCGGGGTGCACTTCGTCGCTGGCATGCGGCGATTACTAGGCTCGGAAGGTAGCAAGCTCGAACGAGTCAGCGCACTCACGACTCTACATCAGGACTACCTCCCTCCAGTCGACACAGTCGACGCCATCTTCCGCCTCGTATCAGGCGGACAGGGCACATTCAGCCTCTCCTTCGGCTCAACAGGTACTGGCACCGAATGGTCCGTTGCTTGCGAGAAAGGCGAAGTCTCTGTTTCACCCTTCCCAGGCGACGGCAAGGGCGTGACTGTTAAAGCTAAAGGGGAGAAGGAAGGCAAGTTCGAGAAAGCTGAAGTCGAATTTGGAGGCGTGAAGACGGAAGTTTTTGCTTGGGCGAAGAGTCTGAAGGAGGGTAAGCCTAATCCGCTGCAGAGTGCTGAGGAGGCACTGGCGGATTTGGAGGTGCTGGAGGCGATGTTAAGGAGTGGGGAGAAGGGTGGGGATGGGGTGGAGTTGAAGTTACAGACGTGATACCTCGATGAATCTGCATTATGCCAAGTGCCTTCTTTGAATTGTACTCAAGTAGGTGGATGAAGCCACCCTGGTACGTCTGGCGCGTAGTCGGCGCCTGCGCTACTGCTGACGTCGCCAAAGTCGGACTGCTGGCCTCTATCACCTGCCCCAAAGTCCACAAACTCATCAAGACTTCCATCCCGTTGCGTCCTGCCCATATCCGCCTCATTGGCCACTTGCTCCATAGTCGCTGGCCAAAGGAAGTGCTCTTCCCGTCCACCAACATCGCCCGCCCCCTTCTCCCCATCTCCTGTCCTCACAGGCCCATCGCCCATCGCCACTACTCCCCCATCCATCATCCCCACCTCCCCAAACCCCCCTCCCCTCAACCACCTCACTCCCTCCTCCTCCCCCGTTCCCCCGTCACCGTCTCCATCGGCCTCCATCTCGCAAAACACAAACCGACAAACGCCACAGCAGCACAGCCGACTATGGGGCATGTTATGCTGAGTATGCATATGCGCCAGCACCTCGTCCTGCGTTGAGAAAGTCTGCGGGGCGTCGAGGGTGGCGAGCTGGGAGCAGGGGTGGCAGGTGAAGGGGCCGGGTTGGAGGGAGATGGGATGGGAGGTGGGAGGTGGGTCAGTGGACGTGAGTGCTGGGTCGATGAGGGGGTTGGGTTGGTGGGAGGTAGAGCGACGAGAGGGAGGGGCGGATGCACCGTCTAAGGCGAGGAGGTGGGAGGTGGATTGTTGTGCTGGGAGGCGAGCGGGTTTCCGTCGCAGTTGTTGTGATGGTGCGGGAGGATAGGTGTCGTGCGCGCCGTCAAGTGCGAGATGACGATTCCTCCCGTCTGGAAGAGCATTCTGTGTACTAGACCCGGGCGGCCGCCGCGTGGGTGCGAGAGGCTGCGTTAGGCCGTGGGTGTACGGACTCTGGCTGCCGTAAGGCGCTCTTGGGCCTTGGAATGCTGTGGCTGCTGGCGCTCCATTTGACGTGGTGTGCGGAGGTAAAGCCTCATCACTCGTCAGTGCGCTTTCCCAACGAGATCCTTGTTCGATTTCCGGATGACCACGTTGTGTCCGTGAGGGGTCTGGTGCGCTACTCGGCACTATCAGCGCTTCCTGAATTACCTGGTGATCTTGTCTTGTATAAGCATTGACGCCGTCGTCCTCATGACTGGGGCCATGCTCTGGAACGTCTTTCGGCGGCCACATGAACGACACATCGTAGAGCGAAGCAGCGTAGGGGTGGTATGTCTTTAGAGCGCTGGGAGGCGAAGTGCCTGCAGTGATCCTGGTCGTAGGTACAGCCTCTTCCGTTGGGGTCGCCGGTGAGGTATCCATAGCGGTGGCGTAAGGGTCCATAGGAAGTGCAGCCCTGCTGCGCTGGTGGACGTCTCCTAGTCTAAGGTTGTCGGCGTCTAAATTTACTGGACGTGGCGCGTACATGCATGTAGGATCAAGACTTCATAAGACCTTGCATTTTGTGACCGCTGGGTTCACTTGTTGTAGGTGAAGTCACTAGACGGGCCCAGTTCAGACCAGAGACTTGTGTGATTTGTGCACGTAGGCGCGACCAGCCCAGATTTTACTGAGAAAGTCGATAGTTGCACCCGCATATAGCTACAACATTTCGCTTAAGCTTGCGAGAAGTCGTATGAAGGGCTAGATTCTGTCTGTTGAGAAGTACCTTTCGACCGTGGCTGTTCGATCTGCGAAGCTGTCAGTATCTTCGAGCTCGTACGCTGAGGGTCCATGTCTCGGGCACGCAACATTGCGTATGAAGCCATCATGCCTCGAAGGCGGCGTGCAGGCTGTGAAATGCCAGAGTTGAATGCAGGATACGCTGAGTGTGAGACGAGAATATAGTACACCCGCTACGAAGCAGTCCCGGCAGCGACTGCAGTCCACACAAAGGTGAATGCAGTGCTGACCGATGATCATACATCAAAGACCGTTGCCCTGCACCACGTGCCGCTGCCTCTAGAGCGCAGGCTTCGCTTGCCCAGACCCAGCCGTAAGCATCTGCGATTTCGTCAATATCATCCTCCGAACGGCTCATCCTTCCCTCCTCAAGACGACAGTATGTACATACCTCATTAGCACTCTGCTGCATCCGCATCTCCCTCTCCATCTCCTGCACCTGCTGCTCCTCACTAAAAGCCAACGCCCAAGGCACCCCAAGCAACAGCGCACTCGTGCTCACAACCCACAGACTTTTCCCCGAGAAGCTCAGTCCGCTCGTTACCCATCCTTGCGCCGATGATGCGAATGAAGAAAGGCGCGCGCGGGTCGTTGGGGGGATGATGTCTTTCAGGGCGGCGATGCGGTCGGAGAGGGTTTCCTCGAGGGAGTCGGAGAGGATGGAGGAGGTATCGGAGTCTGATGAGAGGGGTTAAGGGGTGATGAGGTAGGGAGGGAGGGTGTGAGGTACTGGAGTCTGATTCCCAGTCGTCTTCTTCTTCGATCTTGGGACCTGGTTGCGCCGCGAGGAACTCTTCGTCGGGAACTTCTTCGAGCTTGACCATGTTGATGGGATGGATGAGGGACTAGTATAGGTGTATATGGCTGGCTGCGATGTTGGAGGCAATGAAGAGACGAAATGCGATAGTGCTCAGGGTCGCTTCGGTGTCACGGTATGGGGGTGTGAAGTTCGGAGGTGCCTCATTCGGCGACGCCAAGCAAAACCATACTATGGGGTCGTTCCGACTTCACTTGGATGTCCCTAGCTGTATAGACCTATGTCCTGAAGACATCACACTACCAATGGTCAAGAGAGCCGTCATGCCTCGCTCTCTTCATCTCGTCGCGCTTAGCAAACTTCGCTCGACTGTACGTTGCAGTGTCGATGACGATCTGCTCAACACACTACTCGGAAGATGTCCCATCTTCGATGGCATCGTACGGTCCATACCACGCAGCTCTTAGTCCTGCTTCGTCCTCTCCATTAGACACAGCGTATGCCATGGATTCCTCGATCGTCTCCTTCTCCCGTATCTGCTGCCCAGCCATCCGCGAGTAACCTGTTGTCTTACTCCACACTAACATCTGGCGAAGCAAGCGCAGTTCCAGCTTGTCCTTCCTAGTCACCTGCATCTGCACAGGAAACGTGCGGCTGGCGTCTGGTGGCTGCAAGACAAACATCTTGCTCCACGAGCCGGGCTTGAGGAGTTTCGCACCAGGCAATACGTGGTAGTCGACTCTGTCGATGTATGACAAGTGTAGTAGAGACACTCTGTCCTTCACTTTGACGGACGGCTCGCCAGCTCGTGGTGTACTATGCACTGCGCTCAATGCATCCAGTAGCAGCTTATGCGGCTATGGCTGGATGTACCTGCATCCAGGGCCGAGCATTGGCGCAGGCTTGAAGTATAGCCTCTCCTGGATGGCGGAGGACGAATTGATCAAGTCATTGAAGTTATGCGAAACGCGTTGGCAGCGCAGTGCGTCTGCCATCGTGGCCTGACAGAGGATCATTTCCAGCAACTCAGAAATGTCGAAGACTTCATTGACTGCAGACATTGTTGGCAATGGTTTATATGGAGTAGTCAGTGGCTGACATTTGTGCGTAGGTGTCATCTCGACTGACCTTGCAGCGTAGGTCTGATCAATAAAAATTTCTCCTTTCCCAAGACCACAAGATGAGACGATGTAGGTCTGCGTTGGAGAGATGGACGACTGCGGAGTTACAGGAGGCTAGGGAATATGTGGTGCTTGGAAAAGCGTAGCGCGGATCGGCTTGGCAGGTCGCAGAGGCGATACGAGAGGAAGGTGCGATCAGGTCATGCTCGAAAGTGTATGCGCCTCAATATCCGCATTCTGCAGCCAATTCGCCCGTCCTAACGCACGGCAGACGTACACGAGGCACCGTTGGCAGCACTCTCGGCCTAAGATCAGCGCACCACGATCTAAACGTCCACGATCTCACAGTCTCTCTGCACAAGGATTCCAAGTACGTCCTCGTCTCTTCTCAGCCCTAGTAGCGCACGGGAAAGAAGTCCCTGCGCGCGCGCCTTCATCGCCATCTTCGCGAGCTGTTCGTTCTTCGGGAGCCGGCAGCGATAGCTGGATGATAAATGGGGCATGTTCCACATTCAGGACTGCGAGCATCAGCTTGTTTGGCACGGACTTGAGCTCCTGGCCAGTCGCATCGGTGAGTCTGGTGGGCCTGATAGAGAGCCTTTCTTGCAGTCAATGCGAGCTGTTGATGGTGCGCTTGTAGGTTTTGTCAATACGCTCGAAGACCAGAATGTCCTACATCTCAAGGTGGTGGAGAACGTTTCGGAGAAGCTTGGTGAGACTGAAGCCTTGGACTGCGGCAGACATGGTGGATGACTGCCTGGTGGTGTTGGCTGACGCTCTGAGCACTAAGGATTCATTTGTAGCAATACTCGGAATGTCCTTTGACTTCTGCAGGACGTGGATGGAACATGTGCGATCTGACATGGTAGTGCAGATACAAGGGTGGCGAATTGGGCGGAGGTCTCAAAAAGGGGGTACTACGAATGGGACAGGACGATTTGCGAATACACGAGGCAGGTACGACCAGCGACTTCGATTTGAAGCTCTACTTTCTTCACTCCAAGGCTCCTTCTCCTGAATCTCAAGACCTTACCAGTGCTCCTGTACACCCAGCTGCGACAGCGAAAGTGACCAACACCACCACCTCGAGAGCTCAGAGGTCGCGTGCGACTCGCAAGACCCTTCTGCAGAGACTCGACAATGGGGTAATGCTTCTTTCCACTCAGCCGCAACAGGGACTTCCCTCATCTTTGCACCTCCGGAAAGCTTGACTTTCAGGTCTGGGGATCCCGAACTTCCCTACACGCTCGGAAGACCTTTCGCATGTGCACAATAACTTTGTGCAAAGCACGCTTCTTTGCTGGCTTCTCATGGGGACGAAATTGCCTAAGCCTTTTCCTCGCATGCTTGTACTTGATTGGTTCGCCCTCAGCACGCAGCAGCACTTTGGGTTTGAGCCACTAGGTCATACACCCTTGGGCTCTGACTTGCTCGTGAATTGGAGGCTGTAGTCTCCCAAGACCCAGGCATGTATTGCTTGCGACGCTCGCGAGGGCGCTTGTAGTGTAGGGTGAACTCGTAGCCCATCGTGATGCCCTCGATATTGGCAGCGTTACGGCCCAGCTTGCAACGATATCTCCTGCACTGCACACCCAGGAACGAGAGTAGCAGATTGTTGACGTGAGAGTCCGCAGCCATATCAAGAAGTAGGCCTCGCTGTCGCAGCTCTGCAAGCTTGATCGGCCGGAAGAACAACTTCTCCTGCAGACGTGGCGCATATCTGATGGTGCGGTCGAAGACCTTGCTGGTACGTTGAAGGAATAGGAAGTCCTTCATGCGAACTTGAAAGAGGATCTCCTCGACCAGCTCGGGAATGGTGAAGACCTCGGTGGCGGCCGAGATCGCGAGTGCCTGCTAACCATCAGCATGTTTCTCAAAATCTCTGCCACCTTTCAGGAGCTGATATCGGCATCATGATGGCAGTGCGCAACAGTATGTGCACCGCCGCGAGAGCGCAAATTACTCACAGTCAGAGGCGTAGTTGATCCAGCGACCTCCGCCTCTGAGTTGGACACTGTAGTAGACATGATTTCGTGGATGTTTTGACGGCAGCAGATACGATGCTGACTTTCGCGAGATAGACAAATTTGGCGTGCAGCGTGCTTGCGGATTGTAGGCCGAGAGATCGTCAATCCTTTTGATCGACGCTCGACTTTGATCGCTGTCGTGGTAGTCCATGTATTGAAAGAGTGTGTTTGCGGTCCAAGGCGTTACGCACGGACGGAGCTAGTACCCGCCGGCGCAATCGCACGTTGCAGAGAAGGCGCGATGAGCCTGGCTGTTTCCGTTTGTGGCGGGCTCATTGCAGCGCATGAGTTCATGCCGGCAGCTTCGATGCGCTGATGGTAGTCATAAACATTCTCAGTAGTCTGTGATCCATACAAGGGTCGCTGGTGTAGTGGTCAACGCGCTCCCAGATTAGCGGTGCTCACGGCTGGAAGCCCACGTTGCCCTAGATCGCCCCGCAGGCGTCCTGGGTAGCGCCCGTCGCCCTGAGATGGGTGGCTGAGTATCGCCTGACCAGCGGCTGAGGGAGAGAACCTGCGTTCGAATCGTAGGCGATCCAATCTTTTGCGACACTCCAAGGTGTGCAAACAACATGTTTAGACTGTCGGATACGGGTAAGATTTACTAATGCCAGAAGGTCGCGAGTTCGATCTGTAGGATGCCTTCGCGGATCGATCATTGGACCTCTCCCGGGAGCAGGCTTTTTGGCTTCTTTGCTACCCAACACTGCGGACTACAATGGTCTGCGTTTGCAAAGCCACGATTCTCTCCATGTGCGCCGGATCCTGTCGTGCTGGATTGCGGATACCTGACGGCGAATTTGCAGCTGTGCGAGGTACCACCGGCCGTCCCCTGGCTCTAGTATGCAGTGGGACGCACGTCGTGCATTTGCGGGTACATGCTGCGAATTTTATTTCCGCAGCTTGCCTCTGACACTCATCATACGCGTCGCAACACATACGCGTCGCCACAGGATGAGTCGTCATCGTGGGACAGATAGCTCAGCCGGAAGAGCGCATCCACCATATCGACGCTCACGGAACTGTCCCGTGTCCCCGTTGTCCTTCGGGACAGCGCCCGTCGCCTTGCCAGGGGTGGCTGACGTCCTGGACAGCCGATGTCTTGATAAGGTCGGAGGTTCGAGCCCTCCTCTGTCCGACCTTATTCACCTGGATACTATATGTACACTGTTAGGGATATACTTCTCATCGAAGGGCATCTAGCTCAACGGTAAGAGCGCACCCAGAACAGACGTGGAGTGACTTCCCAGGTCATTTCCTGTTGAAACCATGGTCCCTTACCGGACTGCGCCCATCGCCCTTCATTGGGTGGCTTGTCCTCCACAGACGCTCAGCTAGGGTGAGATTACAAGTTCAAGTCTTGAAATGCTCGCTTTCTGCAAGTCCGCAATGGTTCAGAGTTCGATCAGCAGGCTGTTCGGCAGTAGTGCTGCTTCTTGATCACGCTTGTCTTCACGTAGTGGGCAAATGCCCTTGTGGCGCGAATCTATAATATCAGCAATGATCGTCAAAACATGCACACTTACATTGACACAACGCCACCAGCACGTCTTATCATTGCATCTCCATACACTAATGATCCTCTCCCGCCGCCTCCTCAGTAAACACCCGATACCCCTCCCCATCCATCAACTTGTCCACCTCCGCCGCATCCGTCACCTCAATCTTCGCCATCCAGCCCTCATTCTCCGGACTCCTGTTGATCGTCCCAGGCTTGTCCTCCAGCACCGCATTCGCTTCTATGATCTTGCCTGATATCGGGGTCATGATGTCTGAGGCGGATTTGACGGATTCGACGGCACCTATCGCGTCGCCGGCAGAGACTTCGAGGTCGGTGGTGGGGAGCTCGACGTACACGACGTCGCCGAGGGCTTTGGCGGCGTAGGTGGATATGCCGATCGTGCCTGTGGGCTGTTAGGGACGGGCCGAGGGCAGCTGGCTGAAGGGGAGGGAGGGGATACCTGTCTTCTTGTCATCGGAGAGCTCGATCCATTCATGGTCTTCTGTGTAGCGCTTTGCTAGTACTGATTTTGTTTGTCAGCTTTGCCGATATCAATATATTTCGAGTCAGTGCACACTTCTCGAGCTCCCTGTGAACGATCGCGTGCTCTGCGCGTGTAGCCGCAGACCGGATGTTGCGCTACATCGTATGGGTGAGGATGTCGCAGCTACGCGAGAAGCAGCGCGGACTGCTCTTGTTGTTGCCATTGCTACCGTGGTGAGTGAAGGAAGAGTGTTGAGCTCTCAATGCTGCTTTGACAGACGTTTGACCTTCACGTGGAAGTGGAGCCGAGGGAAAAATAAGGTATTTAAGCTTATAGTGCTTGGAGTCGCGAACCTATTTCGGACGTGGAATCCCGAAAGATGCCCATGTGATCGAGCCGTGAACGACTGAAGCAGTACATTCAACGCAAGCATGCTATACGAGCTCATTGGCGTGGTATGCTCTCCGCTCCGCTATACCTCCATAGCCCTCACTGACAACTCCACTCCCAGTGCCGCCCCTCCCGTCCCCTCACAGAAATCAAAGAGTCCTTCCTCCCTCTCCTCCTCCTCCTCCTCCCACACCCCTCTAATATCATCTAGAATCGTGCGCACATCCTCTCTCCTCGTCCTAAACGCCGGCGGCGTCGTCCGCGGCATCACAAACTGGGGCACCTTCCGGCTCCCGAAACCCTACCGCAAACAAGGCGCCACCTACGACTCCGGGCACTACTTCATATTGAGATTTGACTCGAGTGCGAAGACACAGCATGCGGTGAGACGGACGCTGGGATTGGATCCGAGGTTGATTCGGTATAGTGTTGTGAAGATGGGGGCGAAGTTGGAGGATGTTGCTAAGGTTGGGGGGCAGGCGGAGTGGGGTGGGAAGGGGGAGGGGTACTGAGGTTGAATCGATGGATGATGTGAGATTAAGAGTGGACAAGGGAGTGTAAGATGCATGGCGTGGGACTGTGGATTTGATGGCGTTGGCATGGTTTTGGCTGTATGGCTGTACCGCAGAGACTGTACAAAGGACATGGTTGTCGGTAGAGAGGCATAAAAGGTCGGCATGAACGTATACAATGTCAACTTGCGCATGAAAGCTGAGCATAGTATCAGTCCTGATCTGTGACTCGATCGCTATGCCACAAAGAGGTATATGTCGTTCAAGTGAAGCCACCCATTGTCGTTCTCTTCTTCTCCGCCGGCTCATCATCCTGCATCACATATTAGTCTGCATCCATTCTCATTGAGACATAACGCATGAACATACATCTAGCCATCCACTGATAACGACCAATCTTCCAAACTCCTCCGCGACCTCCTTAGCCTCTACTTCAGGCGGACCAGCAGTCCGATCCAACTTGCTAACCCGCTTGAACACCGCCATCATGCATGTTCGATTCTGCGTCAGAAACGCCTTTGCCTGATGGAGCACACTTCCGTTACTAGGTCCTCTGCTGACGACGACAGCAGTGACGACCCTGAGCACCGCGCTCAGGAATCGGTAGAACTGTCGTAGCGCGGCGAGATTGTCGATGTCTAATCCGATGTCAGGGTCAGTGGCGAAGAGGTTCGAGTCGGCGATTGCTTGGAAGAGGCCCGAGGTGAGCAGCAAGCTGGAGCCTTCAGGCGAGACGCGGGCGAGATTCAGGATGAGGGAGAGTGCGGTGTGGAAGTAAGACAGCGCTGTTGGGAGGTCCGCGTCAGCGTTGCGGAAGGAGTGGGAGGCAGTGGTGATGCTGCTGTCGAGCAGGACAGGGAGGAAGTTCAGCTTTGTGAGAGAGCGCAGCAGAATCGGAAGGGTTGCTGTCGCGGCGAAGAGCGGGAGCAGGGCGTCTAGGAAGAGTAATGCGGAGATTCGCGTTGTGCCGCGGCCGGAAAAGGCATCTTCGGTAATGACGCGGATGAGACGCTCACCGGCGGTTTGAACTTGTAGGAGAAGCTGATTGGAGGCCACTGGAGGTTGCCTTGACTTCTGGGATTGTGAGTGCGCCGATGAGGTGACAGTATCAGCCAGCACGAGGCAGCAGATCCGGTAGCATACATCTCGGAGGACTAGGCTGGTCTCGCTATCGCAGATGGCTTTCACGCAGACGTGGAAGGCGGTGTGTAGGCGCTCCGCTCGGCTGCTAGATGATTGTGGATCGCTCTTAGAGGACGTTGCGACGCTTGCGCTGATTAGTGTGAGAGTCAACCTCGCGAAGAGCCCAGCCGCGTCCATGTCGTCACCAAGAGACTTTTCTAGACGTGAGAGCACTACTTGAAACGCCTGTAGGGCGAACATCGTCAGATCGGTCTCGTTAAGTCCGCCGGCAGTCACAATCGTAGACACGACATCCGTCCATGCCTCAGTAGCGTCAAGCCGTGCTCGCTGGATCTCTCGGAATGCATTCTGGCTGGACAGACTTGCAAGTAGCGCTGTCTCCTCGTCGTCTACTTGCTGGGCTTCAAGTGTACCAGCGTATACGTCGCCACTTAGGTGAAGCTCCCGTCTGCGCACAGCCAGAAGCTCAGCAGCCAGGTCCAGATCAAAGCTGGGAGTGCCAGATGCTGGCTCTGAGATACACGGCGATAGATCCACTCCTTCGTAATGACGTAGTGAGATGTCAGGCGGAGCTGCAACCTCGATGTCAAAAAAGTCAATCAGCTGCAGTATTGACGCCGCAGCTGTGTCCTCGCCATTTGGCTCGATGACAGCTCCTAGCAGAGCATTGACCTGTCGACCGCGAAGAGAGTCCATCCTACCATCAGAGAGGGCCCGTAGCTCCAGTCCGGCGTACTCGAAGTGGGCATCACGGCACTGCATAAAGTCCCTGATGCCGCTACCGCCGGGATTTAGCAATACTGCTGGATCGCTCGGCGATAGATCATCCCAAAGCCCATCAGGACGTGTCTCAAGTAGTGATATGGCAATGGCGGGCAGAAAGTCGAGGCTGCGTAGCTCACTCTGCACCACGTGAGCAGTCAGTGTTGCGGCTGCGAGCTTGGTCATAACCTCCGTACAACCGCGCTTCAGCGACAAGAGCCAAGACAGGTTAGTCTGATCAGCACCTGTCGGAAGATCGTTGGCGCATCTTGCAATGGCATGGAACAACGATGTGCCCGACGCGAAGAGTCCGTCTCCTTCTGAGATGACATTGCTGATGCGGCCGTTGGCGTCCAGCAGTCCGAGCATGGTATGTGCAATCGTCGGCGTGGCTTTCGACGCGTCAAGGCTGCTAGTCAGGAACTCCACCAGAGCTCTCGCCTTGGTGATTCTGAGCGGCTCAGTGTTCTCTTTGACGCCTTGCTCGAAGTCGATTGCATCGAGCGTGAACGCATCGCGTAGATGTTCTGCAACTGCGTCCGCAAAGGGTTGCACACTGCCCACAAGCCTGTTGCCAACCCGTTGGCCGGACATGGGATCCACAACAGACGTGAGCTTGCTTGACGTTGATAGCCTTCCGAGCAGGCTGATGGCACTCATCGATAGCTCGAGATGCTTGCTGGCGACGAAGAAGTACACAAATCCCATTGCTGGCAGCTGGCTCAACATGACTTCGTCGAATGAGGCGATCGCAGGATTCGCCACAGCATCGCTTCTCGTTGGTGCAGATATCTTTATGACCGGCCGTACGATGCTGAAGTACGTTGGCTGAAGGCGCATTACCAAGTCCATTACTTGGATAGCTTTCGTGGTCATCTGCACGACCGGCGATGCACTGTCGAAAGCCTCCATCTCTTCCACAGCCGGATGCAAACAGTCGTACAGAGCCACAATCGTGCTATTGCTGAACATGTGCTCCATGGTACGTGCGAACGGGTGCAATCGGACATACGTCTGCAGCGATTCGGTCTTGATCGTCTTCTCGACCGCGAGGCTGCTCGTGTTGGCCAGCACAACTAGGCTCTCGTTGAAGGTCGATAGCGCAAGCCATGCGAATGTTAGACAGGCGTGGCGAAGTACGCTGCAGAGCAGTCTATCTTCCATCAGCGATGGCTGAGCCATAGGCAGCGCCAGTACTTGGCCCAACACGAAGTCAACACAAGGCTCCATGCCATCGCGTCGTTGTGATGAGCCCAGTGACTCGGGGAACGGCAAAGGATGGAGCAAAACATCTGGATCATTGCGAACTGGCTCCATGAGTGCGTTAAGTAGATGTACGAACGATGTCGCGATCTCGGCATTCTCCGCCATACGGTTCAGATACTGCTTCGCTGGTGGAGGCCGAAGACCAGGCGTGGTCTGCTGTCTTCCGTCACCAGCTTCCATACCGCCAGAAAGCCAGGAATCGATTGCTGTCCATACTCCGTCATTGATGTCCACAGTCTTGTCTGTAAGAAGTGCTGCCAACAAGTCGAAGCACGACGATTGAACGTTGGGGGGCGAATTGCTTTGTACTAGACGAAGTAGATACTCATGCAGAGGAAATGGCTGCTCGCGTAGGATCCAATGGCGAGCAGCGGGACTGTTCTCGCAGACGTAGGCAGCTAAGCGAATGTATGCTTCGAGCATGATAGGTGTTTCCTTTTCGGTGATATTCACATCCTTCACGCCGTCCGCCCGGCCAATAGAGTCTTGCAGTACAGCCGGCCTACCTTTGTTCTGCGTGGCAAACACCTCAAGCTCGCCAAAAATCTGCGCCCAGCTGACCGCATGCGCTATCTTAGGCTGGCCGGCCACAAGACTCATCTCACCCAGCAGGAAGCGATGCGTGTTGTTCGCGGACTTCATGTCTCCCGAGATGGCTTTCAGCAGTTGACAGAATGCAGCAACGCGAGGGGTTGGTAATCTTTGCGACGCCCAGCGCAGAAAGCCGCACAAATTGCCTCCCGGATCCGACCAGAAGTCTTCAGCGGCTTCGGCGTCTTCTTGATATGCGCCTGCAACAACGAGCATGAACCTTTCCAAGTCCATCGAGTCGGGTTGGACACCTTCCACGGGCAACGAATAGACTCGTCGTCTGACATCGTCCTCTTGAGTTTTCAACTTCCTCAGTAGATCTGGCATGTTCGATACGAACGCGCCGACGAATTCCTGCATCAGTTCCATCACAAGGGACGCAAAGTCGCGCGAAGGGCCGGTTGTGTCATGGGAGAAGGCAACGCTGTTGTCGAGAAGGAAGCCAACCAGGCCAGCCTTGGCCGGGTCGTACCAGCTTTCCGTCTTGAGGAAGTCGGTGATGCCAAGCATGAGATGAAAGGCCTTCCCTTCACAACAATCTGTGAACAGCTTGCTGCGCTCCTGCTCCAGCTTCGCGAGCGGACCTTCTCGTACGCTGCTATGCGCGGAAGGCTCACCAAACCGCGCACTGTACTCTGCCAGCCACCAGATAGTCGTGGCTGATTGGTACATTTTCGCCTTCCATTGCAGCTGACCAGGACCAGGCGCAAAGAGCCTGTGCAAGTCTCGCGCAGCGTCATCAGTCGTGGAGTCTGAAGATCCAAAGTGTGCAGAACCTGCAAGTAAAATGGGAGCATAATGGACCATGATATCAGCAGTGATGTCCGCGGCGGCTGCCTTGCTGAGGAAGCCGCGATAATCTTCTGGGAACACATAGCTGCTGGTGATGAGATAGGTCATTGTCGATGCCAAAGCTTCATGCTGGCGAGTGAGTAGCATTCTCTGGGCTTGTAGCATCTCGCCATGTGGAGTGTTGAGGTCACGACCCGTCATAGCAAACATCTGAACGTGATCCTGAGTCTTCTTGAGACCATCCTCGATCACCGTAAGCCCATCTATGCATCTCCTCCAGAAAGCAGAGCGCTCACTGGGCGGTGCATCGGCTCCTCCTATGATCTCACGTACAGCACTTTGCGCAAGCTGCGCCTCTCCGTCATCGGCATCCGCATTGGCACCCTTCTTGCACAGTAAGCGTACGCATTCCGTAAGTGCCTCCCGTTGATTTTGGAATCTTAGGATCGCGCGTAGGGGTAAGAGCTCCGAGTAGCCATCCGAAGATGCCGAGACCGCAAGATAGAGCTGCGCAGCCTCCAGCTCGTCCAGATCCAGTTCGTCCGCCACCTGTATCGCTCCTTCCCGAAATTCCTGGTTGATAGAGTATTCCTCATTGCCAAGCTTGACTTTGCTGGTCGGGGGATTGCCGGTCGGACTCGCGCTTAACGCATCTCTGCTGGCCTGACTCCTCTTCTTCTTGTCCAACAACCTCCGAAAGTCTGCCATGCTCGCATCTATCTCAAGCTCCAGTCGTTGTATGTTGGCGAGCCTGGAGTCCATGAATAGCAGGAGATCGCGTTGCAGACTCTGCAGCCGCTCCAGAGGATCGTCGTCCTCCATAGTGGTGTTGGAATGGTATCAGTCAGGCTGTGTGGTTAGGTGAAGGTGGGATGTGCCAAACGAAATATGAAGGATGGCCGACGCCTCTACTCAATAAATTCTACAACTTGAGACGCGAGGTTGCCGCGTGATTTAGACTCAGGGTCCGGGCCGTCACCATGTGCTGACCCCGGTTGATGCATCTTATCCTCGTTATACATCCGATACCGTCCACACCTCTTATGTTCTTCTCCATCCCACACGAATACAAAGACAGCGAGACTAGTCCCCCGATATGGCAGGAAGTGACCGTACTACCGTCTGGTCGGCGACGGCTGCTAGGTGAAGCATCATTTCACTTCACAATCCAATTGCTGCACGATGATCACCTCTCTCCTACCGCATCGACTCTCCACTCCCAGACTCTGCATGAGATTCTGGAGATCGTACATCCGCGGCCTCTGCATGAAAGATGGTAGAGAACGGGGAAGTCACGCTGCAAAGCGCCCTCGGTAAGCAATCTCACAGTCTGCCAGGCACGATGCGAGACTAATCCTTCCAGATGGCGTCCACGAGGGTTCAGTCAAGACGCGGGGCGAAGCTCTTGCGGATCTCAAACACATACTTCGTCATAACCAGAACAGCTCTAAGCTCGGCGGCTTCGCAGACGCCTCCTTCCACCGGATATACGAGGTGCTTTTCGGCGCAGCGCTGACCGAGAGATCGACATACGTGAAGGCCAAGACACCAGCACTGATCACCGGTTCCACTACTCGTCTAGCTGCCTGCGCTAGCGCGCTGAAGCTGGCCATCGATGTCGGCGTGCAGCGAATCAAGTTGAAGACTGTGCGGGCTGTGCTCGACCACATAGATAGTGGGCTTCACCTTGCAGGCGGAGGCTTCTGTGAGCCACTTGCGTTTGACTATGCTAAGTGTATGCGCACGCTTCTTACATATCAGCCGCATACCGAGCATCTTCCCGCGGAACAATGGGAACGCGCTGTCAGACTGTGTCTGATATCGATCAAAGATCCGCAGATTGACCATGCGGATGCCGGGGCCGCATCGGAAGCCGGGCATCGTAGCACCAACAACGCAAGCTACCAGTCTTCGCGATCTGGGACACGTACGGGAAATGGCACTCAACAGCATCAACGAACCCTGTTCCATCAAGTGGCTGAAGAGATGCTGTTCTCCCTACGTGCCCTCACTGCCGCCCCCAATGCTCCAGTGATCAGTCTTGCATCAGAGGCATTGTGGGGAGTGATTGACTTCATGAAAAGTGGAGTCACGACCAGCCATTCTGAGTCGAACTGCTTTGCGATCATCAGCAACATCCTATCATGGACACAGACGGAAAATGTTGATCTGTCTTCCATGGTGGCAAGTCACCTGGTGCGTCTGCTTCGTGTTCAGTGGTCTGCATGGAACTCCAAGTTGAGCCTGGGCAAGCAAGAGATGCTCATCACTATGATGTATTTGCAACCCTTTCTGCAGAAACTACTATCAACAACGGTGGCCACTCCCGTACGCGGAGATCTCGTAGCACTTCTGTCAAACATGAGGTCAGAGTACGCCAAACGTTTGGAGCGCGATAGATTACAATTAGACAACATTCGACTCGCCCCGGCAGTCACACCGAAGTCTCGCTTCAGCATACGCCAACAGACCATGCAACTGCAATGCAATGGTTCACGTAGCGAGCATAACTGGTTCCTGATCTCTGCAATGGCTTCAATCACTCAACTTCTGACAATGTCGAACAAACACGACGATGCTTCTGATAGCGAGTCTGATGGTGGTCGGAAAACGAAGCGGCAGAAGACGACAAATCAGCTCGATGATCTATCCACATTGTGCCTGGATGCCGATCCGGGTATGCGTGAGGCTGCATTACAAACTGCGACCTTCTACGCTCAGCAAACGCCAATGTCTACAGACAGTGTCCGACGTCTCCTGTCAAGACTGTCAATTGCGTGCAGCGACGACATCAGTAGTCTGGCGTCGTGGGCCTTGATGGCAGCTTCCAGCTGTGCTACACAAGCCTCCTCGGCCGATCTAGCCACGCAGCCCTACTGGGAATCGATTTGGCGAATCGCCTGTCGCTCACTCGCGAATCCCGGGAGCTGCAGAGCGGCTTGCCATCTCATGTGGTTGGTAATTCATCATGGACTAGTCTCCCGAGCCTTGATCACCGAGCTTGTGCAGAGTTTTCATTCTGCCATTGATCTCAACGGGCCCACTCTTCTCTGCGACTCGACGTTGCAACTCATATGCCTCCTACTGAAACAGGTACCAATTTTGGTGCCTAGCATATCGGTCGCCTTAGCAGATGTGTTTGCCACATGGGTACTCAGACGCTGGACTCCGGGGAATTTTGAAGATCGCGCCTATGCCGCATCGAGCAAGCTGTTCGATGCAATCGACATGACACGGTTCACGGCAGATGCATTGAAGCAGGAGCCACATGAAGTGTCGCATTGTGGCTTCCCAGTGTGGAATAGCCTTGCTCGCAGTCACTTGCAGGTCGTTGGAGACCAAGAGCTGGTCCATTACCTGCTTTCACTGCCAGAGAGCACTCAAAGTTCATCGGCAAATAGATCGGAGCTCTCCACTGCTCCTGGCAGCACCAGACAGACTGCAGGGAGGTTGACTGCAGAAAGTCTGATACTTAATCATATGCTGAAGGAGACGCAGAGCGCTGAGACGCATTGGCGATCGATCGTACAGGAGCATCGTAGTCCCAGCCTGGAGGCGTTCCGGACGCTGTGCTCGGCGCTAGTCTCAGCAACCTGTGCGAGTCACTGTCTCACCTTTCGAGATGGGCGCAGACAATCACAGCTTCAGGAGCAGTGTCAGCGGCTTCTCAGTAACGTGAGCGATCACGTGGCCAGGTCGGCTACCGGGCAAGACGAGATTGATACTTACCTGGTGCTTCTATCATCGAGCATGTCTTTGCCCGGACATGCTGCTCACCCAGTAGATGACACCAGCCCGTCACCTGCGTGCGCAAGTGTGATCTGTAACGTGGTTGCAAGAGCCATGACTGCACGTCGAAATGCTCATACAGACACCAGCATGATCAATGACGACGATCTCATGGACATCGAGCAAGATTCACAAGAAAGCCGAACGGCTAGCACGATGGCATTGAAGCTCGACGTGACGGATCACATGTCGGCGCAGTGTAGTGCGACTGCTATGAGAATCGCAGTGCCGCTATATGCATCGATACACGCCACTATCAACGAGGCAGTGGAGGGTTCGACCACTGAAGATCCCTCCAGCGCAGTTGTCGAAAGCATTCTACTGCTCTCTACATCAGCACTGCTCGCCGGTCAATCAGTCCTCGGTCAGCTCCCGACGCTGCTCCCAGGACTCAATGCAGCTGATGCCGAGCGAATACTGGATTTCGTGACTGAAGGACTCCTGAGACCGTATGCCTACGAACGATCCGAGGTCGCTATTGGTCTCGTGCTCGATGTCATGACAGGTCTCAAATCATATTGGATGGACTCTACTAAAATAGAGCTGTACGACCTAGGGCTGGATACGTACAATTGGTGCGCGTCAACAGCACTGAAGGCAGGTGTACTGTCGCCAAACACGCAGAGCAAAGTAGCCACACTGCTGCTTGAGATCTGCCACATCGACACCGAGTACGGACGCGACTCAGACACACCATCACTATGGACGTCTCTGTTCCAGCTGCTCAAGCATGGTACCATTACCGTGCAATACCACCTGGCTGCACGTATATCATCAATCTTCGAGAGGTTTGTGCTCGCACGACACGACAAGCTTTTCAGCGACTTACAGGAAAGTCTACCAGCCGAGCTTGATGCCACTGAGGGCATGGCAATCCGTCTACTTTTCTTAGCCAATCTTGCATCCTCCTGGCATACCTTGAGGCGTCAGTGCATCTACTATATTTTCGAGACTGCTGGACAGGCACCATCTGCATTACCCTACGCGAAGAGCTGCGTTCGAAAGGTATCGCAGACCCTGGGTCTCAGTTCGTCGCAGAAGCTCTTCAGACTTTTTGCTTCCCAGCTGCTTTACACCTGGCTAGAGACGTCGTCGCTCGAGCAGCTGCCGTACTCTGCATTTGAGTACGATAGCCTTACCCATATGGTCATTGACAATCAATTGGAGATCTCTTCGCAGGTTCTGATGCACGGACATGAGAAGGACCTGAAGTTAATTACACAATTACTCGAACTGAGCGAGGGCGAACTTGCTCATCATGCCGCCTGGAAAAGTGAAGCTTACGCCATCGGACTGGACATTGCGTGTGCGGCGGCGAAGCAAGAAGCAAAGAATGAGGAATGTCTGAGGAAGGCTATGGGAAGCAGGGATGCAGTAAGTCAGATTTGCGTCAGCTATTTACCGGCCATCGTAGGTCAGCTGTACCTTTGCATGATTCTTGACGACAGTGACGATGCATGCCTGAGCAGGACAGAGTGGTGCGCACCTGCCGCGAAATGCCTTGCTGAGATGAAGAAGTATTGCCACTCGTCGAGACCACTCCCAGCGCCGCAGCAGCCCGCATTTCGTTGCAAGCAGTGGCCCGATCAGATCGCACGTCTGCTGCGTCGTGTGCGTGGTCAGCCTCCAATTGAGTGGCACACCTCGACGTTCACTGTGTGCGCAAGAATGCTCCTGGACAATATCGACGACGCATTGGGACCTTCGCATGCGTGTAGCGTGCTGCGGAGGCTACGACTTCTTATTGCGACTGCTGGAGATGTGCCCCTGACAGGCTATCCGCTCGAACTACTCCTGCGGTCAGTGCGGCCGTTCTTATCTGAGAGCGAGTGCGCCGACGATGCGTTGGGTATCATGCAATACCTCTTGCATCGAGGCGAAGATAGTGTGTGCTGCAAACCGAAGCTTCTAGCCGGCATCATCACGATTGCAACTCTCCAAATGCGTCGGCACATGGCCGGTGCACACGACAGTACGACACAAGAGACGCAGCACCGCGAAACCATTGCCAAGATGCAGAACTTCAGCGACTGGATGATTCAATACCTTCAACATGTGAGACCCTTGCTCAGTGAGGGTCTGCACGCTGACTATGAGCGGCTGATCCAAGCCCTGAAGCATGTACGATTGCCAGGAAACGCTCGAAAGGGCAGCCCGGAGAGCGCCCTGATACTTCTACTTGTCGGCCGACGACAGGGCACTGTGAATGACCTGCTTTTTGAAGGCCGGGATGTGTTCACGGCGCTGAAGATACTCACCTCAGATTTCCAGTGCGCCATCTCCATAGCCGATGATGCGCTAGGAGACGATGACACCTGCGACATGTACGCACCTTCGCTTAGGCACTTTTCTACATTAAGCAACCTCAGCGATTCGTTCAGATTGTGGACAGCGTCAGCATGCGGGCGAATGTATGCGGCGACTGGCATAAAAGACCTTACAACACCCCACGGGACAGAGCTCAGAGCGGCGGCCAGCAACACTAGTGGGTCACAACCAACAACTTCGGAGGCAGTGATAGTCACCAAGCTTGTGGCACTCCTCACTTCAGCATCTCGCATAGACGCCAGTCTTTTAGAGATAACGATGCGCTCGATGTCCGCCAACCTTGCAAGCGATGGCAAGGACGATGATCTCCTCGCTTTTCAAAATCAGTTGCCGGAATCACTTGCATCGGCAGTCACTGGTGGTCTATATGGGTACTCCAAACCGTGCTTCTACTCAGAAGAGCGAGTTGCGCTGCCTGATCGTACCCTTGAAACATGTCTGGCACCAGATAATGAGCAGCCCCTACAACTATGGGCACAGACGATTGCAGTCCTCCTTTGCCGTACAAATGCCAGTCATCCTATCTTGGGTGCTTTATCTGGCCTGCTACAACACGACGCAGACTTCGCTGTCGAAGCTCTGTCCAGCATATTGCATATCCTGCTCGTGGACGACATCGATCGGGACCAGGCGTTGAAACGAAAGATATCTGGCTGCATCAACGATCACCTTTCAGCCGAAGTTGGAAGTTTCCGAGAGAAGCAAAGATTCTTACTAAAGCTCATGATGTACCTACGACAACAACCCTACCCCGGCGAGTCGACCAGAGCCGACAGGGCCAAGTGGCTTACCTGTGACTACCTGGTAGCAGCAAGGACTGCTGCAGCTTGTAATATGCCAAGCGTGGCACTTATACTAGTGGAGATGACAACTACGCCACTGCTGCAGGGCAATCGGAGAGTCTCTGCGAGAGCGGCAGTCTCATGTGGGATCCCCATCGAAGTACCGTCAGATCTTCAAATGGCAATCTTCGAGCAGATGAGCGAGCCGGATTCGTTCTACGGTGTCGAACGACCTGCCTCTTTGCAGTCTGTGCTTGCTCGACTGGACTATGAACGTGACGGCCTCAAAGGTCTTATGTTCCGCTCCGCAGAAGTCGACTGCCATACTCGAGACTCCGGCGGGCTCGACTCGCAGGATGCTCTTGGCATGGTGACATCGTTGTCAAGCCTCAATCTCCATAGCTTGACTTTCGCCCTGACCACCAGTAGTGGCAGCGGCGGGAATGACAAATCGGATGAGCTTGTTGAGAGTGCGAGGCATCTCCGGCAATGGGATGTAGCATCCTCGCAGCCTGCTACGACGAGTGGGGCACGGCTGCTACAAGTCTACCAGGACCTATCTCGCGCGAATGATCGGACGCAAGCATCAGCTTGCGTCAATGCACTCACTCTGGCACATGCGTCAGATGCGATTGCTAATGGAGGCTCACAATCCGCAACTCAGCAATGGTACAGCACACTTGCAACGCTGTCAGAAGTCTCTGAACTGGTGTCATGCTCGAGCCAGTCAGCAGTCGAGGAGCTGTGGCACACTTGGCAGAAGCGACGGGAATGGACCTCCCAGGCAGCATTCGAGGATGTGCATGCATTGCTGGAGAATCGCCACACTGCCCTTAGCATTCTCGCAAAGAATACCGCGCTGCGCGAAAATCTGCATATCCCTCTCAATGAGGTGAGACTCTACCAAGCTCAAGCTCTGCTCCAGTATAGCTCGCTTGCGCGCGCTCAGGGCGCCTTACAGACCGCGATCGGCGCAGCCAACGAAATCAATAACCTCGCAGCTGTTCTACAACCGCTCGGTCTCGATATACAGGCAGCAGCTAAGCAGGAAGTCGCGACGGTACTATGGGTCAGCGAAGAGCGTGTTACGTCCGTCAAGATGCTACGCGACATCATCGGCGTTCCCGATACTGGAAACAGCGCCATTCCTGTCGGTAGATCCGGACTACTGGCACAGCTGGGTCAACAATTAGCCGATGCGCGGCTTCAGAAGCCCAGCGAGATCCTTGACACCTATCTGAAGCCTGCTGTTGCTCAATTGCCGAAATCTGCTCAGGGTGCTGAAGCTGGCACGGTGTACTACACCTTCGCGTCTTTCTGCGACCAGCAGCTACAGCATCCGGCGAACATCGAAGACTTCAACAGAATAGTCACCATGCGCCAACGGAAACATGACGAGGTACAAGAACTCAAAGCACTAGCTAAGAAGGCAAGGAAATCTGGATCAAGTGACGATCACGCAAGGCAATTGGGGCAGTCGTCGAGGTGGCTGAAGATCGATGAGGAAGAGCTCGAAAAACAGAAGCAGAGCCGACAGACATACCTACTGCAGAGCTTGCAGAACTACCTGCTAGCATTGCAGACCTCGGATGACTATGATATGTGCATACTCCGCTTCTTCGCACTGTGGCTTGAGAATGCCGACTCCGTAGAAGCGAATATTCTTGTGGCTAAGTATATCCAGGGTGTGCCGTCGTGGAAGTTCGTGGTGCTCATGAACCAGATCATGTCTCGATTACAAAAAGACGACTCCAAGTTTCAGGAGATCTTGCTGAAGCTCACCATACGCATGTGCGCCGCACATCCCTATCATGGCGTTCATCATGTGTATGTGTCAACTAATCAGGCCGCGAAGAGCGCAGCGCAGAAAGATCCGGATGCGCTGTTGCGGTTTGATGCAGCAATTGCGGTCCGCCAACAACTCGAGCGCGCGAACAAGGCCTTCTTCGTGAACTTGTTCAGTGCGAGTAGCTCGTATAAGGTGCTTGCTACCCACATGCTGGACCAACACGACAGGCAGCCTGGAAAGCGACCGTTGTCAAGTATCAACATTGCTCAGACCGTCGCACGCCGCACACCGAATCTCAAGGTACCACCGCCGACCATCGATCTGCCCCTACGACCTGATGGAGACTACAAGGATGTGCCTGTCATGGTGCGCTTCGAAGATAAGCTGCAGATAATGAGCGGCAACAGCTCACCCAAAGTGTTGACCGCATGGACCTCCGATGGTAGACAGTACAAGCTACTGTTCAAGAGCGGTGGTGACGATCTCCGCCAAGATGCCATCATGGAGCAAGTCTTTGAAGGAGTCAGCAACATGCTCAAGAAGCACAAGGCCAGTCGACAGCGCGGTCTGAAGATCCGCACTTACAAAGTTATACCAACGACAGCGCGCTCGGGCATCATGGAATTCGTACTCAACACTGTCTGCATCAACGAGTATCTAAGGCCTGCACACGAAAAGTACTACCCTGGTGATCTGAAGTATAGCAAAGCTACAGAGATGGTTCGAAGCGTTGCAGATCACTCCAACGAAACTCGGGTCAAAGAGTTCCGCAAAGTGTGCGACAACGTGCATCCCGTGATGCGCCACTTCTTCCTGGAGCGCTTCCATGATCCCGACGAGTGGTTTGCGAAGCGTACCGCATATGCCCGCACTACCGCGTCGGTCTCCATGCTCGGCCACGTCCTTGGTTTGGGGGATCGCCACGGCCATAACATCATGCTTGACGAGCAGAGCGGCGAAGTAGTCCACATTGATCTTGGCATAGCATTCGAGGCTGGTCGTGTGTTGCCAGTGCCCGAGCTCGTCCCCTTCCGCCTTACACGCGACATCATAGACGGCATGGGCGTTACGAAGACCGAAGGTGTATTCCGTCGTTGCTGTGAGTTCACGATGGACGCCATGCGAGAGGACAAAGACAGTATCATGACGCTACTGAATGTGCTCCGCTACGATCCGCTGTACACCTGGACGCTTTCGCCGCTTCGCGCAAAGCGCATGCAACAGCAGCAGGATGGTGGACAGAATGGCGATGCCGGCGACACGGCGGAAAGCTCGAAGAATGGACAGCAAGACGCGGGAGAGGCTGATAGGGCATTGTCGGTAGTGGAGAAGAAGCTGGCAAGGAATCTGAGCACAGCAGCTACAGTGAACGAGCTGATACAGCAAGCTACTGATGAGAGGAATCTGGCAACATTGTTTGCTGGATGGGCCGCTTGGTTTTGAGGAGCTGCGCGAAGATATTACGAACCCGTAAGATCTCCCAAAGATGGACTCCGCCCATCTTTGGGACCGCTTCTCCGAATGTGTACGAAGTGCAACGCTGCCGGTATTTTGTCGACTGTGTGACGCTGTTGTAGAAGTGCAAGTTTGTCAGAGCCGAGTGACCTCAATACATTGGGACAGATCGGAGCCCACGAAGTGTACTGAGACGAGTCTAAGTCCCACAAGGGAAGATATGGACGCTGTAGTGGAGACGTACTAGTTCGTGGCAGAACGGCGTCTCGGACCGCCGGCGAAGACACATATCGTCGTCGAGTCACTATGTCACTCATGTGCAGAAGTCTCTCAAAGTAACATCATGAACGAATGAAGAAAGAAGTAGGACATTGGAGGATTCGAACCTCCAATCTCCCCGTCGAAGTATGAGGCTCGACACCCGGCCCCTTTTCAGCCTTGCGGGCAGCCGATGAATCACAAGGACAATCGCAAGCGCGGCATGGGGAATCCCAGCAAGTGCACACTCCTCCGAGGCGCACTACCATTGTGCCAAATGCCCTCGAGATGAACGAATTTAAGTGAACCATTGCTTCGGGACCTCGTACAAACCTGAGACCGGGAGAGCAAGTGATACTGCACAGCGGCATCGCACAGCGCACTCATATGGCGGAATGAACTGTACGAGATTCGAATTCGCGACCTCACCCCTCCTGTACTGACGAGAAGACCAGGGCATCCCCGAAAGAGGCGATGGGCGCCACTCTCTAGGAGTGACGGGGCAGGCTCGAGGCTGCCAAGTTCGTTCTACGTCTGGCGCAGCGGGGGGAGAGATCTATAGAAAGCTTTACTTCAAGCCTGCGAGAGGATCGAACCCGTCACCTTGCTTGACCCAAAAGCTCGCAAGCCACCAACGCTGTCAAAAAGTACGAGCTATGAAGGAGTCGAACCACCGACCTCACCCAAGCCGGACGACAATGAAGCGCCGAGACCACCCGTGAGGGTGGTCAGCATGCCGCACTCTAAGGAGCAGCTGGCAGCCTATGCCGTACGGCGACGGCGCCTGGGGGTCACTTCATGTCAGTACCGTGGGTATGTGATTCCACTACACCAACAGCCCTTATTGACGAGAACACCCGTGAATTGAATATGACCACTTTCAAACGTCCCTAGCACCTCCTCAGACTGTCGGCCGCGCAGACGGGCAAGAGGCACCTCACTGACAACGATTCCATTTCCCGTCTGATACTCTGACGGAGGATAGCACGGGGATATAAACTCGTGTGACGTGGTCGGATCGTCGCTTGACTTACAATACGCATGATATCCAGCCACAATATCAAACAGTACGTGAGTGGGTTACTGAAGTGCGATTGATGGAGGGGAGTGCGTGGTGCAGCAGGGCCGCACCTTCTTCGCCAGTCCGTCCTGACTACCTTGTGCTGTGAACTCTGCGCTCAGGCCTCCTCGAGCTATCTAAGCAGTCACGCCGCGCCGGGACACCACGACCACCTGTTGTACGCGTTAAGACCGCACGCTCTGCATCGAATCGCTATCAAGCCATACAGCAGCCTGCTCCCCCCTCGGCCGTGTCAGCCGCCCTAGAGACAGTGCAGTGTAACTCCACCGCATCCGACGATTCACCACCGGCACCTCCAAGATGTCAGCTGCCATTACACTTTTCGCTCTCTCCGAGCTGGTCGAGCAGATCTTGTACCATGCCACTTTGGCAAACATCCTACGATCACAGCGCGTAAACACAACCTTCAAGCGCGTCATCGATGAAACGCCTCGCCTTCAGGAAAAGCTGTTCTTCAGAGCAATCAGACCCTACGACTCAAAGGGAAATGAGGTCGAAGCAAAATGCAACGAGGTCTTGCTTCAGGCTTTCGGCGACCTTCAGTATTGTTCGTTGAAGCATACCATCAAGTCCAAGACCACCACCGACGTACGCTATGTAACAGATCAAGACTTCCGCCTTCACTTTACCTGCCCGAAAGACCGGCGCAAGACCCTCAAGCCGGGCTCATGGCAGCGCATTGCTACTGAATCCCCCCCAGCATAGACATCTGACTGTAGAGGCTAGTGTGACGGAGTGGCGGAGTACCCGAGGCGGGAGGCAGTTGGGTAGGCGGAGAGATTTGGACCAGAAGAAGGAGAATCCGGCAATGCTCAAGACGCTCAAGACGCTGATGGCTGAGATGAGGAAGCAGTCGCGCATCGTCAGGGGAGTGGCGTTTCCGAATGATCTGCCAGAGGAGGCAACTGCGAGTGATGGAACAGGTGGCGAAGTGGACTTAGCGCTCCGTCCGGCTGCTTCTCCGAGCGTCTGAAGCTCAGTATGCGCTGCCGTAGGTCTGGCTACGGTACTTCCATGCTACGTGCTATGCGAGCGAGAGACTCGGTTAGGAAAGATCACCGGGTTGCACAGATTAGAAGGTAGTTGCCATCTCGACGAATGGTGCCGTCAAATTGCCGATCGCCAGCAGGCTCAAGAGGTAATGGGAAGGTACTCAAGTTTGCGAAGAAGGAAGGCGCTTACAGTAGAACAGAGCCGTAACGTCTACGGCTTCATTGCCGCTCATGAATTGCAGACGTCAGCGAACCACCCAAGCGACCTTCAGCGATCATCAGCCATCACATGTATCTTACACCTCCATCCCATCCTGCTCCCCATCCTCAATCTCATCCTCCATCTCGTCCTCCGCCACAATAGCATTACTCTTCGCGCTCTTCTTACTCTTGACCGGTGCCTTCAACCTGCCTACACCACCAGCCTTCACCTTCTTCCCTCCCTTCGCCTTCCCCTCAACTTTCCCTTCCTCAAAGTACTCACACACAGCCGCAAAGTTCTTGCCAAGCTTCGCCTTGTTGCGCTCGATGCGCTTGCGTGCATCAGGCGTGATTGTGCCACCGAGGATGGCGATGACGAGTCGACCGGTAAGGGCGCAGAGGCGTTCTTCTGCGAGCAGGGTGGCAAGGAGCTTGCTTTCGCGCTTTTGCTGCGAGGGACCTTGGGACTGCGATTGTGTGTTGCCGTCCTCGTCTTCGGAATCAGACTCGGGATCGCTCATCAGGTCTTCGACTTCTTCGCCCTCTGTCTCGGCGGGGTCTTCGAGCTTCCGACCAGACAGCTTCGTGTAGTTCTTCTCTGCCGCTGCAAACACCCGCAAGATGAGTGCCTCAGCTGTGGTGTCAAGCTCCATGCAAAGCACTGTATAGTCGTCGCTCGCTCCCGGCCTTGGCTTCAGACTCCTGAGAGACAGCGCAGCGGCGTACAGGTCTAGCATATGTCCAGCTGCTGCAGCGCAGACTTCCTCGCCAGGCTTTCTCGAGCCTAGAACGTCTTTCAAAGCATCAGAGATGTTATCTCGCCGCATCGCAAGAGCCTCAAGTTCCTCATACGTGGGCTCTGGAGCAGCGAGAGAAGTCATGGTCTGTGACAGCGTCTTCACTTTCCACTGAAAGTAGAACAGCGCTGATTGAGCCGCGAGTAGAGCGATCTTGTCCACGAGCACGGGATCGGCGGACGTCGATTGGCCAGGAACAGCATGTCGGATGACGGCAATGATCGCGTCGATTGGGGCAGACGCAGCGGAGCTTGGAGGGCTACTTTCGCCAGCAGCGTCAGCGGTAAGCTCGAGAGGAACGGCGCAGTCGGAGACCTGGCTCAAATGCAGAATGCGTAGTAAGTTGCTTTGCAAAGCGGGGAGGTCTCGAGGCGGGTGCTTGCGGTCCTTGGCTGACATCGTCGAGGGTAGGATCTCCGAGAAGTTGCGGATCACGTCCGTCCAGAGGCTCTGGATCTTCTCGTCCGTCAACTCATCAAGATCGACGTGGGTCTTAGCGTGCAGTATAGCGTTGCTGGCAGGCGCGAGTACATTGTCGGTACCATGCGACATGAATTGCTTGCTAACATTGTCGAACAGTGCGCTGAGCGTCGCTGAATCCTGTCGCAATGCATGTAGAGGAGGTGATGCAAAGATGGCTCCAATTCGCAGGACAGCGGCGGCAGCGTCGGGCGAGTCGCCATACTTTTTGAATAGTCGAGGGACCGTGGAAGAGAGCGTGGTGGCAGATTCGTCCAAGTCATCCTGCAAATCACTCTTCTGCTTCTTCGTGAGCTTCGTCTTAGTCGAGGAGATCTTCTCGGCTGTGTCGAGGAGATCGCGTCTGGCGGCAGTGTTCAGCACTGCGAATAGCGCAATCTGCTCCTGCTCGGTAAGTGTCGCCTCTTCTTTGAACTGCGCAAGCGTGTCATCACCAGCGCCGTTCGCAGCGCTCGCAGCGGGCTCGTACAGGAGATACCCAGCAAGCATCTGCCAATCCTGAAGCTCCTTCGTACAGTCATACAGCGCTTCGGCAGCCTGCGAAAACCGGTTCTCAGCTCCCACCGCATGCAGCACGAGTCCAGCTTCGCCATGCTGGCGCTCGATCTGACTCGGCAGTGCCTGCTCGTTGTCGTATATGCACAGCATCTCGGCCAGACACTTCAACTTCAGCCAAGCGGCTCTTGGAGCATCATAGCTATCGTCACTGACTTCGGGCAAACTCTCTTCCAAGGCTTCCAGCCCCCCGAGGTCGTCCAGCTTCGCGGTGTAGGTTTCGTGAATCGTTGCTGAGAGGAATGTAGATACAGTCTTGCGTACTTTCGGATCTGCATCGAACACGAGCCGTACAACAGCATCGATGTCATCTGGCTCGAGCAAGCCATGTTCACGCAAGAGATCCAGCAGATCAACGCCTAACGCTCGCACATTGGATTCGGCGTCTGAAGTTGCGATCTCGACCATTCGTGATCTGAATCGGTCAGTGAAGTTCTTCAATCCTCCCACCATGTCTCGCAGCTTGTACAAGCGGATGAGCTGTTTCAGCACTTCGAGTCGTGTCGGGGCAGAAGTGTCACTCAGCAGCCAGCCCATGTATCGCAAGTGCGAACCGTCAAGGAACACACCAGGTACGGTCACGACCCAGTCGCCCAACGCTTCGACGCATTCGCGGCGAATGGCTGCGTCAATGTCGCGGTATCGGTGGACGAACACGGTGTCGAACCAGTCTTTCAGCAGAGCTTCTACGAACTCTTCCACCTTGCCTGCCTCTTTCGCCTTGGCGTCCATAGCCTTGACACGCTCCTTGTTGACATTCTTCTTCTGCCTCTCGCCATCGGCTTGCCTTCGGTCCTTTGCCGCCTTCTCCGTAGTGTCCCGCGCCACTCCACAAAGTGAAGTGAGGATGCCCAGTGAGACGACTGTCGCCGTATGGCGAAAGGGTCGGTTAGCAGCGGTCGACATTGTGGAGAACCAGACTTGCAGATTCTCGATCAGCTCCGGCTGCGTGTACAGCACATTATCTGCTGCAATGGACTTGATGAGTACGTCCAAGAACCCAGTAACGCCGTGCTTGACTGTGGTGGCGAACTTACCCTTCGCCATAAGCGGGTAGTCAGTTGGATTCGATGCCTGGTACTCCTCCATCAGATCTGTAATTCGACCCGTGACTGCATCCGGGTCCTCTACATCATGTTCATTGACTTTGCTGTTACAGCCAGCAGATTTCAGCACAAAGTTGACCACTTGGGCCACGCCTTCGGCCTCGTTGTCTTGGAACACCTGTCGCCACTCGGTGGCGATCTTCTGCAAGTCCTCATTGTGCGCGAAAACCTTAGCAAAAAGACCACCTGCCTCTTCAGCATCCAGGGTATCCAGCTGCTTTGCTTTCTTCGGCGCACGTTTCAATGCGCCACGGATCGGAAGTGTCGTCGCGCCATTCACTCGTGGCTTCTTCGCCACTGGCTTCTTTGTGCTTGCCGCCTTAGCTCGTCGTGATCTTGCCTTCTGTTCGCGAAGCTCCTCTTCGTCAGGCTCATCGTCGCTCTGTGGCAGGTCCTCGTCCGAGACGTAGTCTTCGGGCATTTGCACGTCGCCATCATCATCGACCTCTTCGCCATTCTCCTGTCGCTTCCGCTTGTTCGACCCGGGAGCGGGCGAAGAGTTATAGAGTGTTTCTGGCTGCTTTCTGACGCGTCCAGATGCGCGGACTCCATTTGTGGCTTCTGCCGGTGAGGAAGGAGCTAGCGACGAAGACATGTTGGTCAGAAGACGGTCTGGCATATCGCGCGCTGCGAATGTGTTGCGATAGACCCGTGGCTTATGAGTGCGATATACATGTATGTTGGTGATGAGATGAAGTGCAAGACGCGAACTCGACGCGTTCAAGGCCCCACTTTGACTCTAATTACAGTGTTTGGCCGGCCGTAGCGACTGGTCTGTGAAGATAAGACATCGCATTTGACATACATATATACCTGACGCATTGCACTCAGAGCTGAGACAGAATTCAAGTTGGAAGATCGAAGACGGCTCCTTGCAACATGCCGCCTCGATAGCATCACGCCACCTGGACTTCAATGTCCTCGCCCTTCAAGTCCTCCGCCTCTCAACCCGGCAATGGCTCCATCCATCTTGGCTTGCTGCCACCTAGCACTCCCAGGCTCAAGACATCGAGCTATCAGTATCCACTGAAGCTAGTCTCGCCATCGCCGTCTCATCTGCCAGATGAGGCTCAGACACTGGTCCATACGGTCTATCTCCTTACGTACGGTGGTTGTCTTGTAGCCGGAGATGCCATTGACCTCAATGTTACGCTCGATGCAATCACACGATTGGTCTTGCTCACGCAAGGCAGCACGAAGCTGTTCAAGTCTCCCGGCCGGGATGTAGTCAGCAAGCAGAGTATGAACGTTACTTTGGCATCCGCCTCAGCACTATGCTACTTGCCTGATCCGGTGCAGCCGTTCGAACAGAGCTGTTTCGAGCAGAAGCAGACTTACACGCTGCTTCCGTCTGACAGCAACGGTCCGACAGGTAACCTCTGCGTGCTGGACTGGGTCTGCAATGGCCGGCCGGCTAATGGCGAAAATTGGTCCTTCCTGCGATATGGCAGCCGGAACGAGATCTACGTCGCTCAACCCGATGGCAAGCGCCGGCTGCTGCTGAGAGACAACATGCTCATGGATGACGGCGGTGTGACTAACTCCATTAAGTCTCGCATGGACAGCCAAGGTGTCATTGGCACATTGATCTTGCACGGCGCTTTGCTTACCAAGCTTGGTCACTTCTTCATGGATGAGTTTAAGCTGCTCCCTCGAATCGGAGGCAGGAAGTGGGATAGCGGGAGCGAGAGCGGGGACGAAGATGTCGATGAAGCTACGCAAAGGCGTGCAGTCAGGCAGC
>KZ111167.1:417839-459315 GCA_002077045.2 Rachicladosporium sp. CCFEE 5018
CTGCCCATCCCAAATCAGCCAGAATACATCAAACAATGTCTCTCAGCCGGCAAACACGTTCTCGCCGAAAAGCCAATCGCCAAAGATGTTGCTACGGCTACGGAGCTCTTAGCTTGGTACCATGAAAACGTCGACACGAGTAAAGTCTTCTTCGCCATCGCAGAGCAATACCGCTTCATGTCGCCCTTCAACGTGGGCGCACAGCGGATCGCATCCTTCGGCAAGATTCTCAACTTCCGCGTGCGAATGCAAACTTGCATACAACCTGATATGAAGTACCTCGCAACCTCGTGGCGAAAAGAACCAGAGTATCAAGGCGGCTTCCTACTAGACGGCGGGGTGCACTTCGTCGCTGGCATGCGGCGATTACTAGGCTCGGAAGGTGGCAAGCTCGAACGCGTCAGCGCACTCACGACCCTGCATCAGGACTACCTCCCTCCAGTCGACACAGTAGACGCCGTTTTCCGTCTCGCATCAGGTGGCCAAGGCACGTTCAGTCTCTCGTTCGGCAGCACAGGCACAGGCACCGAATGGTCCGTTGCTTGCGAGAAAGGCGAAGTCTCTGTTTCACCCTTCCCAGGCGACGGCAAGGGCGTGACTGTTAAAGCTAAAGGGGAGAAGGAAGGCAAGTTCGAGAAAGCTGAAGACGAGTTTGGAGGCGTGAAGACGGAAGTTTTTGCTTGGGCGAAGAGTCTGAAGGAGGGTAAGCCTAATCCGCTGCAGAGTGCTGAGGAGGCACTGGCGGATTTGGAGGTGCTGGAGGCGATGTTAAGCAGTGGGGAGAAGGGTGGGGAGGGGGTGGGGTTGAAGGTACAGACGTGATACCTCGATGAATCTGCATTATGCCAAGTGCCTTCTTCTGAATTGTACTCAAGTAGGCTGATCGAGTCAGCCAGGTGCGTCTGGCGCGTTGTCGGCGCCTGCGCTACTGCTGACGTTGCCGAAGTCGAACTGCTGGCCTCCATCACCTGCTCCCAAGTCCACGAACTCATCAAGACTTCCATCCCAATGCGTCCTGCCCATTTCCGCCTCATTGGCCACTTGCTCCATTTCCGCTGGCCAAGCGAATTGCTCTTCCCTTCCGCCAATCTCTCCACCTCCCAATTCCCCATATCCTGTCCTCTCAGCCCCTTCACCCATTCCCCCACCTCCTCCATCTACCATCCCAATCTCCCCGAATCCCCCACCCCTCAACCATTTCACTCCCTCCTCCTCCCCGGTTCCCCCGTCACCGTCTCCATCGGCCTCCATCTCGCAAAACACAAACCGACAAACGCCACAGCAGCACAGCCGACTATGGGGCATGTTATGCTGGGTATGCATATGCGCCAGCACTTCGTCTTGCGTTGAGAAAATCTGCGGGGCGTCGAGGGTGGCGGTCTGGGAGCAAGGATGGCAGGTGAAGGGGCTGGGAGGGAGGGAGTTGGGGTGGGAGGTGGGGCTTGAGGGAAGGGAGGTGAGTGCGGGGTCGATGAGGGGGTTGGGTTGGTGAGAGGCAGGGCGACGGGAAGGAGGGGCGGATGCGCCGTCTAGAGCGAGGAGATGGGAGGTGGAGTGTTGGGTTGGGAGGCGAGCGGGCTTTCGTCGGGGTTGCTGTGATGGTGGCGGAGGATAGGTGTCGCAGGTGCCGCCGAGTGCGAGAGAGCGGTATCTCTCGCCAGAAAGAGTATTCTGTGTACCGGACCAGGACGGCCGCTGCGTGGGTGCGAAAGACTGTGGCAGGCCGTAGGTGTACGGACTCTGGCTGCCGTGAGGCGCTCTTGGGCCTTGAAATGCCGTCGTTGCTGTTGTTGGATCTGACGTAGTGTGCGGAGGAGCAGCGTCGTGACTGGCCAGTCTACTTCTCCGAAGAGATCCTTGTTGGATTTCCGAAGGATCATATTGTGTCCGTGAGGTATCTGGTGCGCTACTCGGCACTATCAGCGCTTCTTGAATTACCTGGTGATCTTGTCTTGTATAAGCATTAACGCCGTCGTCCTCATGACTGGGGCCATGCTCTGGAACGTCTTTCGGCGGCCACGTGAACGGCACATCGTAGAGCGAAGCAGCGTAGGGGTGGTATGTCTTTAGAGCGCTTGGAGGCGAAGTGCCTGCAGTGATCCTGGTCGTAGGTACAGCTTCTTCCGTTGGGGCCGCCGGTGAGGAATCGATAGCGGTGGCGTAAGGGTCCATAGGAAGTGCAGCCCCACTGCGCTGGTGGACGTCTCCTAGTCTAAAGTTGTCGGCGTCTAGACTTACTGGACGTGGCGCGTACATGCATGTAGGATCGAGACTTCATAAGACCTTGCATTTTGTGACCGCTGGGTTCACTTGTTGTAGCGCGCCATGAGTGTGAAGTCACTAGACGGGCCCAGTTCAGACCAGAGGCTTATGTGATTTGTGCACGTAGGCGCGACCAGCCCAGATTTTACTGAGAAAGTCGATAGTTGCACCCGCATATACATTTTGACGTTTTACTGGGCGCTACAACATTTCGCTCAAGCTTGCGAGAAGTCGTATGAAGGGCTAGATTTTGTCTGTTGCGAAGTACCTTTCGACCGTGGCTGTTCGATCTTCGAAGCTGTCAGTATCTTCGAGCTCGTACGCTGAGGGTCCATATCTCGGGCACGCAGTATTGCATATGAAGCCATCATGCCTCGAAGGCGGCGTGCAGGCTGTGAAATGCCAGAGTTCGATGCAGGATACGCTGAGTGTGAGACGAGAATATAGTACACCCGCTACGAAGCAGTCCCAGCAGCGACTGCAGTCCACACAAAGGTAGATGCAGTGCTGACCGATGATCATACATGAAAGACCGTTGCCCTGCACCACGTGCCGCTGCCTCTAGAGCGCAGGCTTCGCTTGCCCAGAACCAGCCGTGAGCATCTACGAAGTCATCAGTACTATTCTCCACTTCCTCCGTTCTCTCCTCCTCATCAGTACAGCATAGACATACCTCATTAGCACTCTGCTGCATCCGCATCTCCCTCTCCATCTCCTGCACCTGCTGCTCCTCACTAAAAGCCAACGCCCAAGGCACCCCAAGCAACAGCGCACTCGTGCTCACAACCCACAAACTCTTCCCTGAAAAGCTCAATCCGCTCGTCACCCAACCTTGTGCCGATGAGGCGAATGATGAGAGGCGCGCGCGGGTTGTTGGAGGAATGATGTCTTTGAGAGCGGCGATGCGGTCGGAGAGGGTTTCTTCGAGGGAGTCGGAGAGGATTGAGGAGGTGTCGGAGTCTGTGGGGAGGGGTTAGGGGGAAGTGAGATGGGAGGGAAGAGGTGGAGGTGTACTGGAGTCTGATTCCCAGTCGTCTTCTTCTTCGATCTTGGGACCGGGTTGCGCCGCGAGGAACTCTTCGTCCGGGACTTCTTCGAGCTTGACCATGTTGATGAGACGGATGAGGGACTAGTATAGGTGTATATGGCTGGCTGCGATGTTGGAGGCAATGAAGAGACGAAATGCGATAGTGCTCAGGGTCACTTCGGTATCACGGTATGGGGGTGTGAAGTTCGGAGGTGCCTCATTCGGCGACGCCAAGCAGAACCATACTATGGGGTCGTTCCGACTTCACTTGAATGTCCCTAGCTGTATAGACCCATGCCCTGAAGACATCACACTACCAATGGTCAAGAGAGCCGTCATGCCTCGCTCTCTTCATCTCGTCGCGCTTAGCAAACTTCGCTCGACTGTACGTTGCAGTGTCGATGACAATCTGCTCAACACACTACTCAGAAGATGTCCCATCTTCGATGACATCGTACGGTCCATACCACGCAGCTCTTGGTCCTGCTTCGCCCTCTCCAGTAGACACAGCGTATGCGATGGATTCCTCGATCGTCTCTTTCTCCCGTATCTGCTGCCAAGCCATCCGCGAGTAACCTGTCGTCTTACTCCACACTCTCAACATCTGGCGAAGCAAGCGCGGTTCCAGCTTGTCCTTCCCAATTACGTGCATCTGCACAGGAAACGTGCGGCTGGCGTCTGGTGGCTGCAAGACAAACATCTTGCTCCACGAGCCGGGCTTGAGGACTTTCGCACCAGGCAATACGTGGTAGTCGACTCTGTCGATGTATGACAAGTGTAGTAGAGACACTCTGTCCTTCACTTTGACGGACGGGTCGCCAATTCGTGGTGTACTATGCACTGCGCTCAATGCATCCAGTAGCAGCTTATTCGGCTCTGGCTGGATGTACGTGCATCCAGGGCCGAGGATTGGCGCAGGCTTGAAGTATAGCTTCTCCTGGATGGCGGAGGACGAATTGATCAAGTCATTGAAGTTATGCGAAACGCGTTGGCAGCGCAGTGCGTCTGCCATCGTGGCCTGACAGAGGATCATCTCCAGCAACTCAGAAATGTCGAAGACTTCATTGACTGCAGACATTGTTGGCAATGGGCTATGTGGAGTAGTCAGTGGCTGACATTTGTGCGTAGGTGTCATCTCGACTGACCTTGGAGCGTAGGTCTGATCAATGAAAACATCTCCTTTCCCAAGACCACAAGATGAGACGATGTAGGTCTGCGTTTGAGAGATGGACGACTGCGGAGTTACAGGAGGCCAAAGAATATGTGGTGCTTGAAAAAGCTCAGCGCGGATCGGCTTGGCAGGTCGCAGAGGCGATACGAGAGGAAGGCGCGATCAGGTCATGCTCGAAAGTGTATGCGCATCGTTATCCGCATCTGCAGCCAATTCGCCCGTCCTAACGCACGGCTGACGTACACGAGGCACCGTTGGCAGCACTCCCAACCTCAGATCAGTGCGCCACGACCTGAACGTCCACGATCTCACAGTCTCTCTGCACAAGGATCTCAAGTACGTCCTCGTCTCTTTTCAGCCCTGGTAGCGCACAGGAAACACGTCCCTGCGCGCGCGCCTTCATCGTCATCTTCGCGAGCTGTTCGTTCTCCGGGATCCGGCGGCGATAGCTGGGTGATGAATGGGGCATGTTCTACATTCAGGGCTGCGAGCAGCAGCTTGTTTGGAACGGGCTCGAGCTCCTGGCATTCGCATCGGTGAGTCTGGTGGGCCTGATGCAGAGCCTTTCTTGCAGTCAATGCGAGCTGTTGATCGTGCGCTTGTAGGTTTTGTGAACACACTGGAAGACTAGAACGTCCTACATCTTAAATTGGTGTAGAACGTTTCGGAGAAGCTTGGTGAGACCGAAGCCTTGGATTGCGGCAGACATGGTGGATGACTGCCTGGTGGTGTTGGCTGACGCTCTGAGCACGAAGGACTCATATGTAGGAGTACTCGAAATGTCCTTTGACTTCTGCAGGACGTGGATGAAACATGTGCGATCTGACATGGTAGCGCAGATACAAGGGTGGCGAATTTGTCGGAGGTCTCAAGAAGTGGTACTACGAATGGGACAGGACGATTTGCGAATACACGAGGCAGGCACGACCACCGGCTTCAATTTGAAGCTCTCCTTTCCCACTTCAAGATCCCTTCTCCTGAACCTTGAGACCTTGCTAATGCTCACGTAAACCAGCTGCGACAGCGAAAGTGACCAGTAGCACCACCTTGAGAGCTTAGAGGCCGCCTACGACTCGCAAGATCCCTCTCCAGAAAACCAAGATTCGGGTAATGCTCTCTTGCACCCAGCCACGGCAGGGACCTTTATCATCGTTGCACCTCCGAGAAGCTTGAACTTCAAGTCCGAGGATCCTTCACTCCCCTGCACGTCTGGGAGACCTTCCGCATATGCACGATAAGCTTATGCAATGCACGCAGTTTGGCTGGCTTCTCCCACGTGTACAGTTTCCTGACCTTCTTCCTTGCATTCTTCCACTTGACCGGCTCGCGCTCAACACGCAGCAGCACCTTTGGCTTGCGCCACTCGGTGACAGCCCCCTTTATCTCTACACGTTCGTGCATCGGGAACCGGACATGTATGTTTTGCGGCGCTCGCGTGGGCGTCTGTAGTGCAAGAAGAAGTCGTAGCCCATCGTGATCCCTTCGATATCCGCCGCGTTGCGACCCAGCTGGCATCTGTACCTCCTGCATTGAACATTCAGAAACGAAAGTAGGAGATTGTTGACGTAGGAGTCGGAAGCCATATCGAGCAGTAGACCACGCTGACGTGGCGCTTCGAGCTTGACCGGCCTGAAGAACAGCTTCTCTTGAAGGCGCGGTGTTTCCCTGGTAGTCTGGTCGAAGACCTTGCTGGTGCGCTGGAGGACTAGTATATCTTTCATTCGAACGTGGAACAGGATCTCTCCGACCAATTCGGGGAGATTGAAGACCTGGGTCGCGGGCGAAAGTGCGAGTGTCTAATGGCAGTCAGCACTGTTTTTGGTTGGTTCAACTGGCCCTCAAGGCTATCCTTCGCATAACAGTGATGTGCGCGTCTCACCTGTTACCTCGAGAGAACGGAGGGGAAGGACGTACAGCAAGAAGTGCACTTGTCTGCCCGACGTCCATATCGGAGTAACTCTTGGTGCTAGACATGATCTAGTGGATTGGGTGACGATAGCCGAGGAGCTGCTAAGATCTGTGGGAGAAGCGAAGAGCTAAGCCCTGACTGAACATGCAGATCTCTGGTCCGCAGCTTGACCGTGCTGATCGCAAGGATTAGCATGTGGTCAATGCCTTGTCAATTGTAATGTCGAAAGTGTGCTTGCACTGTCGGAACGTCACCGATAGACTGAAGCAGGTACCCTGGGGCGATCTGCAGGTCGCAAAGAGAGCGCGACTGGTACTGGCTGCCTTCGTTTGTAGCAGGGCTTCTTCGGCGCCCACAGCAGAGTCACTAGCGTCAGTCTACTTGAGAAGTAGCTATAAGCATCCCAAAAGTTCTGTCAACCACTAAAGGGTCGCTGGTGTAGTGGTCAGCGCGCTCCCAGACAAGCGGTGCTCACGGCTCAAAGCCCAAGCTGTCTAGCAACGCCATATTGGCGTGCTGGGCAGCCTGTCGCCCTGCAATGGGTGGCTGGGTATATCGCCTGACCAGCGGTCGAGGGAGAGAACCTACGTTCGAATCGTAGGCGGTCCAATTTTTCGGCGCACGCTAAAGCATGCAGACACCGTGTGTAGGCTGTGGGATATTAATGTTTTGTACAGCGTCCGTAAGGTCGCGGGTTCGATTCTCAGGCTGCCTTCGCGGGAGTTTCTCTGACCTCTCCGGGATGCAGTCTTTTTGCCCCTTTGCTACAAAGGACTGCGGACTGACAGGTTCTGCACTTGCGTAGCCACATCTTTTCCCGTCTGGGCCAGATACTGTCATACTGGTTTGCAGATACCTGATGGCAAACCTGCAGCTGTGCGAAGACACACCACTCGATCCCGCGATTCTCGTTTGTAGTGGGTTGCAGGTTGCAAACATTTGAGACAACGCAACAGCGCCAGTACCTGCAGCTTGCTCTCCTGCCCGTCACAACGGGCGCCAATGTCCAACCTGTCACCAAAGAATGGATAGCTCAGCTGGGAGAGCGCATCAACAGAAATGACGCTCACGGGACTGCCTGTGTCTCCGTTGTCCTCCTGGACAGTGCCCGTCGTCCCGCAAGGAATGGCTGGCGTCATGGGCGAATGACGTCTTGGATGAGGTCGGAAGTTCCAGCCCTCTCCTGTTCAATCTTTTGCGCCAAGTCGAGCGATATTGGCTGGCATACCACTCCTCTAGGGCGATGCTCTTTTATGAAGAGCGGTCAAGACGCCCGGCGCAGTGACCAGATTGTCCAGTTGTCGCGCTATGAATCTTCATCGAAGTAGCGATTCTGACACTTGAATCGTTCGCAATGCGCTCGGATCACGTGTGTTGGGCGAAATGACGAAGTTCCCTACGCAAGGTAACAGTACCACTTGTTTGTGTATATATTTACGATTCGTGCAGCATTTATTATCGAGGGGCGGTTAGCTCAATGGTAGAGCGCACTCAGTACATCGGACGCGGAGCAGTCCTCCTGCCTGAATTGGCGGGAGACAGCTGGGGCCCGGGATGGCGCGTCAGTACGCTTGTGTGAGGTTCCTGGTTCGAGTCCAGGATCGTCCAAGCCTTTTGCAGGCTGTTTGCGCTTTTGCCGTTGTCATGATGACTAGAAAGGCGGAAGGTCGCGACTCCACTGTTTAAGGCTGGAAGAGGTGTGCAAGTGAAGTGAGAATCATCTCGGTTCATCAGAGATAAGTTGTCAGCAAGACTCAACATGACATGCACACTTACAACGACACGACACCACCAGCACGTCTTATCATTGCATCTCCATACACTAATGATCCTCCGCCGCCGCCTCCTCAGTAAACACCCGATACCCCTCCCCATCCATCAACTTGTCCACCTCCGCCGCATCCGTGACCTCGATCCTCGCCATCCAGCCCTCATCCTCCGGACTCCTGTTGATCGTCCCGGGCTTGTCCTCCAGCATCGCATTCGCTTCTATGATCTTGCCTGATATCGGGGTCATGATATCTGAGGCGGATTTGACGGACTCGACGGCACCTATCGCGTCGCCGGCGGAGACCTCGAGATCGGTGGTGGGCAGTTCGACGTAGACGACGTCGCCGAGGGCTTTGGCGGCGTAGGTGGATATGCCGATTGTGCCTGAGGTCTGTTAGAAGAGGGCCGAGGGTACCCGGGTGGTGGGGAAGGAAGGGGTTTTACCAGTCTTCTTGTCATCGGAGAGCTCGATCCATTCGTGGTCTTCCGTGTAGCGCTTTGCTAGTACTGACGTTCTTGTTAGCTTCGCCGATATCAATATATCTCGAGTCAGTCCGCACTTCTCGAGCTCCCTGTGAACGATCGCGTGCTTTGCGCGTGTAGCCGCAGACCGGATGTTGCGCTACATCGTATGGGTGAGGATGTCGCAGCTACACGAGAAGCAGCGCGAACTGCTCTTATTGTTGCCATTGCTATCGTGGTGAGTGAAGGAAGAGTGTTGAGCTCTCAATGCTGCTTTAACAGACGTTTGACCTTCACGTGGAAGTGGAGCCGAGGGAAAAATAAGGTGTTTAAGCTTAAAGTGCTTGGAGCCGCGAACCTATTTCGGACGTGGAATCCCGAAAGATGCACATTTGATCGAGCCGTGAACGATTGAAGCAGTACATTCAATGCAAGCATGCTATACGAGCTCATTGGCGTGGTATGCTCTCCGCTCCGCTACACCTCCATAGCCCTCACTGACATCTCCACTTCCAGTGCCGCCCCTCCCGTCCCCTAACAGAAATCAAAGAGTCCGCCCACACCCACTCCCTTTCCCCCAACCCCAAACATCCCCTAACCCAACCGCAGAATCGTCCGCACATCCTCCCTCCTCGTCCTCAACGCCGGCGGCGTCGTCCGCGGCATAACAAATTGGGGCACCTTCCGACTCCCCAAACCCTACCGCAAACAAGGCGCCACATACGACTCCGGCCACTACTTCATATTGAGATTCGATTCGAGTGCAAAGACACAGCATGCGGTGAGACGGACGCTGGGGCTGGATCCGAGGTTAATCCGGTATAGTGTTGTGAAGATGGGGGCGAAGTTGGAGGATGTTGCTAAGGTTGGGGGCCAGGCGGAGTGGGGTGGGAAGGGTGAGGGGTATTGAGGTTGAATCGATGGACGAAGTTGAATCGATGGATGATGTGAGGTTAAGAGTGGACAAGGGGGTGTAAGATGCATGGCGTGGGACCGTGGATTTGATGGCGTTGGCATGGTTTTGGCTGTATGGCTGTACGGCAGAGACTGTACAAAGGACATGGCTGTCGGTAGGGAGGCATAAAAGGTCGGCATGAACGCATACAATGTCAACTTGCGCATCAAAGCTGAGCATAGTATCAGTCCTGATCTGTGACTCGATCGCTATGCCATGAAGAGGTATATGTCGTTCAAGTGAAGCCACCCATTCTCGTCCTCTTCTTCTCCGCCGGCTCATCATCCTGCATCACATGTTAGTCTGCATCCATTCTCATTGCGACATAACGCATGAACATACCTCTAGCCATCCACTGATAACGACCAATCTTCCGAACTCCTCCGCGACCTCCTTAGCCTCTACTTCAGGCGGACCAGCAGTCCGATCCAACTTGCTAACCCGCTTGAACACCGCCATCATGCATGTTCGGTTCTGCGTCAGAAACGCCTTTGCCTGATGGAGCACACTTCCATTACTAGGTCCTTTGCTGACGACGACAGCAGTGACGACCCTGAGCACCACGCTAAGGAGGCGGTAGAACTGTCGCAGCGCTGCAAGATTGTCAATGTCCAGTCCGATGTCGGGATCAGTGGCGAAGAGGTTTGAGTCAGCGATCGCTTGGAAGAGGCCCGAAGTCAGCAGCAAGCTGGAACCTTCTGGCGAGGCGCGGGCGAGGTTCAGAATGAGGGAGAGTGCGGTGTGGAAGTAAGACAGCGCTGTGGGGAGGTCTGCGTCTGCGTTGCGGAAGGAGTGGGAGACGGTGGTGATACTGCTGTCGAGCAGGACAGGGATGAAGTTCAGTTTTGTGAGAGAGCGCAGCAGAATCGGCAGGGTGGCTGTCGCGGCGAAAAGCGGGAGTAGGGCGTCTAGGAAGAGCAAGGCGGATATTCGTGTTGTGCCGCGACCAGAGAAGGCATCTTCGGTGATGACGCGGATGAGACGCTCGCCGGCTGTTTGGACTTGCAGCAGAAGTTGTCTGGTGGCCGCGGGAGGCTGCTTGGACCTCTGCGGCGGCGACAGCGCTGGCGGCGTAATTGTATCAGCCAGCACGAGGCAGCAGCTTCGGTAGCATACATCTCGGAGGACGAGGCTAGTCTCGCTATCGCAAATGGCTTTCACGCAGACGTGGAAGGTGGTGTGCAGGCGCTCCGCCCGGCTGCTTGATGCTTGAAGATCGCTTTCAAAGGACGCTGCGACGCTTGCGCTGATTAATGTAAGAGTCAACCTCGCGAAGAGCCCAGCTGCGTCCATGTCGTCACCGAGAGACTTTTCCAGGCGTGAGAGCACCACTTGCAACGCCTGTAGTGCGAACATCGTCAGATCGGTCTCGTTTAGTCCGCCGGCTGTCACAATCGTAGACACGACATCCGTCCATGCCTCAGTAGCATCGAGCCGTGCTTGTTGAATCTCTCGGAATGCGTTCTGGCTGAATAAACTTGCAAGTAGCGCTGTCTCCTCGTCCTCTAATTGCTGAGCTTCGGTTGTACCAGCGCATACGTCGCCACTCAGATAAAGCTCACGCCTCCGTACGGCCAGGAGCTCAGCAGCCAGGTCCAGATCAAAGCTGGAAGTGCCAGATGTTGGCTCTGAGATACACGGTGATAGGTCCACTCCTTCGTAATGACGTAGTGAGATGTCAGGCGGAGCTGCAACCTCGATATTAGAGAAGTCGATCAGCTGCAGTATTGACGCCGCAGCTGTGTCCTCGTCGTTCGGCTCAATGACAGCTCCGAGCAGAGCATTGACCTGGCGACCGCGAAGAGAGTCCATCCTAGCATCTGAGAGTGCCCTTAGCTCCAGTCCGGCGTACTCGAAGTAGGCATCACGGCACTGCATGAAGTCCCTTATGCCGCTACCGCCGGGCTTTAGCAACACTGCCGAATCGCTCGGCGGTAGATCGTCCCAAAGCCCATGAGGACGTGTCTCAAGTAGTGATATGGCAATGGCGGGCAGGAAGTCGAGGCTGCGCAGCTCACTCTGCACCACGGGAGCAGTCAGTGTTGCGGCTGCGAGCTTGGTCATAATCTCCGTACAGCCGCGCTTCAGCGACAAGAGCCACGACAGGTTAGTCTGATCAGCACCTGTCGGAAGGTCGTTGGCGCATCTTGCAATGGCATGGAATAACGATGTGCCCGACGCGAAGAGTCCGTCTCCTTCTGAGATGACATTGCTGATGCGGCCGTTGGCGTCCAGCAGTCCGAGCATGGTATGTGCAATCGTCGGCGTGGCTTTCGACGCGTCGAGGCTGCTACTCAAGAAATCCACCAGAGCTCTCGCCTTGGTGATTCTGAGCGGCTCAGTGCCTTCTTTGACGCCCTGCTCGAAGTCGGTTGCGTCGAGTGTGAATGAGTCGCGTAGATGTTCTGCGACTGCATCCGCGAACGGTTGGACACTACCGACAAGTCTATTGCCAACCCGTTGACCTGACACGGGATCCACAAGAGACGTGAGCTTGCTTGACGTTGATAGCCTTCCGAGCAGGCTGATGGCACTCAACGATAGCTCGAGATGCTTGCTGGCGACGAAGAAGTACACAAATCCCATTGCTGGCAGCTGGCTCAACATGACTTCGTCGAATGAGGCGATCGCAGGATTCGCCACAGCATCGCTTTTCGTTGGTGCAGATATCTTTATGACCGGCCGCACGATGCTGAAGTACGTTGGCTGAAGGCGCATTACCAAGTCCATCACTTGGATAGCTTTCGTGGTCATCTGCACGACCGGCGATGCACTGTCGAAAGCCTCCATCTCTTCCACAGCCGGGTGCAAACAGTCGTACAGAGCCAAGATCGTGTTGTTGCTGAACATATGTTCCATAGTACGTGCGAACGGGTGCAATCGGACATATGTCTGCAGCGATTCGGTCTTGATCGTCTTCTCGACCGCGAGGCTGCTCGTGTTGGCCAGCACAACTAGGCTCTCGTTGAATGTCGATAACGCAAGCCAGGCGAACGTTAGACACGCGTGACGAAGTACGCTGCAAAGCAGTCTGTTCTCCATCAGCGATGGCTGAGCCATAGGCAGCGCAAGTACTTGGCCCAGCACGAAGTCAACATATGGCTCCATGCCATCACGTCGGTGTGATGAGCCCAGTGACTCGGGGAACGGTAAGGGATCGAGCAATGCATCTGGATCATTGCGAACTGGCTCCATGAGTGCATTGAGTAGGTGCACGAACGATGTAGCGATTTCGGCGTTCTCCGCGATACGCTTTAGATACTGCTTCGCGGGCGGGGGTCGAGGTGCAGCAGTGGTCTGCTGTCTCCCGTTACCAGCCTCCATACCTCCAGAAAGCCAGGAATCGATTGCTGTCCATACTCCATCATTGATATCCACAGTCTTGTCTGTGAGAAGTGCTGCCAACAAGTCGAAGCACGACGATTGAACGTTGGGGGGCGAATTGCTTTGTACTAGACGAAGTAGATACTCATGCAGAGGGAATGGCTGCTCGCGTAGGATCCAATGGCGAGCAGCTGGGCTGTTCTCGCAGACGTGGGCAGCCAAGCGGATGTATGCTTCGAGCATGATGGGTGTTTCCTTCTCGGTGATATTCACATCCTTCACGCCGTCCGCCCGGCCAATCGAGTCTTGCAGTACAGCCGGTCTGCCTTTGTTTTGCGTGGCAAACACCTCAAGCTCGCCGAAGATCTGTGCCCAGCTGACCGCATGCGCTATCTTAGGCTGGCCGGCGACAAGACTCATCTCACCTAGTAAAAAGCGATGCGTGTTGTTCGCGGACTTCGTGTCTCCCGAGATGGCTTTCAGCAGTTGACAAAATGCAGCAACGCGAGGTGTAGGTAATCTCTGCGACGCCCAGCGCAGAAAGCCGCACAAATTGCCTCCCGGATCCGACCAGAAGTCTTCAGCGGCTTCTGCGTCTTCTTGATATGCGCCTGCAACGACAAGCATGAGTCTTTCCAAGTCCATCGAGTCTGGTTGGACTCCTTCCACGGGCAATGAATAGACTCGTCGTCTGACATCGTCCTCTTGAGTTTTCAACTTCCTCAGTAGATCTGGCATGTTGGACACGAACGCGCCGACGAACTCCTGCATCAGTTCCATCACAAGGGACGCAAACTCGCGCGAGGGTGCGGTGGTATCGTGGGAAAACGCAACGCTGTTGTCGAGAAGAAAGCCAACCAGGCCAGCCTTGGCCGGGTCATACCAGCTTTCCGTTCTAAGAAAGTCGGCGATGCCAAGCATGAGATGAAAGGCCTTCCCTTCACAACAATCTGTGAACAGCTTGCTGCGCTCCTGCTCTAACTTCGCGAGCGGACCTTCTCGTACGCTGCTATGCGCAGAGGGCTCACCAAATCGAGCACTGTACTCTGCCAACCACCAGATAGTCGTGGCTGATTGGTACATCTTCGCCTTCCACTGCAGCTGACCAGGACCAGGCGCAAAGAGCCTGTGCAAGTCTCGCGCAGCGTCATCAGTCGTGGAGTCTGAAGATCCGAAGTGTGCGGAACCTGCAAGTAAAATCGGAGCGTAATGGACCATGACATCAGCAGTGGTATCGGCGGCGGCTGCTTTGCTGAGAAATCCGCGGTAGTCTTCTGGGAATACATAGCTGCTGGTGATGAGATGGGTCATAGTCGAGGCCAAAGCTTCATGCTGGCGAGTGAGCAGCATTCTTTGAGCTTGCAGCATCTCGCCATGTGGAGTATTGAGGTCACGACCCGTCATGGCAAACATCTGAACGTGATCCTGAGTCTTCTTGAGACCTTCCTGGATCACCGTGAGCCCATCTATGCATCTCCGCCAGAAAGCAGAGCGCTCGCTGGGCGGTGCATCGCCTCCTCCCATGATCTCGCGTACAGCATTTTGCGCAAGCTGCGCCTCTCCGTCATCGAGATCCGCATTGGCGCCCTTCTTGCACAGTAAGCGTACGCACTCCGTGAGTGCCTCCCGTTGATTCTGGAATCTCAGGATCGCGCGCAGGGGTAAGAGCTCCGAGTAGCCATCTGAAGATGCCGAGACCGCAAGATAGAGCTGCGCAGCCTCGAGCTCGTCCAGATCGAGTTCATCCGCCACCTGTATCGCTCCTTCCCGAAATTCCTGATTGATAGAGTATTCCTCATTGCTAAGCTTGACTTTGCTGATCTGGGAATTGCCTGACGGACTCGCGCTCAACGCGTCTCTGCTGGCCTGACTCCTCTTCTTCTTATCCAACAATCTCCGAAAGTCTGCCATGCTCGCATCTATCTCTAGTTCTAGTCGTTGTATGTTGGCGAGCCTGGAGTCCATGAATAGCAAGAGATCGCGTTGCAGACTCTGCAGCCGCTCCAGAGGGTCATCGTCCTCCATAGTGGCGATTAGGGGGTATCAGTCAGGCGTGTGGTAGTATGAAGGTGGGAATCGCCAAACCAAAATCAAAGGACGGCTAATGTCTCTATTCAATAAAATCGACAGCTTAAGACGCGAGGTTGCCGGGTGAATTAGACTCAGGGCCCGGGCCGCCGCTCTACACTGACCCAGGTCAGTCTATCTCCTCCCTACACATCCGCTGCATCTTAGGTCCTACTTCCTTCCCCAAGCATAGAAAGACAGCGAGACGCAGTCCGCTGATGTGGCAGACTATCTTTCACCCTGTAGTCTTGTCGGAGACGGCCCATAGGTGAAAGTGTCAATTTCACTTCACGACTCATTTGCAGCACGATGATCACCTCTCTCCTATCGCATCAAGTCTCCCCTCCCAGATCCTGCATGAGATTCTGGGGACCGAACATCTGCGGACTCTGTATGCAAGATGGTACAGCATGGGGAGGTCACGCTGCAAAGCGCCCTTGGTAAGCAATAGCACGGTATTCAATGCACAGCACCAGACTAATCCTTGCAGATCGCGTCCACGAGGGTTCAGTCAAGACGCGAGGCGAAGCTCTTGCGGATCTCAAACACATACTCCGTCATAACCAGAACAGCTCTAAGCTCGGCGGCTTCGCAGATGCCTCCTTCCACCGGATATACGAGGTGCTTTTCGGCGCAGCGCTGACCGAGAAGTCGACATACGTGAAGGCCAAGACACCAGCACTGATCACTGGTTCCGCTACTCGTCTGGCTGCCTGCGCTAGCGCGCTGAAGCTGGCCATCGATGTTGGCGTGCAGCGAATCAAGTTGAAGACTGTGCGGGCTGTGCTCGACCACATAGATAGTGGGCTTCACCTTGCAGGCGGAGACTTCTGTGAGCCACTTGCGTTTGACTATGCCAAGTGTATGCGCACGCTGCTTACATATCAGCCGCATACCGAGCACCTCCCCGCAGAACAATGGGAACGCGCTGTTAGACTGTGTCTGTTATCGATCAAAGATCCGCAAAATGACGACGCAGACGCCGGGTCCGCATCGGAAGCCGCACATCGTAGCACCAACAATGCAAGCTATCAGTCTTCGCGATCTGGGACACGTACGGGAAATGGCACACAACAGCATCAACGAACCCTGTTTCATCAAGTGGCTGAAGAGATGCTATTCTCCCTACGTGCCCTCACTGCCGCGCCCAATGCTCCAGTGGCCAGTCTTGCATCAGAGGCGTTGTGGGGAGTGATTGACTTCATGAAAAGTGGAGTCACGACCAGCCATTCTGAGTCGAACGGCTTTGCGATCATCAGCAACATCCTATCCTGGACACAGACGGAAAATGTTGATCTGTCTTCTAAGGTGGCAAGTCACCTAGTGCGTCTGCTTCGTGTCCAGTGGTCCGCATGGAACTCTAAGTTGAGTCTGGGCAAGCAAGAGATGCTCATCACTATGATGTATCTGCAACCCTTCCTGCAGAAACTACTATCAACAACGGTGGCCACTCCCGTACGCGGAGATCTCGTAGCACTTCTGTCAAACATGCGGTCAGAGTACGCCAAACGTTTGGAGCGCGATAGACTACAATTAGACAACATTCGACTCGCCCCGGCATTCACACCGAAGTCTCGCTTTAGCATACGCCAAGAGACTATGCAACTGCAATGCAACGGTTCACGCAGCGAGCATAACTGGTTTCTGATATCTGCAATGGCTTCAATCACTCAACTTCTGACAACATCAAACACACACGATGATGCTTCCGATAGCGAGTCTGATGATGGCCGGAGAACGAAGCGGCAGAAGACGGCGAATCCGCTCGACGATTTGTTCACCTTGTGCCTGGATCCCGATCCGGGTATGCGTGAGGCTGCATTGCAGACTGCAACCTTCTACGCTCAGCAAACGCCAATGTCTACAGACAGTGTCCGACGTCTCTTGTCAAGACTGTCAATTGCATGCAGCGACGACAATACTAGTCTGGCGTCGTGGGCCTTGATGGCAGCTTCCAGCTGTGCTACACAAGCCTCCTCGGCCGATGCAGCCACGCAGCCATACTGGGAGTCGATTTGGCGAATCGCCTGTCGCTCACTCACTAACCCCGGAAGCTGCAGAGCGGCATGCCATCTCATGTGGTTAGTGATTCATCATGGACTAGCTCCCCGCGCCTTGATCACCGAGCTTGTGCAGAGTTTCCATTCTGCCACTGATCTCAACGGGCCCACTCTTCTCTGCGACTCGACGTTGCAGCTCATATGCCTCCTGCTAAAAGAGGCACCATCTCTTCTGCCTAGCATATCGGTCGCCTTAGCAGATGTGTTTGCCACATGGGTACTCAGACGCTGGACTCCGGGGATTTTTGAAGATCGCGCCTATGCCTCATCGAGCAAGCTGTTCGATGCATTTGACATGATACGTTTTATGGCAGACGCATTGAAGCAGGAGCCCCATGAAGTTCCTCATTGTGGCTTTCCAGTGTGGGACAGCCTTGCTCGCAGTCACTTGCAGGTTGTTAGAGACCAAGAGCTCGTACGTTACCTGCTCTCACTGCCAGAGTGCACTCAAAGTTCATTGGCAAATAGATCGAAACTCTCCACTGCTCCTGGCAGCACCAGACAGACCGCGGGGAGGTTGACTGCGGAAAGTCTGATACTTAATCACATGCTGAAGGAGACGCAGAGCGCTGAGACACATTGGCGATCGATCGTACAGGAGCATCGTAGTCCCAGCCTGGAGGCGTTCCGGACGCTGTGCTCGGCGCTAGTCTCAGCAACCTGTGCGAGTCACTGTCTCACCTTTCGAGATGGGCGCAGACAATCACAGCTCCAGGAGCAGTGTCAGCGGCTTCTCAGTAATGTGAGCGATCACGTGGCCAGGTCGGCTACCGGGCAAGACGAGATTGATACTTACCTGGTGCTTCTATCATCGAGCATTTCTTTGCCCGGACATGCTGCTCACCCAGTAGATGACACCAGCCCGTCACCTGCGTGCGCGAGTGTGATCTGTAACGCGGTTGCAAGAGCTATGAGTGCACGTCGAAACGCTCACACAGACACCAGCACGATCAATGACGACGATCTCATGGACATCGAGCAAGATTCACAAGAAAGCCGAATGGCTAGCACGATGGCATTAACGCTTGACGTGACGGATCACATGTCGGCGCAGTGTAGTGCGACTGCTATGAGAATCGCAGTGCCGCTATACGCATCGATACACGCCACTATCAACGAAACAGTGGAGGGTTCGACTACTGAAGATCCCTCCAGCGCAGTCGTCGAAAACATTCTACTGCTCTCCACATCAGCACTGCTCGCCGGTCAATCAGTCCTCGGTCAGCTCCCGACGCTGCTTCCAGGACTCAATGCAGCTGATGCCGAGCGAATACTGGATTTCGTGACTGAAGGACTCTTGAGACCGTACGCCTACGAACGATCCGAGGTCGCTATTGGTCTTGTGCTCGATGTCATGACAGGACTCAAATCATATTGGATGGACTCTACTAATATAGAGCTGTACGACCTAGGGCTGGACACGTACAATTGGAGCGCGTCAACAGCACTTAAAGCAGGTGTACTGTCGCCAAACGCGCAGAGCAAAGTAGCCACACTGCTGCTTGAGATCTGCCACATTGACACCGAGTACGGACGCGACTCAGACACACCATCACTATGGACGTCTCTGTTCCAGCTGCTCAAGCATGGTTCTATCACCGTGCAATACCACCTGGCTGCACGTATATCATCGATCTTCGAGAGGTTTGTGCTTGCACGACATGACAAGCTTTTCAGCGACTTACAGGAAAGCCTACCAGCCGAGCTTGATGCCACTGAGGGCATGGCAATCCGTCTACTTTTCTTAGCCAATCTTGCATCCTCCTGGCATACCTTGAGGCGTCAGTGCATCTACTATATTTTCGAGACTGCTGAACAGGCACCATCTGCGTTACCCTACGCAAAGGCCTGCGTTCGCAAGGTATCGCAAAATCTGGCTCTCAGTTCGCCCCGGAAGCTCTTCAGACTTTTCGCTTCCCAGCTGCTTTACACCTGGCTAGAGACGTCGTCGCTCGAGCAGCTGCCATACTCTGCATTTGAGTACGATAGCCTTGCCCATATGGTCATTGACAACCAGTTGGAGATCTCTTCGCAGGTCCTGATGCACGGACATGAGAAGGACTTGAAGTTGATCGCACAATTACTTGAACTGAGCGAGGGCGAACTTGCTCATCATGCCGCCTGGAAGAGTGAAGGGTACGCCATTGGTCTGGACATTGCGTGTGCGGCGGCGAAGCAAGAAGCAAAGAATGAGGAATGTCTGCGGAAGGGTATGGGCAGCAGGGAAGCAGTAAACCAGATCTGCGTCAGCTATTTACCGGCCATCGTAGGTCAGCTGTACCTTTGCATGATTCTTGACGACAGTGACGATGCATGGCTGAGTAAGACAGAGTGGTGCGCACCTGCCGCGAAATGCCTTGCTGAGATGAAGAAGTATAGCCACTCGTCGAGACCACTCCCAGCGCCGCAGCAGCCTGCCTTTCGTTGCAAGCAGTGGCCCGATCAGATCGCACGTCTGCTGCGTCGTGTGCGTGGTCAGCCTCCAATGGAATGGGACACTTCGACGTTCACTGTGTGCGCAAGAATGTTACTGGACAATATTGACGACGCATTGGGGCCATCTCATGCGTGTAGCGTGCTGCGGAGGCTACGACTTCTTATAGCGACTGCTGGAGATGTGCCCCTGGCGGGCTATCCGCTTGAGCTACTCCTGCGGTCAGTGCAGCCGTTCTTATCTGAGAGCGAGTGCGCCGACGATGCGTTGGGTATCATGCAATACCTTTTGCATCGAGGCGAAGATAGTGTGTGCTGCAAGCCGAAGCTTCTGGCCGGCATCATCACGATTGCAACTCTCCAAATGCGTCGGCACATGGCCGGTGCACACGACAGTACGACACAAGAGACGCAGCACCGCGAAACCATTACCAAGATGCAGAACTTCAGCGACTGGATGGTTCAATACCTTCAACATGTTAGACTCTTGCTCAGTGAGGGTCTGCACGCTGACTATGAGCGGCTGATCCAATCCCTGAAGCATGTACGTTTGCCAGGAAACGCTCGAAAGGGCGGTCCGGAGAGCACCCTGATACTTTTACTTGTCGGCCGACGACAGAGCACTGTGAATGACCTGCTGTTTGAAGGCCGGGATGTGTTCACTGCGCTAAAGATACTCACCCCGGATTTCCAGTGCGCCGCCTCCATAGCCGATGATGCGCTGTGGGACGATGCCACTTGCGAGATGTACGCACCTTCGCTTAGGCACTTTGCGACATTTGGCAATCTCAGGGATTCGTTCAGATTGTGGACAGCGTCAGCATGCGGGCGAATGTATGCGGCGACTGGCATGAAAGACCTCACAACACCCCACGGGACAGAGGTTAGAGTGACGGCCAGCAACACTAGTGGTTCACAACCAACAACTTCGGAGGCAGTGATAGTCACCAAGCTTGTGGCACTCCTCACTTCGGCATCTCGCATAGACGCCAGTCTTGTAGAGATAACGATGCGCTCGATGTCCGCCAACCTCGCAGGCGATGGCAAGGACGATGATCTCATCGCTTTTCAAAATCAGTTGCCGGAATCACTGGCATTGGCAGTCACTGGTGGTCTATATGGGTACTCCAAACCGTGCTTCTACTCAGAAGAGCGAGTTGTGCTGCCTGATCGTACCCTTGAGACCTATCTGGCACCAGATATCAAGCAGCCCCTACAGCTATGGGCACAGGCGATTGCAGTCCTCCTTTGCCGTACAAATGTCAGTCATCCCATCTTGAGTGCTTTATCTGGCCTGCTACAACATGACGCAGACTTCGCTGTCGAAGCTCTGTCCAGCATATTGCATATTCTGCTCGTGGACGACATCGATCGGGACCAGGCGTTGAAGCGACAGTTGTCCATCTGCATGAATGATCATCTTTCAGCCGAGGTTGGAAGCTTTCGAGAGAAGCAAAGATTTCTACTAAAGCTCATGATGTACCTACGGCAACAACCGTACCCCGGCGAGTCAACCAGAGCCGAGAGGGCTCAATGGCTTACCTGTGACTACGTCGTAGCAGCAAGGACTGCTGCAGCTTGTAATATGCCAAGCGTGGCACTTATACTAGTGGAGATGACAACTACGCCACTGCTACAGAGCAATCGGAGAGCCTCTACGAGAGCGGCAGTCTCATGTGGGGTCCCCATCGAAGTACCATCAGATCTTCAAATGGCAATCTTCGAGCAGATGAACGAGCCAGATTCATTTTACGGTGTCGAACGCCCTGCCTCTTTGCAATCCGTGCTTGCACGACTGGACTATGAACGTGACGGCCTTAAAGGTCTTATGTTCCGCTCCGCAGAAGTCGACTGCCACATCCGAGACTCCGGCGAGCTCGACTCGCAGGACGCTCTGGGCATGGTGACGTCATTGTCAAGTCTCAATCTACATAGCTTGACTTTCGCCCTGACCACCAGTAGTGGCAGCGGCGGGAATGACAAATCGGACGAGCTTGTTGAAAGTGCGAGGCATCTCCGGCAATGGGATGTAGCATCCTCGCAGCCTGCTACGACGAGTGGGGCACGGCTGCTACAAGTCTACCAGGACCTATCTCGCGCGAGTGATCGTACGCAAGCAACAGCTTGCGTCAATGCACTCACTCTGGCACATGCGTCAGATGCGATTGCTAATGGAGGCTCACAATTCGCAACTCAGCAATGGTACAGCACGCTTGCAACGCTGTCAGAAGTCTCTGAACTGGTGTCTTGCTCGAACCAGTCAGCAGTTGAGGAGCTGTGGCGCACTTGGCAGAAGCGACGGGAGTGGACCTCCCAGGCAGCATTCGAGGACGTGCATGCAATGCTGGAGAACCGCCACACTGCTCTTAGCATTCTCGCAAGAAATACTGCACTGCGCGAAAATCTGCACATTCCTCTCAAGGAGGTGAGACTCTACCAAGCTCAAGCTCTGCTCCAGTATAGCTCGCTTGCGCGTGCTCAGGGTGCCTTACAGACCGCGATCGGCGCAGCCAACGAAATCAATAACCTCGCAGCTGTTCTACGACCACTCGGTCTCGATATACAAGCAGCAGCTAAGCAGGAAGTCGCCACGGTCCTGTGGATCAGTGAAGAGCGGGTCACGTCCGTGAAAATGCTCCGCGACATCATCGGCGCGCCCGACACTGGAAGCAGCGCCATTCCTGTCGGTAGATCTGGACTACTGGCACAGCTGGGTCAGCAATTAGCCGATGCGCGACTTCAGAAGCCCAGCGAGATCCTAGACACCTATTTGAAGCCTGCTGTTGCTCAATTGCCAAAATCTGCTCAAGGCGCTGAAGCTGGCACCGTGTACTACACCTTCGCGTCTTTCTGCGACCAGCAGCTACAGCATCCAGCGAACATCGAGGACTTCAACAGAATAGTCACCATGCGTCAACGAAAACACGACGAGGTACAAGAACTCAAAGCACTAGCTAAGAAGGCAAGGAAGTCAGGATCAAGTGACGATCACGCCAGGCAATTGGGGCAGTCGTCGAGGTGGCTGAAGATCGATGAGGAAGAGCTCGAGAAACAGAAGCAGAGCCGACAGACATATCTACTACAGAGCTTGCAGAACTACCTCCTAACATTGCAGACCTCGAACGACTACGACATGTGCATACTCCGCTTCTTCGCACTGTGGCTTGAGAATGCCGACTCCGTGGAAGCGAACATCCTTGTGGCCAAGTACATTCAGGGTGTGCCTTCGTGGAAGTTCGTGGCGCTCATGAATCAGATCATGTCTCGATTACAGAAAGACGACTCCAAATTTCAGGAGATCTTGCTGAAGCTCACCATACGCATGTGTGCCGCACATCCCTATCATGGCGTTCATCATGTGTATGTGTCTACTAACCAGGCCGCGAAGAGCGCAGCGCAGAAGGATCCGGATGCACTGCTACGGTTTGATGCAGCAATTGCGGTCCGCCAACAACTCGAGCGCGCAAACAAGGCCTTCTTCGTGAACCTGTTCAGTGCGAGTAGCTCGTATAAGGTACTTGCTACTCACATGCTTGACCAACACGACAGGCAGCCTGGCAAGCGACCTTTGTCCAGTATCAACATTGCTCAGACCGTCGCACGCCGCACACCGAATCTCAAGGTACCACCGCCGACCATCGATCTGCCCCTACGACCTGATGGAGACTACAAGGATGTGCCTGTCATGGTGCGCTTCGAAGATAAGCTGCAGATAATGAGCGGCAACAGCTCACCCAAAGTGTTGACCGCATGGACCTCCGATGGTAGACAGTACAAGCTACTGTTCAAGAGCGGTGGTGATGATCTCCGCCAAGATGCTATCATGGAGCAAGTCTTTGAAGGAGTCAGCAACATGCTCAAGAAGCACAAGGCCAGTCGACAGCGCGGTCTGAAGATCCGCACTTACAAAGTCATACCAACGACAGCGCGCTCGGGCATCATGGAGTTTGTGCTCAATACGGTCTGCATCAACGAGTACTTGAGACCTACACATGACAAGTACTATCCCAGCGACATGAAGTACAGCAAAGCCACCGAGACGGTCCGAAGTGTGGCAGACCACTCAAATGAAACGCGCGTCAAAGAGTTCCGCAAAGTCTGCGATAACGTACATCCAGTCATGCGCCACTTCTTCCTCGAACGCTTCCAAGATCCTGATGAGTGGTTTGCGAAGCGCACCGCATATGCCCGTACGACCGCTTCGGTCTCCATGCTTGGCCACGTCCTTGGTTTGGGAGATCGCCACGGCCATAACATTATGCTTGACGAGCAGAGCGGCGAAGTAGTTCACATTGATCTTGGCATCGCGTTCGAGGCTGGCCGTGTGTTGCCAGTGCCTGAGCTCGTCCCCTTCCGCCTGACACGCGACATCATAGACGGCATGGGCGTTACGAAGACCGAAGGTGTGTTCCGTCGTTGCTGTGAGTTCACCATGGACGCCATGCGCGAGGACAAGGACAGCATCATGACGCTTCTGAATGTGCTCCGCTACGATCCACTGTACACCTGGACGCTTTCGCCGCTTCGCGCAAAGCGCATGCAACAGCAGCAGGATGGTGGACAAAACGGCGATGCGGGCGACACGGCGGAAAGCTCGAAGAAAGGACAGCAAGATGCTGGAGAGGCTGACAGGGCGTTGTCGGTAGTGGAGAAGAAGCTGGCAAGGAATTTGAGCACAGCAGCTACAGTGAACGAGCTGATACAGCAAGCTACTGATGAGAGGAACCTGGCAACATTGTTTGCTGGATGGGCCGCTTGGTTTTGAGGAGTCGGACGAAGATACTACGAACTCGTAAGATCTCCCGAAGATGAACTCCGCTTCTCCGGATATCTGCAAGGTGCAACGCTGCGGCTACATGTAGTTTGTGAGCTGTGTGACGCCGTTCGAGAAGTGTGAGTTCATCGGAGCCGAGCGAAGTCAATTCATTGGGAAAATTCAGAGCCCATGAAGTGTACTGACACGAGCCTGCATCCCACACACCAAGCGATGGAGGCTGTAGTGCACGTGTAATCATGAACGAATAAAAAAAGAATTGGACATTGGAGGATTCGAATCTTCGACTTCCCCTCAGAAGTGTAGAGCTCGACACCCAGCCCCTTTGCAGCCTTGCGTGCGGCCGATCAATCACAAGCGACGAGCGCAAGTGCGGCATGGGGAATCCCAGCAAGTGCACACCTCCGAGGGGCGCGCTACCATCTGCGCCAAATGCCCTCGATACAGATGAATTCGAGGTGCTGAATTCGTAAGTGAATCTCCCCACTTTCCACTCGTTATGTACTCTCTTCTTCTCTCCATGCAGTGCAGGTAGCATCTGCTGGTATCTCATTGCGGGTAAGTCGCAATCGAGAGCTGCCATAGTCATGCCTGCTGTCGTGACCGTACATGGCAGCTTCCTCGCGGCTCAGATGGTCATGGCTTCCACATGAAGCATGCAACAGAGCGTACGCAGTTGCCACATAATTATCCTGCGGGTTGAGTCCATACGAGATAGATCGAGTACCACTCGCATACACATCCCAGATACGCCCACCTCCGATGATTCGCTGTTTTTCTCCAGCCCACACCTGAACAGAACGCAGAATGAGATTTCACATTCTGCAGCGCAGCAACAACTCCGCACATTCGCGGATGCCTGCATACGGAGCCTCTCGACAGACCCATCGAGATGAAGGCTGCGAGTTCGAAGCGATAGTCACATACCTACATGAACACGTCGAGCATCGACGGCCGAGATATGGTAGGGATGTTTGATGGCGACATTGGGACTATCTCTTTATCGAACGACCCAGTGTGATCGGCTGTGTGTGACACGCCGTAACTCTGTGCGAACGCTTGTATACGGTCATCTTGGGGCTGGTCGCTATCGCTTCTGGACCATTGCTTCAGAGCCTGGTGTGAATCAAAGCCCTGGAGAGCAAGAGATACTGAACAGCCGCATCGCACAGCGCACACATGCGCCAAAACGAACTGTGCGAGATTGGAACTCGTGACTTCGCCCATCCGGGACTGATGAGAATACCAAGTCACACTCGAAAGAAGCGACGGGCGCCACGCTCTGGGAGTGACGGTGCAGGCTCGAGGCCGCCAAGATTGTTCTACGTCTGGCGCAGCGGGAAGAGAGATCTATAGAAAGCATTACTGCAAGCCTGCGAGAGGATCGAACCCGTCACCTTGCTTGACCCACAAGCTCGCAAGCCACCAACGCTGTCAAAAAGTACGAGCTATAAAGGAGTCGGACCTTCGACCTCACCCAAGCCGGATGACAATGAAGCGCCGAGGCCACCCGTGAGGGTGGTCACGATGCCGCACTCTAAGGAGCAGCTGGCAGCCTATGCCGTACGGCGGCGGCGCCTGGGGGTCACTTCATCTCAGTACCGTGGGTATGTGATTCCACTACACCAACAGCCCTTATTGACGAGAACACCCGTGAATTGACTATGACCACTTTCGAACGTCCCTAGCACCTCCTTAGACTGTCGGCCGCGCAGACGGGCAAGAGGCACCTCACTGACAACGATTCCATATCCCGTCCGATACTCTGACGGAGGGTAGCACGGGGATATGAACTTGTGTGACGTGGTCGGATCGTCGCTTGACTTACAATATGCATGATATCCAGCCACAATACCAAACAGTACGTAGGTGGGTTACTGAAGTGCGATTGATGGAGGGGAGTGCGTGGTGCAGCAGGGCCGCACCTTCTTCGCCAGTCCGTTCTGACTACATTGTGCTGTGAACTCTGCGCTCAGGCCTCCTCGAGCCATCTAAGCAGTCACGCCGCGCCGGGACACCACGACCACCTGTTGTACGCGTCAAGACCGCACGCTCTGCATCGAATCGCTACCAAGCCATACAGCAGCCTGCTCACCCCTCGGCCGTCTCAGCCGCCCTAGAGACAGTGCAGTGTGACCCCACCGCATCCGACGCTTCACCACCGGCACCTCCAAGATGTCAGCCGCCATTACAGTTTTCACTCTCTCCGAGCTGGTCGAGCAGATCTTGTACCATGCCACTTTGGCAGACATCCTACGATCACAGCGCGTAAACACAACCTTCAAGCACGTCATCGATGAAACGCCTCGCCTTCAGGAGAAGCTGTTCTTCAGAGCGATCAGACCCTACGACTCAAAGGGAAGTGAAGTCGAAGCAAAATGCAACGAGGTCTTGCTTCAGGCTTTCGGCGACCTTTAGTATTATTCGTTGAAGCATACCATCAAGTCCAAGACCACCACCGACGTACGCTATGTAACAGATCAGGACTTCCACCTACACTTCACCTGCCCGAAAGGACCGGCGCAAGACCCTCAAGCCGGGCTCATGGCAGCGCATTGCTACTGAACCCCCCTCAGCATGAGGAAGTGTCTGCCACGGGAGCGGTGACAGAGTGGCGCACGGAAGGAAAGAGGACCAGAGGTCTTCACAGGTATCTGAACAAGAAGGAGAATCCGGCTCTACTCAAGGCGTTGAAGAAGTTGGTCGTTGAGATGCGGAAGCAGTCGCGCATCTTGAGTGGAGTAGCGCATCCGAACGATCTGCTGGAGGAGGCAACTGCGAGTGGTGAAACGGGTGGCGAAGTGGAGTTGGCGCTCCGTCTGGCTGCCTCTCCGAACGTTTGAAGCTCAGTATGCGCTGTTGTAGGTTTGGCTACGGTAGTGTCATGCTACGTGCTGTGCGAGCGAGAGACTCGGTTGAGAAAGTTCACCAAGTTGCACAGATTAGAAGATCGTGCTTTCTCGACGAGTGGTGCAGTCAAATTGCCGATCGCCAGCGGGCTCAAGAGGCAATGGGAAGAAAGTCAAGTTTCTGGGGAAAGAAGAGAGGGCTTACAGTAGAACAGAGCCGTCACATTCAAGGCTTCATTGCCTCTCAGGAATTGCAGACGTCAGCGAGCTGCCCAAGCAAACCCTAGCGATCGTCAGCCATCACGTTTATCTTACGCCTTTAACCCCTCCTCCTCACCATCCTCAATCTCATCCTCCACCTCATCCTCCGCCACAATAGCGTTACTCTTCGCGCTCTTCTTACTCTTCGGTGCTGCCTTCACCCTCCCAACACCACCAGCCTTCGCCTTCTTCCCGCCCTTCGCCTTCCCCTCGACCCTGCCTTCCTCGAAGTACTCACAGACAGCCGCGAAGTTCTTACCAAGCTTCACCTTGTTACGCTCGATGCGCTTTCGTGCATCGGGCGTGATCGTGCCACCTAGTATGGCGATGACGAGACGACCGGTCAGGGCGCAGAGGCGTTCTTCTGCGAGCAGGGTGGCAAGCAGCTTGCTTTCGCGCTTTTGCTGCGAGGGACCTTGGGACTTTGATTGTGTGTTGCCGTCCTCGTCTTCGGAGTCAGACTCGGGATCGCTCATCGGGTCTTCGACTTCTTCGCCCTCTGTCTCGGTAGGATCTTCGACTTTGCGACCAGACAGCTTGGCGTAGTTCTTCTCTGCCGCTGCAAAGACTCGCAGGATCAGTGCCTCGGCCGTTGTGTCGAGCTCCATGCAGAGCACCGTGTAGTCGTCACTCGCTCCCGGCCGCGGCTTCAGACTCCTGAGAGACAGTGCAGCGGCATAGAGATCTAGCATATGCCCAGCTGCTGCAGCGCAAACTGCCTCACCAGGCTTCCTCGAGCCTAGAACGTCTTTCAAAGCATCAGAGATGTTATCTCTCCGCATGGCGAGAGCCTCAAGCTCCTCATACGTGGGCTCTGGAGCGGCGAGAGAAGTCATATTCTGAGCCAGGGTCTTTACTTTCCACTGAAAGTAGAACAGTGCTGACTGAGCGGCCAACAGTGCGATTTTGTCCGTGAGCACGGGATCGGCGGACGTCGCGGAGCCGAAGACAGCATAGCGGATGACGGCAATGATCGCGTCGATTGGCGCAGCCGCAGCGGAGCTTGCAGGGCTACTTTCGCCAGCAGCGTCGGCAGTAAGCTCAAGAGGAACGGCGCAGTCGGAGACCTCACTCAAATGCAGGATGCGTAGTAAGTTGCTCTGCAAAGCGGGTAGGTCTCGAGGCGGGTGCTTGCGGTCTTTGGCTGACATTGACGGGGGTAGGATCTCCGAGAAGTTGCTGATCACGTCCGTCCAGAGGCTCTGAATCTTCTCGTCCGTCAACTCGTCAAGATCGCCGTGGGTCTTAGCGTGTAGTATAGCGTTGCTGGCAGGCGCGAGTACATTGTCGGTACCATGCGACATGAATTGCTTGCTAACATCGTCGAACAGTCCGCTGAGCGTGGCTGAATCTTGTCGCAATGCATGAAGAGCAGATGATGCAAAGATGGCTCCAATTCGCAGGACAGCGGCGGCAGCGTCGGGCGAGTCGCCATACTTTTTGAGTAGTCGGGGGATCGTGGAAGCGAGCGCAGTGGCAGATTCGTCCAAGTCATCTTGCAAATCACTCTTCTGCTTCTTCGTAAGCTTCGTCTTAGTCGAGGAGATCTTCTCGGCTGTGTCGAGGAGATCGCGTTTCGCGGCAGTGTTCAGCACTGCGAGGAGCGCAATCTGCTCCTGCTCGGTAAGTGTCGCCTCTTCTTTGAACTGCGCAAGCGTGTCATCACTAGCGCCGTTCGCAGCGCTCGCAGCGGGCTCGTACAGGAGATACCCAGCAAGCATCTGCCAATCCTGAACCTCCTTCATACAGTCATACAGCGCTTCGGCAGCCTGCGAAAACCGGTTCTCAGCTCCCACCGCATGCAGCACGAGTCCAGCTTCGCCATGCTGGCGCTCGATCTGACTCGGCAGTGCTTGCTCGTTGTCATATATGCACAGCATCTCGGCCAGACACTTGAACTTCAGCCAAGCGGCTCTTGGAGCATCATAGCTATCGTCACTGACTTCGGGCAAACTCTCCTCCAAAGCTTCCAGCCCCCCGAGGTCGTCCAGCTTCGCGGTGTAGGTTTCGTGAATCGTTGCTGAGAGGAATGTAGAGACGGTCTTGCGTACTTTCAGATCTGCATCGAACACGAGCCGTCCGACAGCATCGATGTCATCTGGCTCGAGCAAGCCATGTTCACGCAGTAGATCCAGCAGATCAACGCCTAACGCTCGCACGTTCGACTCGGCGTCTGAAGTTGCGATCTCGACCATGCGTGATCTGAATCGGTCAGTGAAGTTCTTCAATCCTCCCACCATGTCTCGCAGCTTGTACAAGCGGATGAGCTGTTTCAGCACTTCGAGTCGTGTCGGGGCAGAAGTGTCACTAAGCAGCCAGCCCATGTATCGCAAGTGCGAGCCGTCAAAGAAGACACCAGGTACGGTCACCACCCAGTCGCCCAACGCTTCGACGCATTCGCGGCGAATGGCTGCGTCAATATCGCGGTATCGGTGGACGAACACTGTGTCAAACCAGTCTTTCAGCAGTGCCTCAACAAACTCCTGCACTTTGCCTGCCTCTTTCGCCTTGGCGTCCATGGCCTTGACGCGTTCCTTGTTGACATTCTTCTTCTGTCTCTCGCCATCGGCTTGCCTTCGGTCCTTTGCTGCCTTCTCCGTGGTATCTCGCGCCACTTCGCAGAGCGAAGTGAGGATCCCCAATGAGACCACTGTCGCTGTGTGGCGAAACGGCCGATTTGCAGCAGTAGACATAGTCGAGAACCAGACTTGCAGATTCTCGATCAGCTCCGGCTGCATGTATAGCACGTTATCTGCTGCAATGGACTTGATGAGTACATCCAGGAACCCAGTAACGCCGTGCTTGACTGTGGTGGCGAATTTGCCCTTCGCCATAAGCGGGTAATCTGTGGGATTCGAGGCCTGGTACTCCTCCATCAGATCCGTGATTCGACTCGTAACAGCATCCGGATCTTCAACATCATGCTCACTGACTTTGCTGTTGCAGCCAGCAGCTTTGAGCACGAAGTTGACCACTTGAGCCACGCCTTCGGCCTCGTTGTCTTGGAACACTTGTCGCCACTCGGTGGCAATCTTCTGCAGGTCCTCATTGTGGGCAAAGACCTTAGCGAAAAGTCCACCCGCCTCCTCGGCGTCGAGTGTGTCGAGTTGCTTGGCTTTCTTCGGGGCGCGTTTCTTGACACCACGAATCGGCAAGGTCGTCGCGCCGTTCACTCGTGGCTTCTTCGCGGCTGGCTTCTTCGTGATGGTCGTCCTAGCTTTTCGCGATCGCGCCTTCTGTTCGCGAAGCTCCTCTTCGTCGGGCTCGTCGTCGCTTTCAGGCGAGTCTTCGTCTGACACATAGTCTTCAGGCATCTGCACATCTCCATCATCGTCAGCCTCTTCGCCGTTCTCCTGTCGCTTCCGCTTGTTGGAGCCGGGGGCAGGTGAAGAGTTATAGAGTGTTTCTGGCTGCTTTCTGACGCGTCCAGATGCGCGGACTCCATTTGCGGCGTCTGCCGGTGAGGAAGGAGCTGACGACGAAGACATATTGGTCAGAAGGCGGCCTGGCATATCGCGCGCTGCGAATGTTTTGCGAGAGATGCGTGGCGTATGAGTGCGATATACATGTATGTTGTAGATGAGATGAAGTTCAAGACGCGAACTCGACGCGTTCCAAGGCCCCACTTTGACTCTGATTACAGTGTTTGGCCGGCCGTACCGACTGGTGTGTGGAGATAAGACATCGCATTTGACATACATATATACCTGACGCATTACACTCAGAGCTGAGACGGAATCTAAGTTGGAAGATCGAAGACGGCTCCTTGCAACATGCTGCCTCGATAGCATCACGCCACGTGGACTTCAATGTCCTCGCCCTTCAAGTCCTCCGCCTCTCAACCCGGCAATGGCTCCATCCATCTTGGCTTGCTGCCACCTAGCACTCCCAGGCTCAAGACATCGAGCTATCAGTATCCACTGAAGCTAGTCTCGCCATCGCCGTCTCATCTGCCAGATGAGGCTCAGACACTGGTCCATACGGTCTATCTCCTTACGTACGGTGGTGGTCTTGTAGCCGGAGATGCCATTGACCTCAATGTTACGCTCGATGCAACCACACGATTGGTCCTGCTCACGCAAGGCAGCACGAAGCTCTTTAAGTCTTCCGGCCGGGATGTGGTGAGCAAGCAGAGCATGAATGTCACTCTAGCGCCCGGCTCAGCACTGTGCTACTTGCCCGATCCCGTTCAGCCGTTCGAGCAGAGCTGCTTCGAGCAGAAGCAGAGTTACACGCTGCTTCCGTCTGACAGCAACGGTCCGATAGGTAACCTCTGCGTGCTGGACTGGGTCTGCAATGGCCGGCCGGCTAATGGCGAAAATTGGTCCTTCCTGCGATATGGCAGCCGGAACGAGATCTACGTCGCTCAACCCGATGGCAAGCGCCGGCTGCTGCTGAGAGACAACATGCTCATGGATGACGGCGGTGTGACTAACTCCATTAAGTCTCGCATGGACAGCCAAGGTGTCATTGGCACATTGATCTTGCACGGCGCTTTGCTTACCAAGCTTGGTCACTTCTTCACGGATGAGTTCAAGCTGCTCCCTCGAATCGGAGGCAGGAAGTGGGATAGCGGGAGCGAGAGCGGGGACGAAGATGTCGATGAAGCTACGCAAAGGCGTGCAGTCAGGCAGCGAGAGGAGACCGCGGCAGGCGTGTTATGGTCAGCCGCTGCAGTCAGAGACTGCGTGGTAGTCAAGTTCGCGGCGCCAAGTGTGGAAGCTGGAAGGAGCTGGCTTCGGACGATGTTGATGGAAGAGGGCAGCGTAGGTAGGTTGTTCGGTGAGCGGGCTTTGCTTTGCTTGCGATGATGCGCAATATCATCAGTGATTATTCCCACCAGCATCTCCGTTCTCACCGCAATACTCTAACCACATCGATCGGACGCCTTGTTGCACACAAGCACCGGCTTTGGAGTCAGCGAGTCAGCCTGGAGGCCCGAGCTCTTACTCAGCCCGACTTCAGCTTCCTTCATCTCCCAAAATAACACAGACCGCTATACACGAAGACCCTGGATTTCCCATCAGGGCAATGCTAATGTTCATCAACGGCAGGTGGACACCCCGTTATAGTGAGATTAGGCGTTCAAGATTGTCTCGCGACTTAGTGAGTTCACTAGTAGGCGATCGGCTTGCGTGGCTGTGATGGTGGGATTGGAGCATTGACGAGATGCTATACCTTGTTGAGTATATGTCTTTTTATCTTCTTGCATTGCTCCTCTATCTTCTCTTTCGCCCTTGCTCCACATACACCGCCGAAAGATACTGGAAGAGTCGCAATCCATCATAATCGCCCCATCAAGCAATATGATCTCCTCATTCCTCTTCCCGGAGGACATTGCCCCACCCTCATATATCAACGTAGCACCTCGTCGCCCACAACGGCCCACCATCCGCGTGGTGCCTACTCCCGCCTCCGAGCTTCGACCTTGCTCTCCTGTCAGACCATCACACGCCCGCTCTCCCTCGGCTCCTGCCTCCCTCAATCCTACGGTCCCGACCCACGCAAAAAGACCTTCGCTCATCTCCATGGCATCTTTCTCCTCCGTCTCGTCCACGGCTTCGACCACAGATGCTCAGCCCCAACGGTCCGGCTCGATTATGAGGTTCAAGAGCCTTAGTCTGTCGAAGGAGGGAAGGGAGAAGGAGAGGACGATGAAGAGGGATGATCGAGAGAGGAAGATGAGGGAGATGGAGCTGTCACCCATTGTTGATGAGGAGTTCTGGCGGACGGGGAGATATAGCGCTGGTGATGAGGGGAAGGGATGGGGGTATGGTGTCTTCTAAGGATCACCGTGCAATGTCTGGACATTCAAGTGATGAACTGGACCAAGACCTCAAGTGAGGACTGGACGAACGAGATTCGACAACACGTGAAAACATGCTCCGACTCCAGACCTCCAACGTCGTTGAGACGAACCTGCTTTCGCTACCTTCGCGATCCATACATACTCCTCTTGATCCACGACACAAGTGGCCTCCGTTCTTTGACACTCGAGGCACAATTACGACAACATCAAGCCACAAATTCGCAAACATGCCCACCACATTAGGCCCCTCGAAGACCGAGCTGGACAGCATCGTCAAGTACGTTCCCACGCAGCTACAATGCCATGCAGGTGACCTAACCTCACCAAAAGTCAAGCTTTAGATACACAGTCGCGCATCAACATCTTCACTACCGATAATGGCACGCCTCACTCAGTCTCAGAGACACTCCTCGCCAATGCGTCTCCGAAGTTCGCAAAGGCCTGTGGCAAAGACAAAGACAGTCTCACGCTCGACGTGGGACTTGGTGCGTTTCGCATCCTGCTGGGCTGGCTGCTCTCAGCCACAGTCGCCGAGACAAGCCAGAGCTCTCTCGTTCAGGCATGGATCCTGGCCAGCCAGTATGGCATTCCCGTCTTGCAGAACGCCATCACGCGAGCTTTCGTCAAAGTTTGGGAAGGTGCGCCTATCAGCTTCGAAGTTGTTACAAGAACGTACGCCTATGGACCAGCGGGTATGCTGCGTCAGGCATGCGTGGCGCACTTAGCGATGATCTTCACGCAAGCGCACAAGAACGACTGGAGGGACATCTTGCGCACCGAAAAGCTTGACACCAACGCGGCGCTGCTGATTGATCTGGTGTCTGAGATGCAGAAAGCTATTGTCGGTGGAGGCAAAAGGATGCCACCGGGGGCTGCAGCTGTACTGAAGCAGTTGATGGTCGACGAAATCCCTGCGCCGTCTACTGCAACGAAGCGTACCGCGGTGCAAGACGGAGGCTCCAACAAACGAGGCGCTACCATGTACTATCCAGATGACCGGCTGAACAACGTGTGAACTGCGTAGGTCCGCGGCGGCAGGGTACGTCCGGGCGTGACGGCAGCCTCAGCACTTAGCTATCAGGTCAGACACTGGCAGGCATATGCATCTCGAACCTTCAAGGCCCTGCATTGAGCACATTGACCCAATAAGAGGGCTCAGGGAGGAGTAAATCGACTATAGCAGTACCAGGCAAATAACACAGGCTTACCAGATGTGCATGAAACATGGGTCCAATTTTGCCATGTCCATGGCTTTAGCGTTCAATTAGCATTCGTCCTTGAGCTGACTCTGGCGAATGCTCCGCTTTCACAGGTGAGTGATGGATGGAATGATGGCGAATGAGATGAGCCGCATTCTATCAATTTATGTGATGCCACGACCAGGTTGCGATTTGATAGTACTACCGGTTACGGCACCTTGGGTGCCAATACTCTTCATGTTCTTGGACATACTATACACACTACGCTCCATCGACCCATTTACCTATCATGGCCTCGAGCCCATCACAAGACGGCGGGATTGACGAGAACACCTTACCGTGACGACCCAGAGATTAAATACGTGCTTGTGCGAGGAGACACTGACCTCGTCGTAGTGCGATGCTCGATGATACCCGTATGCAAGTGCCAGCGGTGCAAGTCTTCGTTTTCGGCAGAAATACCGCCATACCAGTCTACAAACTCATGCTGGCGGCTGCCTCTGCGCGACTTGCAAAACTTTGCGTCACCGGAAATGGTACCATCAAGCTTCAAGAAGGCGCGGAGGCATTGCACATTCTGCTCGGCTGGGTCTTGGAAAGTCCCGTCACAAACCCCAGCCAGCTCGCGCTCGCAGAAGCCTGGACCCTCGGTCAGAAGTTCCAGATGCAAGATCTACAGAAAGTGGTTTTCGATGCACTGCGTGACCAGTTCCACAAGCCTGGTAAGGTCTGCCACAGCGCCGTTACTGCTGCCTATCGTCAGCCGGACGCCACATCCATTCAAAAGATACTCGTGCATCAGATCGTCAAGGACATCATCGCCTCCGGCTCGGGCAACACTCAGCGTATCGGATGGAATCTGAAAGAGATGCCTTGCGCTCTGGGTAGGAACAGCGAGCTCATGCGAGACTTGGCTAACGAGATGGGCTCGGTGCTCTCGAGGCCACCAATCGAGCGCACCGGAAGAAAGCGACAGGCCGCGACTAAAGATGAAGGTGATGACCGACTCCACAACTCGTCAGGCAGAGCTAGGAAGCGTGTAGTGTGGAGCTGGGCGAGCGCAGACCGTCACTACGACACTTACATAGCCCGCGACGAGGACGATGACTCGGGCAATGAAGGAGACTTGGCTCCAGAGGAGACTCCAGGACTGTGAGTGACATACATCGGAGTGGTTCCAGGATATTTAACGTGGCACAGTGGACTGCGTCAAGGACCTAGTTTTGTGAGGGTCCTTCTCCTCCTGTCTCGACGATGCGGATGCGGTGGAATGTGAGAGCGATCAGATCACGAAGGACATGCGGATATCCGGTCCAGCTCTTGCGCTGGCTCACGACCTCGATGGTAGTGGTCAATGCGGGCTGTATAAGGGAGTCGAAGCTGTGAGTCGAGGTCGGGTACTGAGGAAGGTGCGATACAGTTCACTCTAAACACGTGCTGAAGCATCCATACATACCTTACTTCTATCTCACTTCTACATGGCATCCACGTGCGCATCTCCAACACCGTGAACGCCACACCATGTCTGAGTCGCCCCTGTCTACGTTGTCGAAATCACCATCGCCACCATTGCGCATGCGCTCTGCACGCGCGTCCACTCCATCCGAGGCAACGCTCCGACGACATACATCTCCAATGCCCGATGAACCGCGATCAGAGGCGAAGCTCCGCCGGGTGACAAGGTCAGTACCAGTTCCAGTCACTCACTTGATCGACATGACTGACGGTCTCCAGTCAGTTGTTCGCCGAACCCACCCCAGTGAACGTCTTTGTGCTCGGCGAGATGATGGCATATCCTGTTCCGAAGGCCCTCCTTGTCAGCGCCTCGGACAAGTTCCAAGTCGCCATCGAAGCAGGAGATAACATCCTCAACCTCGGAATTCGCTCCGACGCCTTCAAAGTCTTCATTGGCTGGCTATTGCAACGTAACATCTTCGAGTCCAGACAGTCCAGACTCGTGGAAGCCTGGTACCTGGGTCAGACCTGGGAGATTCCAATCTTTCAGAACGCAGTCATGTCGGCCTTGGTGCCGCGGGCACAAGCTGCTAAGGTCAAGGCAAAGGCTGTGCGCAAGGCGTACGCGGACGTCGGGCCATCCCTACTGAAGGCGATGCTTGCGGCGCAGTTGGCATTCGACTGGACGGAGCCGGCGCATGAGGCGTGGACGACTAGTCTTGAGAGAGATGGCTATCCGAATAGCGTCGAGTTCTTCGGGGACATCATCACAGCGTTGCAGACACTCGCCCAACTCCCACAGCGACCAGAGTGGGGAATCGACCTAGCAGATTACCTCGTTGAAGATGCTATGGACACGGCATAGAAGAACAAGACAGATGCTTAGCTGCAGGGGTCAGCAAGCAAAGCACGGACGCGGGCATGGGAGGACGAAGGAGGCTCTCCACGTGGGAAGAAGTGGGGCAGATTCAAACCTAGGGCTCAGCTGAGCCTGATCCAGCCATGTGCATGCATGTGCCAGGGTCTCCCGATTGCGGGGTGCTTCTAGACCACAACCTACGAAGACATAAATCAGGTCTCGCATCCTAATTCAAAGTCTCTAATATCGTAATGTGACCAACATTCCTCAGCACTCGCACGGAGAGTTCCGGGCCCATGTCCGCTGCATTAGTCGCCCAGCATTCACAAACGACGAGGTAGGAGTACGAGCTGGAAGCAAAGACGTGACCTGTTCGTAGGAGAGCTCGAAATCAGCCTTACACGCCTCATGAAGCGCGGGGAAGCGATGTGAGCTGACAACAGCACCGCCATTCGGCGTTCCCTTTGCGCAGCCGCGGCAAAAGACGGTCGAGTGCAGCCACACGCACAGCTCTGGGTTGAGCAGAAAGCTTACTGTCCAATGGTGGGAGTATAAGAAACTCGCTATCCTTCACTATCCATCCCTTTTTTCGAGCTCTAGCTTCAGCCGTACCAGATCTGTCTATTGCTGTTCATACAGTCGCTAACATGGGCAACTCTACTGAAACCAACGGCCAGTCCACCGGTAACAGCAATGGCCACACCAATGGCCACACGTCCTCGCTCCCCGCACTCACCCAAGACGCTGCCTCCTTCCTGAAACATGACTATGATTTCGTGATCATTGGCGGCGGCACTGCCGGCCTGACTCTCGCTGCCCGACTGACCGAAGACTCCAACGTGACGGTCGGTGTGCTTGAAGCCGGCAAGAACAAGCTCGGCGACTTCCTTGTAGACACTCCAGCACTCTACCCGCAGATGCTGGGCAACGAAGAGTATGACTGGAAGTTCATGACTGAGCCGCAGAAGCACAACAACGGGAACCGACACCATATTCCTCGTGAGTGATGAATTTGGCCGCGCGAGTAGAAAGTGTGGATGCTGACAACGGATGACCAGGCGGCAAAGCTCTTGGGGGCAGCTCAGCAATCAATTACGAGATGTGTAAGTCTTCACAGTCCAGCTTCGCTCAACAAAGCCCAAAGATGCTCGTCATCTCACTTTTGCTGCGTTGATGAGGGAATGCGTCGCTCTACCGCGAGGCACTCAGAAGATGTTTCGTGTCTCAAGGTGTCTTTGAACAAGAAGTCCATTTTGTACAGGTGCTCGAGCTAGGACTCCTCCCCACCGAGAGCTTCACAGATTCGAGAGCGTAGATTGTGCCACGCTTGATCGACAGAGACTGACCCGATTTCTGTAGACGTCCGCGGTTCCACCCAAGACTTCGACGACTGGGCAACGATTCTCGACGACCCCGCATGGTCCGGCGAGAACATGCAGCGCTATATGCGCAAGCACCAGAGTCTAGAGAAGCCCGCGCAGGCAGTGTCGGACCGCAAAGCCACACCGACGATCGATGTCAACCATGGCACAGAAGGTCCAGTGCGCACGTCGTTCAACGACTTTTTCCTACCTATCGAAGACGACGTGATTGCAGCCGCCAACGAGGTCACCGGATTGTCCGAGCATCCCAAAGACGCCTGGAGTGGTGACCACATCGGGTTCTTCAACACTCTTGGCAGCGTTTGCCGTAGTGGACCCAACAAAGGGAAGCGTAGTTACGCTGCCAGGGGATACTTCGAAGCTAACGCCCAAAGACCTAACCTGCACGTGCTATGCGAGGCATTGGTCGAGAGTATCGAGCTAGAAGGTACGAAGGCAGCTGGAGTGAAGTTCCGCCACGGTGGCGAGAGCCATCTCGTGAAGATTAAGAGGGAAGTGCTTCTCTCCGCAGGAGTGATCCAGTCTCCGCAGATACTCGAATTGTCTGGCATCGGCGCACGAGAGGTCCTCGAAGCCGCGAGTGTACATTGCAAAGTCGAGTTGCCCGGTGTAGGAGAGAACTACAACGATCACGTGCTCACAGCCCTAGGCTGGGAGCTTGCACCAGGCGTCCCGAGCTTGGAGATGATCTACGATCCCCAGGTCATGGAAGGCGCTATGAAGCAGCTAATGGAGCAGCAAGGCGGCCCGCTTTCCTGCATCAGCTCGACCCAGGGTTTCTTTCCCTACAAGCTCTTCGCCACGGCCGATGAGCAAGCCGAGATCATCTCGTCGATCGAGAAGGGTCTGCCTTCGCTCTCGCCATTCCAGCGAAAGCAATACGAGCGCACGCTGGATCACCTCAAATCCGACAAGTCGGCGAATTTGCAATTTGTCTTTATCGCCCACAAAGGCAATTTCCAAGATGGCATTCCCGATCAGTCCAAGCTTTTCGCGCCATCACCACCTGGGTCACCCTTCGGCGTTACTGCAGTCATTTGCGCGGAGTATCCTCTTAGCAGAGGCTCAGTCCATATCAAGAGCTCTGACCCAGCCGAGCACCCACGGCTTGACCCAGCCTACCTTTCGCATCCCGCTGACGCTGCGGTTCTTGCAGCGGGCGTGAAGTTCTTGGACAAGCTTGGGAAAGCTAAGGCCGTGGAGGGCAAGTTCGCTCGGCGCTACCAACCTGCTGGCAATGTGGACTTGACAGATACGAGGGAGGCTGTCAAGCTCGTGCAGGATATGGTCGTCTCTGAATATCATCCGATAGGAACCTGTGCGATGGGTGATGTTCTTAATTCGAAATTGAAAGTCAAGGGCGTCGAGGGTCTGCGTGTGGTAGATGCTTCGGTGTTCCCGAATCACGTTTCGGGAAATATCTGCTCGTCGGTGTATGCGACTGCGGAGCACGCTGCGGACATCATCAAGGCTGATTGGAAGATGGCAGTTGCGGCTGCCTGAATGACTTACGGCTAGGGCGCGGCTCCCTTCATGATGTACAGCGTTTCTGATCTTGTTATCATACTTACGTAGTTCAATGAGCCAGGAAGCGCTCCTCGTCGAGTCTCGACTTCGCCATCCAGCTCTCTGTCACCCAACCTGCCGTCACCACCCTGGGGTATCGACAACGGCCAGCCAAAGCCTCCCTGACCTCATCAATCCTTCCACTGTCCGCCGCCAAGAACACATGAGTGATGCCGCTCAAGGTCAAGTCAGTCACAGCTGTGCCGCCTGCAAAAGCGAACATCCTCGCCTCCGCATCCAGACGATCATCGAACCAAGCCGTCAAACCTCCGAACATCCAGCCCGGCATCTCATCGAAGGCTGAATCCTCTGTGCGTAGTTGCTGCATCAACAACGTCGTATCCTCCTCCTCGTTGTCCTCACTCTTGATCGCCGGATCGCTCAGCATCTCGAGTAGCTCCGCCTCGTCCACATCCCTGCAATAGCTGTCCCCATAGTCATCCACGTTCTCCTCCCAATATTCCTCAACTGCACCCTTCTTGACAGCATACACATGCCTTTCCTTCTCCATCGGCAACCGTAGCCTAGGCTTCCCAGCGTCCGCCTCGCCCATAGCGACAGCGTCGTAGAGCCACCTTGGCTTGATAATATTTCGTTCGCCTCGCTTAATGATCGAAGCCACCTTGACTAGGTTGCGATCAGCGACGCAAATGGTCTCAGGGTCTTTCTCTGAGGCCACGACAGTGCCGCCGTTGGCTTTGACGAGGGCTTCGATCTCAGTCTTAGACTTCTTCAGCGGCTTGAGGGCTTCGGTCATGATGAAGAACGTCATGCCGTCGAAGACCTTTGTCGCTGGGCCAGCGTAGGGAATGTTGAGGGTTTGCTCTTCCTGACCCTGGATCACGAGAGCACGCTTGCGCTTTCGGGTCGACCGTTTCTTCCTCTCATCACCGACCTTGAATTGCTTGTCCTTCTTCCCTTCTTCGATGTTCGAGCGGAGCGTCTTGAACTCTGAAAGCGACAGACCCTGTTCCCAGGTCTTGTCGTTCCGCAAACGCTTGAAGCGAGGGAAACGGAGTGTGCAGCCCGTGGCGAATTGTGGTGTACCCGTCACTTCTGCGGCTTTCACCTCGAGTACAACAGAGTCGGACGGGTGGATCCACTGATCGGGCTTTTCGTGTTGGCGGTTCTCTGCGAAGCCACCAAGCACGATGAGAGGCGGAGGGTTGCTAGCGTCCCAGTCCTGCCACTTGCCGTCTGTGCGATGGCGGATATCCTGGTAGTCGGCTGCTGTGAAGCCACCACCCACCTTGAAGAACGATAGACACTTCTGTGGGTCTACCTGCGCGTACTGCACAGCCTGCTGGTCTACGCGGAGGCCGCAGAGGAAGCTGCTGTGGTTGCCACCACGCTTGCCGGAGCCCCAATATGCGCCAACGACGACACAGTCGAGAGCTTCGCCGAACTCGGTCATGTACTCTGGCTTGACTTTGATCCAGTCGTCATTGCGTTCATTCAGTCGGTATGGCGAGCGTGGGTTCTTGAGCACAAGCCCTTCGGCGCGGTTTGCCACTACTTCACGAAGTAGTGGCTCGATCTCAGAGGCAGTCCGCGCTTCGACATAGGGATGTATCTCGAGGCGTCGTTCAACGGTATGTACGCTCGCATAGAGTGCTTCTCGGCGCTTGCGCAGTGTGTACTTCGTCAGGTCCTTCCCATTGAGGTAGAGGCAATCGAAGACTTTGTACAGTGGGCGGGTGTGCGTTGACGCGTTAGAGTCGTTGGACTGCTCTGAGATGGCGGCCGTCTTCAGCCTGCCGAAGGGCTCCATCTTATCATGTATCATGTCCCAAGATATCATCTCGCCATCCAGGATGATGCTGCGTACGCCGGACTGAAACGCATCGCGGATGAACTTCGTCAGTGAGCCAGACTTATCACT
>KZ111167.1:459415-480210 GCA_002077045.2 Rachicladosporium sp. CCFEE 5018
AGGTAACCTCTGCGTGCTGGACTGGGTCTGCAATGGCCGGCCGGCTAATGGCGAAAATTGGTCCTTCCTGCGATATGGCAGCCGGAACGAGATCTACGTCGCTCAACCCGATGGCAAGCGCCGGCTGCTGCTGAGAGACAACATGCTCATGGATGACGGCGGTGTGACTAACTCCATTAAGTCTCGCATGGACAGCCAAGGTGTCATTGGCACATTGATCTTGCACGGCGCTTTGCTTACCAAGCTTGGTCACTTCTTCATGGATGAGTTTAAGCTGCTCCCTCGAATCGGAGGCAGGAAGTGGGATAGCGGGAGCGAGAGCGGGGACGAAGATGTCGATGAAGCTACGCAAAGGCGTGCAGTCAGGCAGCGAGAGGAGACCGCGGCAGGCGTGTTATGGTCAGCCGCTGCAGTCAGAAACTGCGTGGTAGTCAAATTTGCGGCGCCAAGTGTGGAAGCTGGAAGGAGCTGGCTTCGGACGATGTTGATGGAAGAGGGCAGCGTGGGTAGGTTGTTCGGTGAGCGGGCTTTGCTTTGCTTGCGATGATGCGCAATATCATCAGTGATTATTCCCACCAGCATCTCCGTTCTCACAGCAATACTCTAACCACATCGATCGGACGCGTTATTGCACACAAGCACCGGCTCTGGAGTCAACGAGTCAGCCTGGAGGCCCGAGCTCTTACTCAGCCCGATTTCAGCTTCCTTCATCTCCCAAAATAACACAAACCGCTATACACGAAGACCCTGGATTCCCATCAGGGCAATGCTAATGTTCATCAACGGCAGGTGGATACCCCGTTATAGTGAGAATAGGCGTTCAAGCTTGTCTCGCGACTTAGTGAGTTTACTAGTAGGCGATCGGCTTGCGTGGCTGTGATGGTGGGATTGGAGCATTGACGAGATGCTATACATTGTTGAGTATATGTCTTTTTATCTTCTTGCATTGCTCCTCTATCTTCTCTTTCGCCCTTGCTTCACATACACCGCCGAAAGATACTGGAAGAGTCGCATTCCATCATAATCGCCCCATCAAGCAATATGATCTCCTCATTCCTCTTCCCGGAGGACATTGCCCCACCCTCATATGTCAACCTGGTACCTCGTCGCCCACAACGGCCCACCATCCGCGTGGTGCCTACTCCCGCCTCCGAGCTTCGACCTTGCTCTCCTGTCAGACCATCACACGCCCGCTCTCCCTCGGCTCCTGCCTCCCTCAATCATACGGTGCCGACCCACGCCAAACGACCTTCGCTCATCTCTTTGGCTTCCATCTCCTCTATCTCCTCCACGTCTTCGTTCACAGATGTCCAGCCAAAGCGATCTGGCCGGATTATGAGGTTCAAGAGCCTTAGCCTGTCGAAGGAGGGGAGGGAGAAGGAGAGGATGATGAAGAGGGAGGACAGAGATAGGAAGATCAGAGAGATGGAGCTGTCTCCTATTGTCGATGAGGAGTTCTGGCGGACGGGGAAGTATAGCGCTGGTGATGAGGGAAAAGGATGGGGTTATGGTGTGTTTTAACAGCATCGAATAAGTGAAGTGGCCAACACTCAGGTGGCGCATGACGCAGTGATGTGACACTGTTCAACAGTCCTACTGTGGAGTGAAGTGAAGAGAAGACATTGTGGCAGGTGATGGGAGCACGTGTCGATCTCACTGCGTCACTGTCGACAACCACAACAGGCCCTCAATTGCGAACTGGGGCTAAACATTTGACCGCGATCCGTTTATTGGGTACCGGAGTACTCCAAGATTGCGGTTCAAGCAGTGGTCAGCATGGCTACAAGTGAGGGCTGGGACGCAGGATTGAGCCGCGATTATGAAATGCACATGCTCAATTGGCTTCGGCGACAAGAGAACATCATTGACGCTCACGTCCGCCACTTCTCAGACACTCTCGACACACCAATCGAGCCTCAAGATCCCCCAGGGAACGACGACAGTAATCCACGCACCGCGACTATGGTCAATACATCGATTCCGACGAGCGCAGAGATGGAAGGGCTTATCGAGTATTTTCGCCATGACTTGCGTCGATACGAATTATACTAACAACGTGATCAGTCAAGCTCTCGATGCTAAAGCGCGCGTGAAGATCTTTACGGGTGACGACATCATGGCGCACTCAGTCCCGAAGGCGCTTCTCATCAGCGCATCACCAAAGTTCGCGGAAGCTCTAGCCGGGGACACCGAGAGCCTCACGCTCAAGGAAAGCATCGGCGCCTTCCGCGTAGTCGTCGGCTGGCTTCTCAAAGCTGCTGTAGTCGAGACCGAGCAACGGATCCTGGCGGAGGCCTGGGTCCTCGCAAGCAAGTACGACATGAAACCTCTACAAAACGCTGCCATGCGTGCGCTCGTCTCCGTCTGGGAGACTCACTCGATCAGTCAAAGCGTAGTCGAAGTAGCGTACGCGTATGCTGGCGGAGACCTTCTGCGGAAAGCGGCTGTCGTCCAGACGGCGCACTATTACGCCACACAGAACGATGCTTCCTTCGCAATATACATACGTCTCATGGATACCCACAAGAATGGCGAATTCATGCTGGATCTTCTTGCGGAGATGCGCAAGTCTGCTGTGGCTGGAGGAAATAAAGGATTGACCGGAGCGCATGGCATGTTGAAGCGTCTGCATGTTTACAACAGCAGTGCTGCTGGTGTGGGAACGACCGCAACTAAGCGCGCCAGCGACGATGAGGCCGGGGCTAACAAGCGAGCTGCATTGGGGGGGGTCAAGGTCTTGATCATGAATGCGGGCCAATGCGAAAGCAGATCTACGCATAAGGCAAAGACTTCTCTAATCCTGGAGTCTACATGAACACGGCTATGTGGTAGATTTGCTCATTAAACCACTTAGAGGCGCTTACTCACTGCGCCACACTACTTCTCAGATTGTGTTGAAGTGATGATCAAATTGGCATTGAAGTGATGATCAAATTGGCATTGAAGTGACGGAGTGGATCCATGCATGCTGCGCGCATGAAGCAATCGGCGCCTCCCAAAAGGACGCGCCTCTCACATCACTCCATCACTAATTCATCCAACACACTTGACTGCCAGCAAATCGCCATTGTGTCCTGCCCACCTGCGGCATGGCTCCTGCGAACCCAGATACAGTCGCCGAAGCACGTCGAATTGTGGAGTACGTCGCAACGTTCTTATGGCCGACCAATGTACTGACTGGCTTCGCAGCCAACTCTTCGATGGAGGTCGACCAGTCCAGGTCTTCGTACGCGACGAGTCCATAGCCTACCCAGTCCCTAAAGCTATCCTTGCCGCTGCGTCTCCGAAGCTCGAGCGGCTCTGCGAAACAAGCGACGACATCATCACCCTAGATGAAGGCTTCGAAGCGCCCCAGGCCTTGCTCGGCTGGGTGCTGAAGCGCGCCATCATCAGCACGGATCAGCTTGTTCTTACTGAAGCTTACACGCTGGGCAAGAAGTTCGAAATACCTGCATTTCCAACCCGGTCTTCAAAGCACTTCAGGACCAGATCGACGTGGACAGGAAAGTTTGCCCGCTTGCCATGGCTGCTGCTTACAAGAATCCGGACTTGAAAGGTCCTACAGCAACGCATAGTGCGCCGAATCTCGGAAGGTATCGCGGCGGACGATGTGGGCACAGGTCTACGCGCTGATTGGGGAGTGGCGGACTTGGAAGAGGCGGGTCTAGAAGACAACAACGCGTTCCTGAGAGATTTCTTTGGCCAGGTGACTTCCACGCTTCGGAAGAAGAGGTCTCGAGAGGTTCCAGCAAATCCATCTCCATGAGAATCCCCTCTGATTATCAGAAGGACGAAGCTGTGAGCTGCATGTCTTGTCCAGCAGGCGTTAGGTATCGGAGCATCGTAGAGGGCTTTCGAAGCTGGCATTCAGAGGCGGATACTGAGGGAGGTGCGGCACAGCTTACTCCAAATACTTGCTGAAAATCGATACATACTTCCTCCTCACCTTGACACACATTATGATCGACATGCACATCCACACGCCGTGAAAGCGACATTATGTCGAAATCGCCACTGTTCACGCTGTCGAGATCGCCATCGCCACCGTCGCGCAGGCGCTGAACACGCGCGGCCACTCCATCTGACGCAACGCTCAGGAGAGACACCTCTCCAATGCCCGACGAACCGTGCTCAGAAACGAAGCTACGTCGGGTGAAAGGGTCAGCGCCACTTACAACCACTCACTATAGCAGTATGACTAACGACCTCCAGTCAACTCTTCTCCGAGCCCACTCCAGTGAACGTCTTCGTGCTCGGCGAGATGATGGTCTATCCTGTCCCGAAAGCCCTCCTTGTCAGCGCCTCGGACAAATTCGATGTCGCCATCGAAGAAGGCGACAACATCTTGAATCTCGAAGTCCGCTCCGATGCCTTCGAGAACTTTGTTGGCTGGTTGCTACGGCGCAATATCTTTGAGTTTAGGCAATCGAGACTCGCCGAAGCTTGGTGCCTGGGTCAAACCTGGGAGATTCCAGAATTCCAGAATGCGGTCATATTAGTTCTGGTACCGCGCGCGCAAGCTGCGAAAGTCACGGCAAAGGCTGTGCGCAAGACGTACGCGGAAGTTGGGCCGTTTCCACTGAAGGCGAATTTCGCGATGCAGTTGGCATTCGACTGGACTGAGCCGGCGCATGAGACGTGGACGACTAGTCTCGAGAGAGATGGGTATCCGAACAGCGTCGAGTTCTTCGGCGACATCATCACGGCGATGCAGACGCTCGCGCAATTGCCACTACGACCTGACCGGGGGATCGATCTGGCGGACTACATCGTTGGAGATCTTATGGACACAGCGTAGACGAGTGACACCAGCAAACACTGTGCGGCTACAAGGGTTTGTATAGCGAATTGCTGTCCCGAAAATTTGGAGACGAAGGATGAGCTGCACATGGGACGAAGTGGGGCAGCTTCAGAAACGAGGCTCAGCTGAGCTTGCTCTAGCCCATCGTCTGACGACCTGTATGCCGGTGCCTCTCCATTGCGGGGTGCATCTAGACCGCACCAGGGGGAAATATTGATCAGGTCACACCTTCTGCTTCGCCATCACCAAGCTTTTGTTGTGGTCAGCTGTTCGCGCAGTCTCAAGACAAAGATGGGCACTGTGGCTGCTGTACCGCCGACCAGACTAACCATGAATGCGCAAGCAAAGAGGAAGCAGGGGGCGACTGCGAAAGTCCTCGACACAGCTTCACAAACGGCTCAAACTCAGCCCTACTTGCCTGACCGAGCGCGGGGCTGCCGACGCGGACTGACAGCAGCAACGCCATTTGGCGTCCCCTCTTCGCAGCCGCGGCGCAAGGTTGTCGGATGCTGCCACACGCGCAGCTGTGGCCTGAGTAGATAGCTTGCTTTCCATGTATAAGCAAGTCTCCTGCCTTTCATCCACTCCTCTCGAGCTCCGAGTCTAGCTCAAGTTTCCTAAACCTATCAACTCCTCAGCGGACAATCGTCAACATGGGCAACGCCAACGAAACTAACGGCCAGTCCAACGGCAATAGCAACGGTCACACGAACGGCCACGGGTCCACGCTTCCAGCACTTGCTCAAGACGCTTCCTCCTTCCTACAACATGACTATGACTTCGTGATCATCGGCGGCGGCACCGCGGGCCTGGCTCTCGCAGCCCGTCTGACGGAGGACTCCAACGTCACTGTTGGCGTGCTTGAAGCTGGCAAGAACAAGCTAGGCGACTTTCTCGTGGACACTCCAGCGTTGTACCCGCAGATGCTTGGGAACGAGGAGTACGACTGGAAGTTCATGACCGAGCCACAGAAGCATAATAATGGCAAGCGCCATCATATTCCTCGTGAGTAGAACTTGCTTGTTCACGGTCGTGTGTCTGAACTGTACCGATGCTGATGATCGTTGATCAGGCGGCAAAGCGCTAGGCGGAAGCTCAGCGATCAACTATGAGATGTGTAAGTTTTCCCAATGTTCCCTTGCAAAAGCTTATGCGTCTCGATCATACCACTGCTGGATTCTCGTGCACGCAGAGCGTTGTATACGTGCTCATGCATAGTACTATCTCTATCAAGAGCTCTGCGCCTTTTGACGAGCCACCACATTGGCACCGAGTTGCCAGCAACTGACCAGCCTCCACAGACGTCCGCGGCTCAACCCAAGACTTCGATGACTGGGCCATCATTCTCGATGATCCGGCATGGTCTGGTGAAAACATGCAGCGCTATATGCGCAAGCACCAGGGTCTCGAAAAACCTGCTCAGGCAGTGTCAGACCGTAAAGCGACACCAACTATTGACATCAACCACGGCACCGAAGGTCCCGTGCGCACTTCCTTCAACGATTTCTTCCTGCCCATTGAGGACGATGTGATCGCCGCCGCGAACGAGGTCACCGGACTCTCCGAGCATCCAAAGGACGCGTGGAGTGGCGACCATATTGGATTCTTCAATACACTTGGCAGCGTCTGTCGGAGTGGGCCCAACAAAGGGAAGCGTAGCTATGCTGCAAGAGGGTACTTTGAGGCGAATGCTGGGAGACCGAATCTGCACGTGCTGTGCGAGGCTTTAGTGGACAACATCGAGCTAGAGGGCAAGAAGGCCGTGGGCGTGAGCTTCCATCACACTGGACAAAGCCACTCCGTCAAAGTCAAAAAGGAAGTGCTGCTCTGTGCGGGGACCATACAGTCGCCTCAAGTACTGGAGATGTCTGGCATTGGCGCACGAGAGGTTCTTGAAGCCGCGGGCGTGCAGTGCAAAGTCGAGCTCCCAGGTGTAGGCGAGAATTACAACGACCATGTTCTCACCGCTCTAGGCTGGGACCTTGCTCCCGGTGTCCACAGTCTGGAAATGATCTACGATCCGCAAGCGATGGAGGGCGCTATGAAGCAGCTGACAGAGCAGCAAGGCGGTCCCTTGTCCTGCATCAGCTCGACCCAGGGCTTCTTCCCCTACAAGCTCTTCGCCACGCCGGACGAACAAGCTGAGATCGTGTCATCAATCGAGAAGGGATTGCCGTCGCTCTCACCCTTCCAGCGAAAGCAGTACGAGCGCACGCTCGACCATCTCAAGTCCGACAAGTCAGCCAACCTCCAATTCGTGCTTGTCGCCCACTCAGCGAACTGGGACGGAGGCGTCGAAGATCAGAGCAAGCTCTTCCAGCCGCCGGCCCCAGGCAAGGGCTTCGGTGTGCTCGGAGCCATCTGCCTTGAATACCCTCTGAGCCGCGGCTCGGTGCACATCAAGAGCTCTGACCCAACAGAACATCCGCGTCTCGACCCGGGATTCCTCTCGCACCCGGCTGACGCCGCTGTCTTGGGGGCTGGTGTGAAGTTCCTCGACAAGATGGGAAAGTCGAAGCATCTTGAGGGCAAGTTCGCGCGGAGACAAGCCCCTCACGATACTATGGACTTGACGGATACAAGGCAAGCGATTAAGGTGGCGCAGGACCTTGTGTTCTCTGAGTATCATCCTATCGGCTCGTGTGCGATGGGCGAGGTTGTTGACTCGAAGCTAAAAGTTAAGGGCGTCGAGGGACTGCGTGTGGTGGATGCTTCGGTGTTCCCAAATCATGTTTCGGGCAACATCTGCTCATCCGTCTACGCGACTGCGGAGCATGCGGCGGATATCATCAAGGCTGACTGGAAGTAGAGCAGGTTTGGCGCCGAAGAGGCCGAGCGGTAGCATCCTCACTTCATGTAGTATCTGGTCACTTGTGCCTATCTTCTCCGAACATCCGTCATGTCGTTAGTGCTCTCGCCTTCTCAGCTGCGGTTGTACAGAGTCCATGCTGCTGCACCTTTGGGACAAAGGACTCGTACCTCAATGAGCAGTGAAGCGCTCTTCATCGAGCCTAGACTTCGCGATCCAGCTTTCCGTCACCCAGCTAGCAGTGACTACTCTGGGCATGGGACGACGGCTGGTCATAGTCGCCACAATCTTATCGACCTTTTCGCTGTCAGTCCTGAGGACGATATGAGTGATTTCCCCATCCTCCAATTCAGTCACAGCATTGCCGCCTGCAAAAGCGAACAGCCTGGCCTCTGCATCTAGACCAGTGTCGAGCCAAGCTGTCAACCCTCCGAACAGCCACCCGGGCATGTCATCGAAGTCAGGATCCTCAGTACGAAGTTGCTGCATAAGCAACGCCGTATCCTCCTCGTCCTCGTCCTCGTCCTCGCCTTTGATCGCCGGATCGTTCAGCATCTCGAGTAGCTCCGCCTCGTCCACATTCCTGCAATAGCTGTCCCCATAGTCATCCACGTTCTCCTCCCAATCTTCCTCAACTGCACCCTTCTTGACAGCATACACATGCCTTTCCTTCTCCATCGGCAACCGTAGCCTGAGCTTCCCAGCGTCCGCCTCGCCCATAGCGACAGCGTCGTAGAGCCACCTTGGCTTGATGATATTTCGTTCGCCTCGCTTAATGATCGAAGCCACCCTGACTAGGTTGCGATCAGCCACGCAAATCGTTTCCGGATCCTTCTCCGAGGCCACGACAGTGCCGCCATTGGCCTTGACGAGCGCCTCGATTTCAGTCTTGGACTTCTTCAGCGGCTTGAGGGCTTCGGTCATGATGCAGAACGTCATGCCGTCGAAGACCTTTGTCGCTGGGCCGGCGTAGGCAGTGCTGAGGTTTTGCTCTTCCTGGCCCTGGATCACGAGAGCACGCTTGCGCTTTCGGGTTGACCGTTTCTTCCTCTCATCATCGACCTTGAATTGCTTGTCCTTCTTCCCTTCTTCGATGTTCGAGCGGAGCGTCTTGAACTCTGAAAGCGACAGACCCTGTTCCCAGGTCTTGTCATTTCGCAAACGCTTGAAGCGAGGGAAACGGAGTGTGCAGCCCGTGGCGAATTGTGGTGTACCCGTCACTTCTGCGGCTTTCACCTCGAGTACAACAGAGTCGGACGGGTGGATCCACTGATCGGGCTTCTCCTGTTGGCGGTTCTCTGCGAAGCCACCAAGCACGATGAGAGGCGGAGGGTTGCTAGCGTCCCAGTCCTGCCACTTGCCATCTGTGCGATGGCGGATATCCTGGTAATCGGCTGCTGTGAAGCCACCACCCACCTTGAAGAACGATAGACACTTCTGTGGGTCTACCTGCGCGTACTGCACAGCCTGCTGGTCTACGCGGAGGCCGCAGAGGAAGCTGCTGTGGTTGCCACCACGCCTGCCGGAGCCCCAATATGCGCCGATGACGACACAGTCGAGAGCTTCGCCGAACTCGGTCATGTACTCTGGCTTGACTTTAATCCAGTCGTCATTGCGTTCATTCAGTCGGTATGGCGAGCGTGGGTTCTTGAGCACAAGCCCTTCGGCGCGGTTTGCCACTACTTCACGAAGTAGTGGCTCGATCTCAGAGGCAGTCCGCGCTTCGACATAGGGATGTATCTCGAGGCGTCGTTCAACGGTATGTACGCTCGCATTGAGCGCTTCTCGGCGCTTGCGCAGTGTGTACTTCGTCAGGTCCTTCCCATTGAGGTAGAGGCAATCGAAGATTTTGTACAGTGGGCGGGTGTGCGTTGACGCGTTAGAGTCGTTGGACTGCTCTGAGATGGCGGCCGTCTTCAGCCTGCCGAAGGGCTCCATCTTATCATGTATCATGTCCCAAGATATCATCTCGCCATCCAGGATGATGCTGCGTACGCCGGACTGAAACGCATCGCGGATGAACTTCGTCAGTGAGCCAGACTTATCACTTAGTCCATGCCCGTAGAGATCTGTGTAGTCCTTGCCTTTCCGCGAGTAGAACATCGTCCTGTTGCCACCAGGTGCATCGACGTCTTCCTCAAGATGCAACTGCATCCGCTCTCCATCCAGTTTGTCCTCGATCCAGAAGATATCATCGTCCTCAGCGGGCTTCATGCGTGCAACCATCTGCTCCATTGAACGCATTTGGAATTGAGCAAGCTGCGGCTGAAAGCATTGCATCAAGTGGATGTTCCTCGCCTCGCCCTCGAGTCTCATGCCAGGATCGTATAGCTCCCAGCACACTCGCTTGAGACTGCTTGAGATGTTGAAGAGGTTTTCGGCATCCGCATGCCAGATCTCGAATAGTGTCTTCTCCGTAGCGCCGATCTTCATCTGACGAAGGATCATACGAATGAGCCACATGAGCTCTTCTGCACACATGCGAGTGTAGAATTCCTGCATGATCGGAAGTTGATTCTCTTCCTTCTGTGCCACACTCAGCTGGTCGAGAAGTTCATTGACTTCCGCGATGCTCATATTACCTGGCGAAGAAAGCATAGGTCGCTTACTGATGACCTCGAAACAACGTCCAGCGAAATCGCCAGTCATCTGACTCGAAGATTTCATGCCAGGGAGCTTCCAGTGCAGCATCTTATGGCCATCATCGCTGTTCTTGTCGATTTTCATCATCTTAACAAGCAGTTTGCCGATGGTCAGTTCCTTCAGGCCGTACATGCCGCGATCCTTGTCGCGATCTGGGATGATCAGACGCATGGCCGGGAAGATGTCGTTTCCTACCTCCTTCCGCCATCGGCCGATGAACCGCTCGATAATGGTGCGGCGGACATCATTCGGATTCATGCCACCATGAGGACCGAGTTTTCGCCTGTTCACCACCGCTCCGGCAGGCTTCCTCTTGTTCTCCTGCAATGGATTGAAGAGATTCAGGTACAGATCCGCAAAAGGCAGGGTCTTGTGCTTGTTTTTGGGACGATTCGGGTACTTCTCATCGAGCTCGCGCTCAGTCATCTCGCCATGCCCGTACATCATCTGAGCTTCATTCGCAGCATCCTGGTCGATGGCGTTGATGTCCACCATGGTGGTGTCGTCATCGGACATGTTTGCACGCTGAATACTGTGGTGAGCAGAAGTTGAGGGATGGTGGGTCTCACTCTGTAACTCTCCTCACACCATGAGGTCGGTCAGTCTATGGCACATTCGCGCCTGCAAGGCAGCAATCAACTAGCGCGTGTTGGACGCGAGAGTGACCGAAGCACTTGAAGATTAGACCTCTGTACACGCAGTGCTGTGGGCCCGGTCTAGACGACCCTCATCCATGCAGCTGTGACCTGTCCAACATGCATTCAGATGTAGTCGCGGGTAGTGGAGGGAATGAAGACGCGTCGATCTTGAGTGGAGGATAACAGCGTGCCACGACTTCTGTCACCAACAATGCCAGAGAACATCACTTCGTAAGCCTCTCAATCAATCATGCAGCCAGCTGAACCTACACCGACATTGACCCCACGCACCTGCCAAAGATGATCATACGGCGTCGGTACGATATCTTGCGACAGCATGGTCGGGTCGCAAAGGGTTCCATCACGTGCGCTCGCCACTGCCGATAACACCCAGAGCCCACATGGGACAACTCCAAATGCTGCCCTGGTAGGGGCTGCATTAGCCTTCGGAAGACCAACGCTGCCGCAGAGACAGTCACAGACGAACGTACCGTCAAGAGGGGCAGTCAATGGCGCATACAAAGCTGGACAGAGCAATGGAGCTGCCCGACCGGTGGGACCCGCTGCACCTCTATCGAGGCAGTCTACGGGGCAGAGCTTGAGGCAAGTGTCTGGGTCAGGGAGGACGAGCGGTACGAATGCTGCGCAATTCCAGCATGCGACACAGGACGACGGTAATAGAAATCTATTGGGCAACAATGTGCACTCACGTCAGCCCGTCAGTCCGCCTTCGGCATTGGGACGCACCATATACAATCCTACCACTGGCGCACCTGCGCCACCTGCGAAGCCTCGTCGCTTGTCGCAGCAGAACAGGTCCAGTAACGAGCCTAGTCGTGATCGCACAGATGATAGCTCCATCGCTCCGACCACCTCACTTGTGCACCTTTTCGAAAGCACGGCCATCATCGATGAGGCCAAGCCGAATGGCAAAGAGCGGCCCATTAGTCTGATCGCCATGGGCATCGACAACGCACAGGGTGGCCCGACTAGATCTCCGACACTGGATGGAAGTGCAACCTCGAGAGACGAATCATACTTCTCAGCACCAGAGGATGCAGTGGTCACGCCGGTGACGGTTCGCAACCAGCGGTCATCGAACTTCACAACTACGTTACAGCCACCAACTCCTACGCCACGAAAAACGGAGTTCTCGCAATCACGAAGTCCAACGCGACCCGGGAAGACCGCCCCCATAGATATCAGCAATGTACCTAGAGGTCACCCCGTACCTTCACCGCCACCGCTCGCTCGCTCGTCATCCGTTCAGTCAGGTCAGAGTATCACGGCTGCATATCACCAAATGTACCAACGTCGCCAGACGCCTCTAACGACGGGCGACGACATCGCGAATGCCATCGTAGCCTCGAGTCTCGCGTCATCCCGAGCCGGTTCGCCACGCAAGCGCGAAGCCTCACTAGCACCACCATCTCTGCGACATGGTCTAAGTACGTCACGAACGTCCAGCCCAGTGAAGAAGGGCATGCGCCACACTTTGCGCGGGGCCGAGTCCGAATCCTCCGAGAGCGATGATGAGATGCACCCGTATGGCAAGCACAAGCGGAAGCGACATCTGCGAAAGCACCCGAATAAGCATCATGAAGGTGACCGCAAGCGATGGCGCGAGGCTGTCACAGAGCGTGAGAGGAAGCGGTATGAGGGCGTTTGGGCTGCGAATCGAGGACTATATTGCTTCATAGCACCAGCCGAATCCGCTGGACTCAAGACCGTTCCCGATATAGTCGCAGCGAAGTCTGCACTGTCTGACCAAGTGTCAAGCATCATTGTCCGCGACATCTGGAGCCGCTGTCGTCTACCAGCCTACGAGCTTGAGGCTGTTTGGGATCTAGTCGCCTCCTCACCACATGCCAATCGACTGAGTAAGGAGGAGTTTGTGGTAGGGATCTGGCTTGTCGACCAGCGACTGAAAGGCCGCAAGCTGCCGGTGAAAGTCTCACCCACAGTGTGGGCTAGTGTGCGAGGCGTGGAGGGCATCAAGATAAAGAAGTATCTTGGCTGACAGAGCCAGACCATCCTACCTCTCTCCACTGTTTTCAATCTCCTCGTTACCTCCAGTGACTAGCTCTCCATAGTCCACGTCTTTCTTCCCCTCTTCAACGATCTCCCTCAGGAAGCCGTTGCCTACCCAGAACCCGCCATCGAAACTCATATCGTACCAGAAATTCACCGCCACTGCGTACCCCTCCGGTCCATTGGACTGCGAGACTTTGTGATACCACATAGCAGGTAAATAGAACATATCACCCGGATCCAACGTGACTCTCAGCGGGCGCGAAAGCCCCGAGTATGCCGTTGCTCGCACACTCGGCTCATCAGGATCCCAAGTCGGCGTCGGCACAGCTTCAGCTACTCCATCAACATCGATCACCAGCTTCCCCGTTTCTCCAGAAGCTGGCACGTATCGTGCGCGAGTGGCAGGCTGCTCGTTCACACATGCCACTTCGACCGGCGGTAGCAGGACAAAATGCTTCTGCCCAATGATCTGGATGTAGATGTTCTCGTAGTTGTCTTTGTGCAAGGCTGTGGTGCTGCGGTGGTTACCGAGCCAGAAGTTCTGGGCATCGGGAGGTTGCTGGAGCGCTTCGGTGGCGAATGAGATATCTAAGGGGACGTCGTGAAGCAAAGCGGAGTACTCCGTGGGAAGGTTGCCGTTCTCTAAGAGAGCAATAAGAAAGGGTGGCAGACTGGGTGGAATCTGAACGATGAGACGAACGTGTTTGAGCGTACTTGACATTACGGCTTTGCGCCCTGTCTTGAGCAAGCGCCGAGTCTTCTTGCACATACGTCAAGAAGTGATCAAACGATTCATCAGTTTCGTGGGGCTCGACAAATAGGAGGCGACCGTCTTCTTGTTCTACAATGGCGTCTGCGTTGCTGTATATGGTCTCAGCTACAGACAGACGAAACGCTTCGATGATAGTACCCTAATGGCGTGTTCGCGACCTTGATCGTCGAAGTACCCATCGCTTTCCTCAAGTACGCTGCGTTCCACTTTCGGCATGCTGGCCAATCTCGGGCCCCACCACGAACGACGAACGGTCGATTCTTGGCGACATGGCGCATGAACTCCAGGGCTGAGGGGATTACGGGTAGCTCATCGACTATGCTGCTATTCAATTCGTGGTAGTTGGTAATCAGGTTTGCTAGAGGATCAGACGATGTATCCCGTTCCATTGCTGTTACTTCTTGCTCAGACGCTAGGTTGTGTCCAATGCAGCCAATCGTCTCAGTGTTAGTACCAATCTCGTTGCACCATTGAGTTCCTCGTTATCTCAATCTGACTCGGTGCTTCTGTGCGCAGTCATGCTTTATGTGTTGATGAGAGACATAAGGAGACCGATCGCGCTTGCTAAGTATGGCAGGATATGATGCCAAGCCTTTTGCCACTGCGCAGTCCGGGACGCGACTTCGATATCGTCGATCGCAGTCTTGGACCCATTATGCTACCCAACACCATCTCTTTCTCTATTATGCGTTTATTGCGACTTTTCACTGTGACATTTCTGGGTCTGCGTTGAAGCGATATAGTTCAGGCCTTTCTCACCTCGGACTAGCATTGCATTGGGGAATGGTAGACATCACCAGTCCTTGGCAAATCGTGCTACTGGCTCTCATCACCACCGATGTAGCATCTGAAATCATTCGTGGCGTTAACATTGGCGGCTGGCTTGTGACAGAGGAGTGGTGAGTGCCGGCTTGACAATAACGATACGACCAACCACTGACGGTGACCAGGATCACGCCCTCAGTCTTCTCATCTACTCGCACGAACGATGAATGGAATCTATGTAACGCACTGGGCAAAGACAAATGTAGGTCGCAGCTTGAGAATCACTGGAAGACTTTCTTCACGCGGGACGACTTTGTCGATATCAAAGGGACTGGACTGAATGCCATCCGGATCCCAGTTGGGTACTGGGCCGTCGATGTGCAGGGAGACGAGCCATACGTCGATGGACAGTACCCGTACCTCATTCAAGCAGTGGGATGGGCCGCCGAAGTTGGTCTCCAGGTTCTGATCGATCTGCACGGCGCGCCTGGCTCGCAGAATGGCCAAGACAACAGTGGTCTCATCGGCCCAGTGCTGTTCCCCAGCAACTCATCGAACTCGGACAGAAGCCTGGCCGTCTTACGCAACTTGACCGAAGAGTTCACCAAAGACATCTACGGCAGTACAGTCACCGGCATCGAGCTGCTGAATGAACCTCGTCTCTCGGACGCCAACTTCCCGATGACTCAATTACGGACGTTCTATGCGGATGCAGCAGAGATTGTCCGGATTGCTAGCGCCCGACCGATCAACACCACCTTCCACGACGCATTCTGGGGACCGAGCTACTGGTCAAACTATGACCCAATCAACCCGTCGTCAACGCTCCCTGCGACAGACCTCACCTTAGACACCCATCAATACTACGCCTTCCCGCCACAAAACAATCTCTCACATTCCGAGATCATCGACTCTGTATGTGGCATCTCTCAACTCCTCAAGCGTCCCGTATCTACCTCTGGTATCCCCCCAACAATAGTGGGCGAGTTCAGTCTCGAAGTCGGCAAGCCACCCACGGACTTTCAGCCCCAAGACGACGACAATCTCTCTCAGGATCAAGCGCAAAGGACATGGTATCGTTTGCTGTTCGAAGCGCAGAATGCTGCTTACACGCCTAACGGACCTGGACAGAGTTCGATCGGATGGTATTACTGGACCTGGAAGACAGAGTGGGACATTGATACTTGGTCGTATCGAAGAGGCGTGGCTGACGGGTACATTCCGAGTGATGTGAGTAATGTGTCGACGTATTCTTTTCCAGTGCTTGGGAATGGGTGTGTCGATTCAGGGTTCAACTACACCGCGCCGAGATATGCTGGTGCCGCGGGCGGAAGGTCTATGGGATCACTGTCAGCAGGGGTGATCGTGATGGGCCTCTTGACGCTCCTTTGGATGACTTTAGTCTGATCATGGACGACTTCTCATATATATATATATTAGACTTAGACATAATGACTTATGCCAACCACTATTTGTTGTCATACTGATTGGATACATCGTGACGAGGCACGCGAGTGACAGAAGAAGCGGACCACTCCAGAGATTGGCGTGGTCGACAATGCTGGTATGGACTGCACCGCCACAGCTAATCGCTTCTAACATTGCCTAGGAGAGACTTCGGGAAAGACCTTACTCTCGCTGATAGTCTAAGAACGTGCGTACACTTGCGGTGCGGCATATGATAGCATTTCCGTCCTGGGTGAGTTGCTGAGCGGTCCGCCTATTCTATCACTCGCGTGCGAGGTATGCAAGTGTCCTGACACCTATCGTACTGTCGAAGCAATCGTTCACTCGTCCCGTCGTTCAAACGTCGCTGGAGCCGGTGCAGGTGGGGTCGAAGCACTGGCAACTGCACCTCATCAACGAACATCAGGCAAAGACAGGTCAACAGGTCAACTTCGTCAAGACACATTGATCGATGCAATCGTCTGACGCGTCTTCGCTTACTGTGCGCGTGTAGCACAACGGAAGACAACCTAGATGATCGTCCTCCAAAACACTTCCCACGCCACAGAGTCCAACATGGCCAACCCTCTGAAACCCTGGACACGGCCTCACAAAAGCTACCGTCTCACAGACGCTACTATCATCGACCCCAAAGACGGCGCCCTCCACACGCACTGCACAATCGACATCTCCGACGGCAAGATCAAACGGCTCTCCAAAGCATCCCAATGGCCATCACCCAAAGACGAAGTCCTGTCCTGGACGCAAGATCCGAACCTCATCACCATCGATCTCGAAGGCAAGTTCGTAATTCCAGGTCTGATAGATTGTCACGTCCACCTCGCCACTCCGCCAGGTGAGAACGGTTTGAAGGACACAATGTCTCAAGATCATGACACAGCATTGTTACGGCAGACTTACCTGGCCGGAGAGATGCTCAAGCGGGGTTTCACGACAGTGCGAGATTGCGGTGGCGCTGGACTTGCGATCAAAGAGGCACTGGCCGAACGCCTCGTGACTGGACCACGTCTCTTCATCTCTGGCCACGGCATCTCGCAGACTGGAGGCCACGGTGATGTAAGATCTGCCAAGGATGGGGAGTATGCGTGCTGTGGTGGGAACGCAAAAGGACTGGGACGGATTGCAGATGGAGTCGAGCAGTGCCTCCATGCTGCCCGTGAAGAGCTCAGGCAAGGCGCAGACTTCATTAAGATCATGGTATCAGGTGGTGTGGTCAGCGCAACGGATCAGCTCACAAATTTGCAGTACACGCCCGAAGAGATCAGAGCGTTCACGAAGGTAGCGAGCGATGCGGGGACGTACGTGACTGCCCATGCCTATACTCCAGCGGCGATCAGTAATGCAGTAGAAAACGGGGTGATGGGGATTGAACATGGCAATCTGATCGATGAAGCGACTGCAAAGCTCATGGCAGTCAAAGGCGCATTCCTGACGCCTACACTGGTGACTTATGAGGCGATGGCGTCAAAAGAGTTCGGAAGCTTTCTGACACCTGCAATCGCAGCGAAGAATTTGCAGGTCCTCGAAGCTGGCTTGAAGTCCGTGCAGATCGCCGACAAGGCGGGTGTGACGATGGTCTACGGTACGGACTTGCTAGGCCCGCTGCAAGTCAGACAATCTAGTGGCTTTACTCTCTTGAAGCAGGCTGGCCAGTCGAGTCTGAAAATCTTGCAGGCGGCGACTGTCAACGCAGCGAGGAGGCTGCGACAAGAGAACTCGCTCGGCCGGATTAAGGAGGGCTTCCTCGCGGACCTGCTTATCCTTGACCAGAACCCACTGGACGACATCGAGGTGCTGGCTAGACCAGAGAAGTGTCTTCTTGCTGTGATCAAGGACGGCAGGGTATTGACAAGTAGGTGGCGGAAGATACCTGCTGAGGGGGGTGCAGACGCTTTTATCAGATGATTATGGATAGAGTCTCGGGATTCGACCAAATCGCTATCAGCGCTACTGCTTTGTGTCAGGTTGCCAGAACGGTGAGCCTCCTCTAAGTCAGATCGACGATATCGCCGGCCACCGCTGTCGCGACGGGGAGGAGCCATCTGCGCGAGAGCCTTGCGGGCTATCAGCCAGGTAGCAAACAATGTCTCTATTGCATCTCAGCTTATTCATCTGAGGTCAGAGCTGGGTAGACAGATGCGCAGGGGTGGTCAAGGTGATGGAATGAAGAAGGACGTACGCATTGGGTTTATAAGAGTACCCTGAAAAGGAACACTAGCCTGGTATTGACGGACTGAATTGCTACGAACTAGAATACGCCTTATTGGCCAGGCAAATAGCCTCTCAAAACATGCTGGCAGCCTAGTAGCACTGACTGTAGTAAGGGTTGAGCACGTGGCAAGTGTACGGCGACACGCAGGTTGTAGGTCCAGACCAGCCAGAGCCACCACATCTATATCTCTGTCAGTCACATGTACCACATCATCTGAGGTGAGATGAAACTTACTGTCCCCACTGAGCGGATCCACCGCTTGATGACCCCGTCGTAGTAGCGGCCGGCGCAGAAGATGTAGCCGTAGTACCCACAGCGGATGAGGTAGCTGCGCGTGTCGTGGTCGTGCTGGCAGCGCGAGTCGTCGTTGTTGTCGATCCACCGGATTGATTGAGCTTGGTCTTCGCAAAGGCGAGCGCATCCTGGCCATACTCGGAGCCGTAGCCTTGGTGGACGTTGGCATCGTTACCGGTGCAGCAGTATGGGTCGGCCGAGTCGCAGTACTGCGATGCATTAGCATAATTTCTATCTCGTCATACAATGCAGGGGTACCGTACGCTGCGGATCTTAGATGCCGACGGGCAGTTGTAGCCTGACGGGCGAGCAGAGAAACCCTGCGCCTTGCAGGTTCCAACATTGTAGCTGGAGCCAGACACGTAGCGGGGGCTGCCCATCTCGATGACGACCTTCACCTGGGCGAGCGCCGCAGAGCTGATGGTGTTTGATGAGGTGCTGGTGATCCCTTGTGGGGTGTCATTGCCACCGCAGACGGCGTTGTCGGTGATCTCGCCACCCTGAGAGTAGCCGACGATGACGAGCTGCGTGCTCGGGCACTTAGCGTAGTAGCTGTTGACAAGCTGAGCGATGATCTGAGTTCCTTGGGATGCCGAGCTGGAGTAGCTGGCACCGCCACATGAGGACTGGCCACCACCTGATGTCTATTAGCTATGATCCCCCGTCGAGCTGTAGTCTGTACTTACACGCTGGGTACGACACAGCCTCAGCAGTCGAGCCGGGGTAGGCATTCAAGATCAAGTTGACGACGGTGCTGGATGAGCCATAGCCGGGCGATGCGGTCGTCTCGCGAGCACCAAAGATGTGAATGCTGGGGCAGCTCTGGCGCGACTCAAGCGCCGCCAGCGGCGAGGCACCACAGTGGGCAAGCAGCAGAGCCGCAGCGGCAGCGAGTGTTGCGTGCATAGTGAAGAATGAACGTGATCTGCAACAGGCGAGTGACGAAAGAAAGTGCTTGAGTGATGCTAGAAACCGTTCCCCAAACCTACGTCCGAAACTCTCAGATGTTATATCATACTCTCTAGCAACGATAACTTCCCGTCCCTTGGGCCGAAGGGTCACGAAGGGGGAGCCTTCCGTCCTGGAGTAGACTGACAGGGTTATGAAGCGGCTCCAGGCCAAGTATCTTCGTGGAAACAAGTCCGGACCCAGGTGGAGAGTAGCCACGCGCAGCCAAGGGCGATGCTGACCGGCACATCGTTCGCAGGGCTGGCACCAAATAGCGTGGTGTCACATTACACGAGGCGAATAGCGGCTGTTTCGGGGTCATGACTTCCGCCAACTTGGGACGCGGCGAACGTCTAGCCGCGTTCATTGTTTTCGAGCACTCGACCACATTCCAGCACGCCTTGCGTGTGACACCTTCAGTCTGGACAGAAGCGCACTCTATCACGACGTCGTGGAGGGCGGCCAAGCACCCAGGAGTGTCAAGAATAGTAAATAGCAAAGACAACGGGGTGCAGTGGTAGCGAGCACTCATAATGAAACAAGCTCGGAGATTTTCGACTTCATGTGCGGCCCGCGCCGCTTCCCACGCGACTTCCTCGAAGCATTCCTGACTCCCTGCATTGGAGAACGAAGTAGGTACAAGACTACTTCGAAATCAGCCAGAATGCGGAGCACGCGTGCAATAGAGTAGTCTCTCGCTAAACTACATGATCAAGGTACGTACAGTACCGAATCTAGTGCAAGGTACCTCCTATTCTCCAGCAAATCCAGTCCTATACTTTAGCCTAATCCCCACACGTCCCACTATACATGCGACGTCTCCAATTTCCACCCTATATACTCGCCACATGACTTGCGCACGCCTGCACCAGCAATAAGGTGGACGATCACCCGTGTCATCTGCGGAGACCCTTAAGAGGTCTGCCAACGCCCGCCAAGGAAGCTTTCGTGGTCGGCACGCAGTGCTGCTGGACTTTTTCAACTTGGCGACTGCAATTCTCTCACTTGGCTGCGCTCACAGCGTACTTGGCGACTGCTATGTTGCACTTGGCGAGTGATTAAGTCTGTTGCACCATGAACGCTTCGGAAGGCGTGGAGAACGCTGGGCGTGGCGAGGGAAAGGCGTACTTAACAGGACGACTCGCCTGGTCGTATGGTAAGAGCTCGAAAATCAACAATTCTCCTTCAGACTTCATCTTGGCAATTTTCGCCTTGCACAATCGCTCTCTTGCATCATGCTTTTCACCTCTTCTTTGCTGCTGGCAGCATCTGCCTTCACCAGTGTGCTCGCGGCTCCTGCTGAGCTCATCCGGCGCGAGCCCGGGACTCTGGCCAAGCGCCAAACTCTCACATCCTCCCAGACCGGTACCAACAACGGCTACTACTTCTCTTTCTGGACTGATGGCGCTGGT
>KZ111168.1:0-14739 GCA_002077045.2 Rachicladosporium sp. CCFEE 5018
GAGCAATCGTCTTTTCGGTCTGGCGACGCTGCCAGCATATCCATGGCATCCTCGTCATCATCTGAGTACGGCACGAGAGGTCGAGCCGGGCTAGCACCGTTGGGCATGTTGATTCGAGTGTTCGCAGCTGTGGGGAGGCCGTTCTCATCGTCGTCATCAGCATCGGGGTCATCGTCGTTAGCGAAGTACGCCTCCTCGTCAGCATCGACTTCCTTCAGACCAGAAGCGAAACGGTGGAAGCCGTTCGTCAGTCGTTGTGGAGTGCCCTCGATAGTGGAAACCGAGTCATCGATGCCATTCGTCAGGAGACCTTCCTGGATGTTATCATATTTCTGTATCAGACCCTTGAAGACTGGTACAAACTCCAGGCCTGCGAGGCGCTCGCGATAATGCTCCACGATATGAACGACTAGCTGCTTCACGTGAGAGCGGACGAACTCGAACAGCTCCAAACAAGCAGAGTTGAGGAGATTGTCACGCGGCATCGTCTCGTAGACAATGTCTAGTACCGAGTTGAAAAGTCGATGGGCGATCATTTGCCGATTGTGAAATTCGTCTTGCAGGCCGATCGTGATTCGGAACCACTTCAGCGCTGTGAGTTTGATGTACTTCTGCGGGCACTCAAGTAATCTCGCTACACTCTCGTGAAGGTGCTGCTCAATGATGAAGGCCCTCGCCTTGTAGTTGTGTTGTCGCATGAAGAAGCACAGGATCTCGACCAAGTGAGTGTACAAGCTCGTCTCGTGGACTGACATGCCGGCCATCGACTGTCGGAATTGCAATTCTCTTAGTGGCTGGAAGAGGCGCATTGCTGCATTCTCGTAGAATCTGTTGATGAAAGCATCGGTTTGCGGAGGTACCGTGTTATGAGGACCAGCTCCTCGTTGCTTCGCCACAAAGCCTCCGCTCTGTGTGCGATTGATATCCATGGGCTGTTGGTTCGTCGCCGGATCGAGCAGCACTTTGATAGCGTCAGCCATCTGACTCTTCACGCCTAGATCTGTTTCTATCAATAGCAACTCGATCAGAGTATCTGTTAGTGGCGTCTTGTCCTCTCTGCTGGCGTTGAAGATCTGCCCTCGCACGATATGCGGGTCGTGATCGATTAGTGAGACTAAAATGTCTGTTCCTGCCACTCTCACTGCCGCATCGTGATGTTTCAGCGCGAACTCTACAACCTGCCACAGTCCATGTCCAATGAATTGATGATACAGCTGCGCTCTCGACTGAGCCTGTATTGTCTTGCTCACCGAGCAACAGTCTTTGATGAACAGCACTGCTTCCTTCTTTCTTCGTTGGCTGGGCTCTGCGGGATTGAATATACTGAAAAGCTCGCCTAGAAATTCTTCCGTCCGAATCAGAAAGTTGATGATGTCGACTTGATTGTAGAATATAAGTGAATTGAGCACAGAGAAAGTAGGATCGTCCAGTATTCGTGCCAGCACGACGTCTTTGAGATATGTAAGTCGGTAGGTGCAGTGTATTCGTCTTCGCACGTCCTCGTCTTTGATCTCGACGACTTGCTTGAACTTTGTCGGGTCTGAGAGGTATTGTCGGTGGTTCGCACGATGTGAGGGGAAGTCAGGGTCGTCTGTTTCAAAGATTAGCACAAAGTCGCGCGCATACTCGCCTTCCGCGCATTTACTTACACTCGAGCGCGCCCACCACCCCCATGATCGCCTGGTCCGTTACAACGAACTCGATGATCGACGAATCGTTTAGCAATATCAGGTGCTTCATGATCGTGCATAAACGATGCAGATCCGATAGACTCTCCAGATCCTCTGCCATCTCGACCAGCGGCGCCAGCTTGAGAATATACTGCTGCTCCGGGCTAAGAATGAATTTGATGAGTGCCTCCCGCCCATGTGGCGTCGCGCTCGCTTGTCGCACAATGTTCTCCACGTCCTCCAACCTCCCCAACGCCGGCTCCGGCAGACTCAATATATGCCCAGAATCCAGCAGATCGTCCGACAGATCACCATCCGGCGCAAAGGCAGCAAGTCGTGTCTGAATATCAGAGACAAACTCCCATATAGCCGAACACCCCTCGGCCTCCTGAAAGCTCAACGCCATGTCCACGCCATTGCTCTCAGTCCACACGATCAGTGTGTCCTGCTGTTTCTGGTAGCCGTCGTCTTTCGTGATCTTCGTCTCCAGCAGCATGCGCTCTGGCTCATCTTCGCTGAGTACAACGACATGCGCCTCGGGGTTCTCGGTGGGAGATTGCGGCTGTAGTTGCCCTGAGCAGAAGCCTGTGCCGCGGTCGTACCAGTCGTTGTTCTTGAGTTCGTAGACTTTGACGCGCTTGCGCTCCTGGGACATGGGCGAGGGGGGCACGGCCATGCTCCGTCGGTCAGCGCGGTGGGTGGCCCCGGCTGCCGCGGGCGCGTCGGGGTGATGTTGACCAGCGTGGCCGGGGTTGAAGGTGTATATGGCAGCGTGAGTCAATCGCGCTGCAGCTCACTGTCGCTGTTCAGTCGCGCTGCCGATGCCGCCCTGCAGAAGCGCCGTTGAGGCTGACGGCGCGAGAAGATATGCGCTCGCGCCGTGATAGGCGCGTACTGTCAGTATGAAAGGCGGTGTGAATAGTAGTGCCGGGGATAGCGGCGGAGCGGAGCGCGTAGGGGTATGTGCAGTGCGGGAGGGGATGGTGTCGATATGGTGGTATGGCGTCACTGGTTGATCAGTTGTCGCTAGGTCGCGTGTGCTGCAGACCCGTAAAGTCGCCGCAAAACGGCAAGCACGTCCAGGGGCCCAAGCGTCACTTCCCCGGGATGGCGCAATGCGCCTTCCGCCTTTGACGAGGTTTGATTGACAAGGCTGGCGATGAATGCTTGATGACTACACACGATTTTGAGCTTCTTCACTCGTCGCTGACGAAGTACGGACTGTGCTTTTACTGAGGGCGACCTTGACATGACTGCAGTGCCCTGCGTGAGGCTCACAACCGGCGAACGTCATGCAGGTGGCGAGCATCGGGTCTGTCTGCCCGATTTAGCATTGCGGGGAATTCTCGGACGAACTCAGTGAGCATGTGCAATTGAGGCTATCCTGGCCTACAGTATACCACTCTCTTCTACAGCTATCAACGATACTGCTCTGGCCTCGATCATGGCGATTCAAGTCTCGTTTGGACGAAGCAATGTCAAGTAGCGTCTAGACAAAATCCCACCAGTCCAGCGAGATCATGGCCCTCTGAGGTGAAAGACTCATAATGTCCGAACCAAGGTCGTCCAGATTGCCGGTCAATCACCTACTCGTGGTAGGCGGCAGCCGTGGGACCGGAAAGACTTGCCTAGTAAAACAAGTATGACAATTTGGCTGTCTAAGTAAGCTTGAGTGCTGAACTGCAGCATAGTTCTTTCATTCTCACTACTGCTTCGACGAGTATGACCCTACGCTGGAAGACTCCTGGCGCAAGCAGGTCTCCATCGATGAGTCAGTCTGTCTCGTCGAAGTGCTTGACATGGCGGGCCAGGAGGAGTATATAGCCATGCGGACGCGGAACATTCAGGATAGCGACGGCATCATAATTGTCTACAGCATTACATCTCGACAATCTTTCGAGGAGGCCAGGACTTTCTACAATCAGATCCTCCACGTGAGAGAGGAAGTTGCTCGAGACTCTGAAGTGTTTCCGCTATGTCTTGTAGGAACCAAAGCAGAGCTTCATGGGGAACGGCAGGTGACCATTGAAGAAGGTATCGCGCTGGCGAAGGAATGGTGCTGTGAACATTTTGAAGCATCGGCCAAAAGCCGTACCAACGTGGACAAATGTTTCGAAGGCCTGGTCCGTGAAATTCGAAGGCGACGCGCATTCAACGCAACCCGGGACTCGACTCAGTCTCGCAGTATCTCACTACCGGGTCGGTCGCTGCGCCGCCAAACCCTTACTTCCTCGATCGCAGCGAGCCCGTTCAACGGGGTTGAAGTAGTAAACAGGAGCCCACCGACCATGAGGTCGTCTTCGCCTGCAGCACCGACCTCAAAAGGTTCACGACTGCCAGGTTCAGTCATCCAGGTTCACAGCAGCCAGATTGACACCCGCGACACCCATGAGCGGCGACAGAACTCCCCCATGGCTACAGTATCTCGCAGACGAACAGTAAGCTGGCAAGACACTGTTTCTAACGCGCGTGGTACCAGTGCGTCTCGGTCTTGGAGGTTCTGGAAGTCCAGACATCAGCCCTAAGCAGAGGTTGGAACGCCTGGCTCTGGGGACTAGTGAGGGAAGTATTTTAGGTAGGATTTACCGATTACTACGCTACATCTTGGGCAGTTTCGCGAGGCACAATGCGAACCATTCGAGCCGTACAACCAGATTTTGACAGGTCGGTCCGTCTTTGAGTATGTGTAAACCTGCAGGAGATGGATCGGGATGGGGCTAAGCTGAGAACAACATTCCAGCATAGTTTCAAATCATGGCTTATGAGCAAGTGATATCGATACTCCACTGTCCACGGCCGTCACTTCATAATACGGGCCCTCCGAAATACAGGAGTAATGAGTGTCATAAGCTATTCCTCAGCTCCGGCGTACCACCCGACATAGCTAAGCTGGATGCCTTTCAGTCCATCGCCCGTTCGCCAGGCCCCGCGATCATCGACCCAATGACCCCAGTCATTGCTCACAATTCTTCCATCCCCTCACCCTCTCTCAACAAATCTATACCTCACGCCCTCCCTCCCGCGTCTTCTAATCCTCCTCAACTTCTCCAAACCCTCCCCATCACCCCTCTCCTCCACCTCTCCAGCTCTCTTCCCAATAAACCCCTCAACACCCTTACTCCTCAGCAACCTCGCCGCGAAGTCGTTCAACTTCGCCAGTAGAACGCGGTCGCTCCTCTTTTGGCCTCCAGCTCTCCTCTCGTGGATCGCCCGTGTGAGCGAATCGGTAGTAGCGGCGAAAGGCGGATCGGCACTGGTGCGTCGGCGGTGGAGGTGGGAGTGTAAGGCTTGGTGTTGGTGGGAGTGGTCGGGCCAGGAGGGCGTGGCGTGGCGGAGGTGGTGGGCGTGGATGGAAGCCTAGAGGGAATGGGTCAGTGTGAGTGGGGAGACGTAAGGGTGGACGGGCCATGTACTTCGGTCTCACCCTTCGCCCAGCGACGTTCGACTTCCTCGAAAGTTGGGACCGGTGTTGAGGATGCTAAGAGCACTAGGGTGGCGAGGAAGGTGAGGAGGGTGGCGATGGACGGCATCTTCGAAATGCAAGAATCTTACTGACGATCTGCGATGTCACTTTCGAACAATCCAAATGATCAAGAGTCAGCCCCGGTGTTGAAGGTGCGAAGATGCCACAGCAAGGTCAACTCAGCAGTGCTCTCCTTGATGCTCTCGTGGAATTTTCTTTTAAAAAAGGGGAGAGAACGATATGAAGTGAAACCTGATATACTATCCCTTGACAGCTCTGTCGCACGAACATCCGCCTTTGTTGGCATGAGCAAGCCAGCCATCCGTCGAGGTGGACTGCAAGGCCCCGCTGGCGTTGCCAAATCGATACGTCTGATTCTTGCGAGACGCGTCATGCGATGTGGTCGAGAATGTGCAGAGGTGTGGGAGTGTGTGCAGTTGAAGTGCTCGCATGCCAGCATTCCAGTGAAATTAAGCAAGGTTGATGTACGTCCAACATTCTTAGGCACACCCCTTTCGGCGTTGACTCGACTCTTGATTCTTGAGATTCAGTAGCGACTGTGAAAGCATAGCAGTAAGAGTAATACTTTCGTTAGGTCTACAGACCTATGATGCTGTGTAGTTGGGGTATCTCCTAATGGTCTCCTTGATGCGCCACCAGTCTCTGGCTGCTCGCCACCTGCCCAATATGCTATGCTGTCATGATCCCGTGAATCACCACCAATGAATATCATCCCGCAGAGCCCAGCTCTTACGATGGTCGTCTGATCCCTCCGAACCCGCCCAGCGAGCCGAAGGGTGCGCCGAAGTTGCTGCTCGCCTTCTTCCTCAACTTGATACCGCCTTGATCGAACTTACGATGAGTGTCAGCTTCCATCTCCTCGTCGTGCGAAGACTGTCGTGGATGTGGTAGGCCAGACTGTGGCGAGAGCGTCGTAGAAGCGAATTTAGAGTTGGCGTTGCTTGCGCCAGATTGATCGTTCGGGTTAGCTGTTGCCGCGGGTGCGGGAGGCTTCTCCATCCTGCTATGCTGCTGTTAGCCCCTGTAGTCAGATCGAACAAGCGCTCGTACTCACGAGTCGTTCGGCGCTCTCGAGCTCCTGCTCCCAGATGTCTCCACCGGCGTCGCAGTCCCAGGCGTAGGTTGCGCAAAGATCATGGGCCTGCTCTCCTCTGACTCTGGCGATTGTGCTATATGCTCCAGTCTACGTCGCAAAGCCTCCTCGGTGAAGTTGTGCTCGCCTGGCTTGTTGGGCAGCTCGGGCATGTTCAGTGGTCCCGTTAATTCCACGTCTTGCTCCTCGTCCCGACTTCTTACCAAGAAGGCATTGATGTGTGTGTTGTTGCGTGTGGGCGTGTCTTCGATGTCATCTCCCAGGGTCTCCTTTGGCGGTGGAGTCGGTGGTCGTGGAGGTGCTTTAAGAGGCGTATGGCCTGCGAGCACGCGGTGCTCGGAGGGGATGGGGGAGAGTTTGTCGATCGAGGATCTTGGGGAGCCTGGAATTTCCTCTACAATGAGCGACCCATTCTCGCTGAACGCTACCACTGAGTTGTGTCGTAATCGCTCATTGCTGGGTGCCGCAATGCGAGGGACGTCAATCGACTCAGGCGCTCCACGTCGACGCTTGGAGAAGGGCTCGCAGTTCTCGTCCTCCGCAATCGTCGGCAGGCCTTGCCCAATGTTCAGGCTACGCGATTGTGGCGAGACAATATCTGTGCCGCTGGTGGGTGAAAGTATTGGGGACTTTGCTGGGCTGCTTGGTTGTTAGCCATATCCGCGTCACTCCGACTGTAGGATGGCCGACCTGTGACCATTATTCACACTCAGCAAGCGCTCCAAGCTAGAGATGCGCTGCTGCATGCTTTCCCTCTCGCACAGCCATGCCTCCCGCTCAGCAGCAAAAGCTAGGTGAAGCTGATGCAATGCCCGAGCCTGCTTGTCCACTACCGTCTGGAGAGAGGGGCTTGGAGTGAACGATTTCCCGAAGCTACCCATGTTGAAAGTTGTGTTGGAAAAGCCAATGTCGTCCTCGAGGTTATTGTTCAGGGCCGTGGAAGGGGCGAGAGAATCATTTGGCGTCTTCTCGAATGCCAATGGCGGTGACTTTGGCTGCGATCGTTCTGGTAGCGCCGATGGGGAGAGGACAGGCGGTGAAGTGAGCGACGCCGACTTCGATTGAATGCCAGTCTCCGTCTCTGCCATGTTTGCGCGCAATATGTTCTCCGGGCAATGCAGTCAAGGTCCGAGTCTCAAAGGGTCACGGTGCAGGAACGCACGTGTCAAGCGTAGATGAGAGATATATTGCTTGCGTTCAGCCGCCTCGGCAGGAACAAGTCAAACTGAAGTATGGTGTGCACAATTTCAGTCCAGCATTTACTGCAAGCGAAAGGAGACACGACGTACTCCGACCATCATCAAGGAATCCCACATCCTGCAGCAGGCGAACGATGAGACGGCCAACCCTGACGACACATGCCTTTCGCCGGCCGTGATGCGGCCGTGAGCCCGTTAGCAAGGGGTAGCCTGTCTGCATAGCGCTCCGGTCCGCCGTGCCTGGCGATCGCGGGCTTCGATAGGGCAGAAGAAAACGCGGGATGGCTGAAACTCGGTGAGACGGCGAAAACGTGGCGGTACTTTGTATTCTCGTGCTGGCACATGCGAGGCGAGGCGGTGGGGAGTATCAAGGTCGGCCTGCTGGACGGGCGGGTACTGACGGTCGCTGGCGCCTCGCTGATCTGAGCTGCTCTCGTGCGATTACTGTGCGGTGATGAGTCGCATCATTCACGGCGGGGGATCGGTGAGATTGTGGACTATGCGGACACTGGGTGCATGGCAGGTGCAACTACCGTGAAGCAGTGGGAATATCTCTCATTGTCACGTAAGACTTGTTTTTTCGATGACAGCACCGCAGAACAAATGATTCGCATGTACGCAAATTGGACCATGGAAGAGGGTCGCGAAGAGGGTCGCCTGCAAGTACCGATTTCTCCTAGAGGAGACAGAACTACTTTTGATTCCTCGAAACCCCAGTAATCGCGCCCAGTGGCCCATCCTTCTCCGTTGCTGCTCTCAATCTCAGCGCCCCATCTCCATGCTCCAGATCGTCTTCCAGGTCGAAGTTCCTCGACCCTTCTCCTCCCTCGCCGCCAGCACACGCGCATATCGCTCTCCCTATATCCGTTGTCAGCACTGCCATCCACCGAACAGCTCATCCCCCGCCCCAACTCACCATCCACCCTCTCGTCCCCCACAGCCCTCAGCACAGCCGCGACGACATCCCCCACCATGCCCACCTTGATACCCCCAGCTTCCAATCTATCGCAAATGTCTCCCGTCATAGGTGTCCTGATGTAAGTCGGCGCAATAAGATTAACCTGACACCCACCCATCTCCCTCGAACCCCCATTCACCCTAAGCGTCTTCCACAGCCCACGCACACCGAACTTCGACGCGCAGTAATCGGCTGCCATGGGCAAGCCCGTGTAGCCCGCTAGGCTGGCGATAAGGCACAACTGCGGGGCCGGAGAAGCAGCGAGATGCCAGAAGTAATGCAACGCCAGGGACGTGGTGAAGTAGACGCCCTTCAAATTGACATCTAGAACGCGAAGATTCGGCTCCACGGGGCTGTCAATGTGGTGCACTTTCTCGAGCTCGGCTTTGAGACTCGTTGCGCCTAGACCGGCGGACGGGATCACGAGGTTAAGTCGTCCATCTCCCCAAGCGACGGTGTCCTTGAACACTTGCGCTTGCTGGCTCCAGTCCGTGACATCGCACTTGAAGAACTTGGCTTTCTGGCCTTGGGCTGTGAGCTCTTTGGCTAGAGCTTCGCCGAGTGAGGCGTTGAAGTCTATGATCGCAACCAGAGCGCCGTGGGAGGCGAGAGCGCGGGCGACGCCTTCGCCTATGCCGGAAGCGCCGCCTGGGCGGGTCAGTCAAGCTGCATGGCATGAGGCGCACGGGGAATGTGCAGACCGGTGATCAGTGCGACACGGTTCTTGAAGACAGCATGGTCGATTGGTCGGCTAAAGTCAATGGAGGGAGAGAGATTGTCCATGGTGACAGGTAAGATAGGAAGGGAGCAATAGGCTCTGGGCTGCTCGCCTCGTTGGTGTACATACAGAGTTGAAAGACCTACCTGACTATCACCTTAAGAGCACAGAAGCGGTGAAAAAAGATCCTGACAATCTGCGAGCTCGACATAGCCACGGCAAAGGAGCTTGAAGTGGCACCAAATCCTAGGCACTTTGCAGGCGGGTAGCCGAGGACTACAGCCATTTCAAGCGCGCATTCGCACTTAGACGGCGAGATCCTGCCGTGTCCATAGGTCATACGACCAGACGAACTGAGTGAGAAGAGGAGACTTTAAGCCTGGTCTGAGGAGTTGCGACACAAGTTCGCCCCTCAGCTTGGCGGCGAAGTGCTGGAGGAAGCTACGGCCGAACACTTCTCGATTGCGATTGGCTAGGTAATCATGCAGGTGTGAGTGTGCAATAAAAGTACCCATCTCTCGACTCGCGGTGCCTTGCGCAGACGACATCTTGGTATCATCACGCGTCCGTCCAACAAAACGCCGTTCGCAATGCACTCCCAGATAATCCCTCATCAATCCATACCCACAGCCATAATCGCCCCTCCGAAGAGTCTCCTAATCTCCATCCACTCCACCTCCCTCGGATAGTCAATCCCCGGAAACAACTTCACCCACTCGTCCATCGCAGCTTGTAATGTTCTTTGATTCACCACCGAGCGTAGTCACACGCCCATAGTGAAGTCATGCTCGATACCCGGCGTCACACTCGCCATGAACTTCAGGAATACGACCAGATACTGATCCACGCGGATAGCCAGCTCGTCTTCCTCGGCGCTCTTATCGGAGAGCATCTCCCACTCTGCGTCCCCGCCTTCTTTGCCGGTCTTTTGAGGCTCCTTGGCTTTTTGCTTGCCTTTGCCGAGATCTAGGACCGATGTCTGCTCGACTAGGCCCTCCATGCCGCTGGTGGCGGGTGTCTCACCGTCTCGAATCTTCTTGACGCGGAGTTTCAGGGCAGCGTCCGCTCGGTCTAGCAGGACTTTCATAACTGAGGCATGGCGGCAGGGGTGGACCGAGGCGGTCTTGATGGACGGTTGGGTGAAGGCGAAGTCTTCCAGTGTGACAGTCTTGTCTTTGTAGTCGCCAACGATGTCTTCCATCATTGAGAGAGGTGGCAGAGGTGTGTTTGTCGCTGCGTCATAGCCAGAGAGGTAGAGCCGGGGCGTGCGATAGTATGGCGTGTATGTGATGTAGAGGGTGTATGTGCGGAGGCTACGAGGGTGTTAGTATTGTGATGTACCCAGGATAACGCTCAGTCCGACTCACGCATTGTTAGCAGACGATGACGAGGTATCTCTTATGATCGCCTCATCGTCGTCCTCATCCTCCATATCCGGGATCTCCTCATCCTCTTCCACTCTCTCCCCGACCACTCCAGCCTCGTCAACAGTCCTCACATCCTTCATCCTCAACTCAGCACTCTTGCTCATCTCACCTCCCCTCGCACTCCCAGCTTTCAGCCACCCGTCATCCTCACCACCGGCATCCACCCCACCAGGGCCGTGCAACATATCCCTTACAATCTGGTCATCCTCTGCTGCACCAGCGAAGTCATCGGTCTTGATCCGCCTTCGACAGGGCACACCGCGGGTGACGAGGTATTGCTTGCCGGCGGGGAAGTAGGGGACGCGTTTCTCTGGGGTTGCGGCATCGGCCCAGCTCCAGGAGGGGAACTTGTAGACTAGGAAGTCGCCTGCGAGGACGAACTCTTCGGGAGTGATTTGGCCTGACTGGCGAAAGCTGGAGGTGTGGGAGAGAGGGGCGAAGCGGTCGCGGAGGGGGTCGATGAAGGTGTGGATGAGGTTCTGCATCGTTGCTATTCGTCGATGGCCGATCAGGTAGGTTGTACGTTGCGTGGGAGGGAGGAGAGGGTGCCTTAATGGGACGACCTTCCAAGAGATGACAAGGCTGATCTGGATTGCTGCCTTGTTGTCTTGACCGGTATAGGTGAGGCGTTTGTGTGTTAGTCAGTGGCATGTGAGCTCATTGCATGTGACAAGACCCCGCAGCTGCGGACAGACTTCAATGCAGCGGTGACAACTTTGCGATCAGGCCCCTCTCGAGTCCATATCCTTCGCTCTCTACTTGTCACCGGACTTCGTCGCGAGACCTTCGTCGAAGTGGAAAGGACAGAGCATGGCATGTCGATGGAATGGAACCGCATTTAGCAGAGTGCGCGTGATTGTTGATGAGCAGTCGTTGGTATCAAAGGAGAGTCTCAATTTTCCGACACTACCTGAGTACCACTTAGAAAGATTATCCCTTCTCCTCCTCTCCTACCACGTTCGCCTCTCCAAAAGCCCGAAAGCTCCTGTGCTACTACAAGCGCATCTGAAACATTAGAGATTACCCTAGCCTCCGTGGGAAAGAGCAGGTCTGTCAAGTGTGCTTCCTCTGACCCATCTCACAATCACCGCAGTCTCGTGCTTCGCTGCAACGGGTGAGCTGAACAAAGCATTACCGACCTTGCAGACTTCTGGAGAAGCGTGGGGATTGTGGGGCGTCTGTCGCGGCTCAGGACAATGAGATCGTTCAACGATACCGAAGACATAGATGGGCGTTCAGCGAATGCAAAGGACCAGTCGCCCGAGTCCATCCCGATCCTCGACTTGTCCTGGGCAGATGACCCCACGAAGAAGCCTGAATTGTTGACTCAACTGCGGGCAGCACTATTCGACGTAGGCTTCCTGTACATCTCGAATCATGGCGTCACGCCAGCTATAGTATCTGAGCTGGCCGACCGCTTGCCCAGCCTCTTTGGTCTACCTTCAGAGGAGAAAGCTCGCCTGAGCAAGCTGAATAGTCCACATTTCCTAGGGTACTCTGGCTTCGCTGAGGAGACGACTTTAGGCAAACAGGACCAACGAGAGCAATTTGACTTTGCCACTGAGCTGCCGGTGGTCTGGCGAGAAATTGGTGACTCGGAGAACGCTCAGTTGCGGAATGCTCAGTCGAGGCACGCTCGGTCAGAGCACGCTCAGTCAGGGAACGCTCATTCAGAGAAAGCTCAGTCAGAGCATTCTCAGTCAGGGAACGCTGGGTTACAGAACACTCAGTCGAGGAACGATCAGGCTCGCGACTTCACCCAGCTCTACTGGCGTCTACGAGGTCCAAATCAGTGGCCTCAAAAGCATTCGCTACGCGGCTTCCGCGCAGCACTCGAAGACTATCATGATGCATTGGCACAGCTGTCTCATAGATTCGTGCACCTTATAGAGGAGGCTTTCGAGATACCTGTCGGAACGTATGACCATCTATTCGGTAAAGAGACGAGACGCGACTCTCCACAAGGCGGACGATCGCCTATATTTGATGGAGACGACGGCGGCTTATCGTGTTTACCTCCACAACATCGTTTGAAGCTCCTTCGGTACCCGCCATCTTCAGACTCGGCAGCCCAAGGCGTAGGTGCACACAAGGACTCTTCCGGTTGGCTTACCTTCCTCTACCAGCATGGTACGGGACCTGGTCTCGAAGTACTGTCCTCCATCGGCGCCTGGCTGTCAGCACCTCCGATCCCAGGCACGTTCGTGGTCAACTTTGGCAACGCGTTCGAGGCCGCGACGGAGGGAGCTGTGAAAGCTACCGTGCATCGCGTCGTTAGCCCTGGTCCTGGTGACGATGTGCGATACTCGATACCTTTCTTCATGGGCCTGCCGCTTGATGTGACAGTAAGTGAGATCCGGGCGATCATCCCCGAGAAGGTGCGGCGGATGCGGAAAGACGCAGACTCACGGGCGAAGACCGAGATCTCGACTTTCCTGGACCCGAGATGGGATAGCCTAGGTGAAAGCCAGCTCAGAAAATGGATCAGAAGCCATCACGACGTCGGACTGAAGTGGTACGGACAAAATGTCGTTGACTACTACACTTTCTAAGCGCCGTGTAACCACAACAAAGACAACGGAACCGGAAATCTCGAGGATTCCACGCTCGTGACACTGCTCGTATATACTGCACTGCGATAACGCATTGATGTCAGGGCTTTATGAGCGAATTGATGGAAAGGTGGATATCCTCACCAACAGCGTAGGAACGAGTATACTCTCGCGGCGCTGCATATAACAGCTTTCTCCCTCGTGGTGCATTACTGAGCAGTGCGCTTCCTTCGTCGCCCGCATGCTACAATACAAGACCTACCGCCACCATCACCACCAGAATAACCGTGCCACTCACAGCCAATCTCCCACTTCCTGATGTCGTCTGCGTAGCCGGCGTGGGCCCGTTATAAGTCGTCGTTGCATTACCTCCTGCCGATGTCTTCACGCCCCCGAACGCAATCTTGAATACCCAAGCGTACTGATCCGCGGCCTGCACAGCATCGCTCACAGTGATCTCAAGACTACCATTTGCCATCAGCTGACTCGGCACAACGGTGCCAGACATGTTGCCACCCACGACCGTGATTTGGTCGCCAGGCACGTACGGTACCGGCGAATCGAGGACGAGTGTCGCATTCGGTGCGTATAGTGTGGTGATGTAAAATGCATCCGTGTTTTGAGTGAAGCGCACAGCCTGGCCCTCTTCGGGTGTGATGAACCAATAGGTTGTATTGAAAATCGCCTCGCCGTGGGTTTTGATCCACTTCCCTGCTGCGCGGAGGTTGCGCTGCTCGACGTCGATGATCGTGCCATTCGCCGTGGGTCCAACATCCAGCAAGAAATTTCCGTTCTTCGATACCATGTCGACGAGACTGGTCACGATACCTGCCGGACTGAGATAGGCGTCCTCGGGCGTGGCGCGGTTGTAGCCGTAGCTGAAAGGGTCCATGCCGAGATTTGACTCCCATTTGCGGACTTGGACTGCATCGTAACGCGCGTATTCGGGAGTGTCGTAGTCGCCTGGCAGACCGCACCGGTTGTTCATGACGACTTGCTTCCCTTCTTTGGCAGCGTTGTTGAACCATTCGGCTGCCCACATGGCTGTCAAGTTCGGGCCACCAATGTCGCAGAACATGATCTCGGTGCCCATGTTGCTCAAGGTGCGCATCTCAGGCAGGATGACATCCGGGACGTAGTCATCGACTTCAACAAAGCCTGTGTAGGGTAATGTCTCATTCGTGTAGGGGTTCGACGCATTGCCGCCCGCCCAGGCGTTGAAGCCGTACTCCTTGTAGGCTGGAGAGTACCATTCGGGAAGCGAGAAGTAGGTTCCCTTGTGAAGATGGGGTTGATAGGTATCTGCGGCATCAAAAAGCTCCTGTAGCAAATTTCGATGCGGTGGCAGCGCTACGCTGGTGCGCTTCGTGACATTCGCCGGGAGGTCGAAGATGGCGTAGCCGTCGTGGTGTTTCGAGACTTGTACAAAGTAGTTCGCTCCAGCGTCGGCAAAGAGGTCGACCCAGTCTTTGGGCTCGAACGCCGAGGCTGTGAACTCGGGGATGAAGTCGTCGTAGACGTGGTTGGGCCCGAAGGTGGCGAGAGCGTATTCGTAGATCTGATCTGGCTTGCCTGGACCGGAATTCTGGTCTTTCCAGAACCACTCCGCATAAGTTTCGTTCTTCCCAACGTTCCCCC